>OZ022577.1:26991410-27506036 GCA_963669155.1 Arbacia lixula | reverse complement strand
GTGCTGTTTTCTTACATCTGCAAAATCTTAGTAATATTCTCTACAGAGGTATACTCAGTCTGACAGCATGTAACGTTATAGAGGAAAATTAAAGTACTGAGAAAAGCTATGTATACATTTACATTTTGAATTTTCACCTTCTAAAATGCAACGAATGTTCTCCATAATATGAGTTACAGAAATATACTAGATCCATTGTCTCTTGGGAAAGTGTAAGTAAGTCATTCTTCTGTGAGAGCATTATCTTCCTCACTGTCAGAGGTGGGCTCATGTTGGTCAATTGTGGGAAGACCCAGGTAGAAGCCATGATGAGCAGGTGGAATCACGTTTGTCTTGCACAGATCCACCAAGTCATTTTTCTTTGCAGGAGCAATGCCAAGGGGACCACTGTACAGGTTGTTCTTCATTGATTCTCTCCCAATCCGTCGGCTTCCTGACACCCGGAGCTCACGGAAATCTTCATCAAGACTATATCTGAACTTGATGTTTGAAGATGACTTCTCATAGCGGAAATGTCTGATTTTCAACCAGTGTACAGGGCGTCCTGAACAGTCCTTCTGTTGCGCAGAAAGCAGTGCCTTGCTGACTGCCTTGAGGTCAACAAAGTCACCGTGGCTGAGTTTATGCACCTTGTATGGCTTTTTTCTTCTTGCCATTGCTAAGACAGTTTCCCACTGATCAGGGTGAGTGATGACCAAGTTTTTGGAGGCATGTTCTATTGCGTTGTGCATACTGTCCACCTCCATTTGCGTGTGGCCTGGCTCGAGGTATATGTGGTTAACGACTTGAAGGTGTGGAGAGGTTTTCACAGCATGGTATAATCCTGCAGTCAGGTGACGGTTACGATTCTGACCACCGCAAGAATCCGAAAACAAAGACAGCTCCGTAACAGTTTCCGGTAAGCCCTCGAAATGCTTGATCAAACATGTACCAATCTCACAAGACCCCCTCTTCCCATGGATTTCATGCCATAAGTAGCAATATCCATCACCTGTGCTTTGGTTGTACAAAGTGAAGTTATATGAGGTGAACTTTCTTTTGTAATACAGAGTCGAAGCTTGACCCTTTGGTGTAGTCAGAACCTGCTGGAGGTCAAACGTGTAGGATTGAAACTGATCACATTCACCAGCTCTTTCTTTATCACGCATCTTTTGTTTCCTGCATTCTTCCTTATTTCTAAGATGTTGCATGTGTGAATCTGACGCTTCCAACTGGTCTTGCTTAGATAAGTTTTCGAAGGCTACACAAGATTTGCATCTGTCTTTCTTTGGATGGTGGAAAGATAAGTTAAATTCCTTGTTGAACACTGATCGGTATACCTTCAGTGATTGTGGGTCAGTCACATGATCTCTGTATAGCTCATACATTTTTGTCACATTGAGATCACATGCGAGATATTGCCTCTTGGATGACCTCCTGCAATAGTGGGATTCGACAGTTGGAAATAGTTTAATGTGATTCCTAATTTCATCAAGTGCCGCATCAGACGTCTTATTGTATGGAGTATTGTACCCACGCTTGTCTTTCATTGTTCTGTTTTTGAAACTGCGGTTCACTGTATACCGGACAGTTTTCTCCTTTATATCCAGGGTACTGAGGAAGAACTTACAGCAAACCTCAACTCGTCTTCCATCATGTGTGAAGAAGTATCTCCTAGCAACACGCTTATTTTGTTTCTTTCTCTTCTTTGCAGATGTCTTCACCTCTACATGGTGTGCGATGAAGTCCCTCTGTCTCTCGTACATCCCATTTTCCCAATAGTTATTGTGTATTGTTTGCCTTTGTTCCTGGGTAAACTTTTCTCTGCAATGCAAGTGACACCTCTCAGAGCAACATTCTCCAACTTTCCTTGCATTCACCCGTTTGCCTGATGAAGAGGTGTAAGATTCTCCTCTGTTCCGATGTCTTTTGATGCCCCTCCTCATCTTTGCCTTGCCATCCTGGGTGTCTTTCCTTACCTGTGAAGATAAAATGTTAATTTCCTCAGTATATCATTGTACTCTCTTCTTAAGTCAATGTACGCCATGTATACACTAAACCCCTATGCACGCGATTATTTTTAAGTGTATCTGACTGGGGCAACTTTGTGGTACTGAAATTGTTCTTTTTCTGAAGGTATTAGTGCAAATAAACCACACAAGACAATGCAACATTTGAGTGAGCACACAGACAATCATGCCAATAGAGAACAGAAACAACAATGACCAATATGTACAGCAATGTCAATGTAATAGAAATGCATTCAACTGTGCATTTGACACTCGTGGCAAAGTAAGTGTTAAAGGGTATGTTAACCTTCAGCAAGGTCAAATACTATATTTGAAATAATTTCACACGTTGAAAGTATATTAAAGCTTGCTTTGAAATATCAGGAAATGAAAATCGTTGCTTGGGGAGGTATGACATCCGAAAGGTGTACAAATTAATACACTCTAAATTACAGGGACTTAAAATAAATCCTGATCGGCTGTGAATAGGGACCAGTCAATTTTTGGATTTAGATTTAAATCTTAACAATTTATATTTAATCCACAAATGCTTAAAATTTAAATCTTAACGATTTAGATTTAATCGACAAATGCTTAAAATTTAAATCTTTTAGGTTTAAATCTATTTATTTTAAATCCCTGTAATTTAGAGTGTAAACAGTTGCCATGACCGAAAAATCAGTGCACTGACATGCATGCAAAAAAGAACTTACGTCTTCACTTTCATCCGCATTTCCAGCCGCATGAACAGGAGATTCATTTCTAGTAGCTTCCTGGAGTTCTTCTGCATTCCCAGCAGCACGGACGGGAGAGTCATCTCTAGTACCTTCCAGGAGTTCCACTGCATCCCCAGCAGCACGGACAGGAGAGTCATCTCTAGTACCTTCCAGGAGTTCCTCTGCATCCCCAGCAGCACGGACAGGAGAATCATCTCTAGAACCTTCCAGGAGTTCCTCTGCATCCCCAGCAGCATGAAACTGAGAATCAAATCTAATACCGTCTTGGAGTTCCTGCATTTCATTAACGAAAATTATTGATATACCACTTGTATGTTCTTAGGAAACAATTCAAGAAAGAAAAATTACTTTTATCTCATTATTTTTTACTTAATACATTAATGTTTTTATACCAGCCACTGGTTGCGATTGTGAAA
Organism: Arbacia lixula; assembly: GCA_963669155.1. NCBI lineage: Eukaryota > Metazoa > Echinodermata > Echinoidea > Arbacioida > Arbaciidae > Arbacia > Arbacia lixula. The sequence goes on along the minus strand of OZ022577.1, from coordinate 27,502,895 downwards.
ATGACTAAAATAATATCATTCATAAATGAATGATACAATTCATTATAATGTCAATTAAATTCAAGCAGGAGATGATGTCCATTACACCTTCTCTTCAATCCCTGCCAAACTGATATATCAGTCGCAATTCACCCTAATAATTCAGTTCAAAAGTTCACAGTCTGATCACATAAGATGGTCATCCCAACTTGGATTACGCGCTATTACTCTGATTCTTATCTATATATACTAACATCTTCATAATCTGAAATGTCCATAGGGTTTTCCTGACTCCAAGGGTCATCACTCTCCATGCTGAGCAAGCCTTGGATCTGACAGAAAGAAAAGAAAATCAACGATAAACATGCAACTACCATCATTTCATTACCAATCCATTTCACTGCACTGACAATTCGCAAGTGTGCCACATTAATTTCATCTCTCCTTATTTACTTCTTTGTGGAGAAAAATACCATTTCCCTATGTCAAAAATACCTGCGCAGGATGGTCAAAAAAAAAAAAAAAAAGACACGTAGAAGTAATTTCATAGGGCAAAATAAATGTTTTTTTATTGGATAGGGGATTTATTTTTCCCAACAAGTAACACAAAAATCATTAAGTTTGATGCTAGCGTTTTGATACTATGACCATTTTCTGAGCATTGTCTCTTTGTAAATTTTTGTCAGACTCGTCTGATGAAGAAGAAAACACTTTATGAAATGGAGTTAAGTTAAGCTCACAAGGGTAACTTTTACTTGTTGCATGTTCCATTGAAATCTTAATGATTATGTTCTATTATAAATGTGAAAATGAGACACATAGTGGGAGAATGCTACAGATATTAAAAATATTTAAGGGAACGCTGTTTGTTGTTTATGTACATACTTCTTCTTGTTGCCTGACACTAAGAAGTGACCCAAAGTCTATGGCTGTTAAATCTTCTGGAAGGCCCTGGTGGATTGGGGATGCCGGATGCTCCCCAAGTCCTTCCTTTGCTGTACACCGCATCTCTAATAGCAGTAAATTGTATGCAGAGGAAAGGAAAGACATCATGAGTCCTAACGTTGGAAAGATGCTAATTGAAAAAAAAAAATGTATCACACACAAAAAGAATATTGACATGTGTATGGATTAACACTATAGAGCCTTATTCCATGGGATCAAGAGGCATGTAATCATTAGAACAGTATAATGAAAAATCTATATTGTAATGTATATATTTGCAACTTAAGTGCATATATACTATAAATTCTGTTTGGCCAAATTTTTGTAACCACCAGCATAAGCTGAGATAATCATGCTTATACACTTTCTTTTTAAGGGAGAGGATGGATTAATCTTTCCCTGTAACTATTATGACCTGTATTCACTAGGGCATATCATCTCTACTAGTCTTGAGGGAAAGCATTTAAATCTGCTCCCTCCCCCCCCCCCCCCCCCAAGTAAGTCAGTGTATTTAATGTCCCAATGAACTGGGACCAATGCAGCCAAAAGCCATATCTACACAATCTACATGTAAGTCCGTCGTCACCATGAAAAGGGTTGTTTAAAAGGGAGGGCAGTATTCAAATGGTTAATTTGTATTAATTTTTACTAAACCTGACTTTCACTCACTGTCTTCATTGACATCTTCTTCAGGTTGACTTTGAACCTGAGAGAGACTGGAATGAGTAGCACGGCCGCCCTGCTCTACTTGATTCTGAGGGTCACTCCTATTTTCAGTCTGTCCATTGTTTTCTACAAAGCAAGCAAGAAAATACATAAATGCCTGTAATCTATTATCTTTCACTCGAATCTTTTGTTCCTTTATTTATCAAAGAGACTTTAGAAATTGTTACTTATATTCTTGTTTACTGCTTTACCTATCAACTATTAACCCCCAATTTTGTACACGAGATATAATTTTAGAGTGCAGTATCTACACTTAAGCTAGCACTACACAATGACATGCAAGTCATGATAAACCTATCTCTCTTTTCCTGTATTTGGTAACATTAACTTTCATTTACCTCCCTCATTGACATTTTCTCCAGGTTGACTTGGAGCCTGTAGGAGACTGGAATGAGTAGCACAGACTTGCTCTACTGGATTCTGTGAGTCACTTCTTGGTTCAGTCTGTCCAATGTGTGCTTGAAATGAAATAATAAAGTACAATATTTATCTTTATTCATCTATGTCTTTACAGGGTTTAGATATGTTGCATTGGTGTATAATTTCCAGTCGTTAAGCTAAAGATAACTAAAGTCTCAGAGGGAGAAACAACATCTTTCATGGCTAAATATGTTTTGAGGGAAAAAAATATTCACATTTGATTATGCAGACTCTTCATAATCACAGTAACAACTATTTTACTGATAATTTACAGAAAGTATCTTGGACCATCCCCTTGTCCCCTGCATGCTTTTGTATTTGATGAGTTTGACTTTCATTTACCTTCTTTATCAAAGACTTTGCCAGGCTGATGTTGGGCATGTCGGGGACTTGAAGGACATGCAGCACCCTGCTCTTCTGGATTCTGTGGATCATGCTCAGCCTCTTCTTCATTTGCTAGAAATCATTAAAAGGACGATGCATCACATTACTATTTGTAATATCGCTTTTGTGAATTTGCCATGTGTTTTAATTAGATGTGCATAACTTCTGTAATTTCTGTATGAACATTGCTTTCTGAAATGGTGAATTTCGATGCAAGATACTATGCAATGATAAAATCATAATTAAAAAAAAAAAACTCATTCTTTCAAATATGCATGCAGCAATAAAGGTCACTTTGGAAATAATAATTTCTTCTCTTTGTTCACTAATTGCAGTTTTTACATTTAAAATATTCTGAAGAATCTTTACAGTAGGTCTAATTTATTGTTTAAGTTAAGATGAAAGGAAAGCTACAATTGGAAAGTAAGACTAAGTAGGGTTACAGAGTTGTAATTAAATCAGTGTTCTCAGGAAAATAGTTACAAATAGCAATGCACAATAAATACCAGAACTTCATGTATTAGAGTCTGATAAGCATAAAATGAATGGTAAATATATGCAGTTCATGTCAACACGGAGTCATGCTGAAAGTACTTCATTATTATCTCTAATATTTTTACATGGATACAGCTAAGCTTTCTAAAAAGATTAACTTTCACTCACTGTCTTCATTGACATCTTCTTCAAGTTGACTTTGAGCCTGAGAGAGACTGGAATAAGTAGCACGGCCGCCCTGCTCTACTTGATTCTGAGGGTCACTCCTATGCTCAGTCCGTCCATTGTTTTCTATAAAGCAAGCAAGAAAATAAATAAATGCTTGTAATCTGTCATCTTTCACTTGAATCTTTTGTTCATTTATTTATCAAAGAGACTTTAGAAATTGTTACTTATATTCTTGTTTACTGCTTTACCTATCAACTATTAACCCCCAATTTTGTACACGAGATATAATTTTAGAGTGCAGTATCTACACTTAAGCTAGCACTACACAATGACATGCAAGTCATGATAAACCTATCTCTCTTTTCCTGTATTTTGTAACATTAACTTTCATTTACCTCCCTCATTGACATTTTCTCCAGGTTGACTTGGAGCCTGTAGGAGACTGGAATGAGTAGCACAGACTTGCTCTACTGGATTCTGTGGGTCACTTCTTGGTTCAGTCTGTCCAATGTGTGCTTGAAATGAAATAATAAAAGTACAATATTTATCTTTATTCATCTAAATCTTTACAGGGTTTAGATATGTTGCATTGGTGTTTAATGTTCAGTCCTTAAGCTAAAGATAACTAAAGTCTCAGAGGGAGAAACAACATCTTTTGTGGCTAAATATGTTTTGAGGGAAAAAATATTCACATTTGATTATGCAGACTCTTCATAATCACAGTAACAACTATTTTACTGATAATTTACAGAAAGTATCTTGGACCATCCCCTTGTCCCCTGCATGCTTTTGTATTTGATGAGTTTGACTTTCATTTACCTTCTTTATCAAAGACTTTGCCAGGCTGATGTTGGGCTTGTTGGGGACTTGAAGGACATGCAGCACCCTGCTCTTCTGGATTCTGTGGATCATGCTCAGCCTCTTCTTCATTTGCTAGAAATCATTAAAAGGACGACGCATCACATTAATATTTGTAATATCGCTTTTGTGAATTTGCCATGTTTATCAATTAGATGTGCATAACATTTGTAATTTCTGTAAGGAGGTATCTTTTTGAAATAGAGAAATATGGTGCAAGATATTATGAAATGATAAAATTGTTTTTAAATGATTCATTTTTTAAAATCTGCACGCAAACAAGTACATGTACGCTCAATTCAAATTTTGAAAAATTATTTCGTTCTCTTTGTTTACTAATCAAGCAATTTTTTTGTTAAATATAATTATTCTGAAGGATGCTTACAGTAGCTTTGCATTCAAGTTAAGATGAAAGAAAAGCTTCAAATGGAAAGTATGACTGGTGAAGGTTACATAATTGTAATCAAATCAGTGCTCCCATGAAAATATTTACAAAATTAATGAGGTAATCATGAAATAATAATAATAATAATAATAATAAAAAGCGTGTCACTCACAATCTGTTGACACCTCGTCAGTATGATTATGTTCCCCAGTGCAGTTTGAAAAGTACTGAGACAAGGGTAGATCATCCTGAGATTCAGAATCACTGTCGTAATCAAGAATAATGCCTGTGTGCCATTTCCTAATCCCTCTCATTTTCACTCTCTTTCCTTTACATAACCTGCCATCATAGGTCAAGTCCTTCAATGCTACTGTGTTTGTAGTCCTTGACTTGACCCACTTAACGAGAGCTAGTCTGTCTTGTCCTTCCGAATCCATTCCTGTAAAGTATATATACATCATAATATCATGTCAATTCCAGTGTATATTAAAAACATTGCTAATTTTGCTTCAGCCAGGTTAAATTCGTACTGGCAAAATAGCTTACCTGTCAAAACAAGAAAAATGTGAAGCTTAAAATAACTTACAATCTACCATAGATTTGCAATAAAATCTACAGTACAGACTAGACTGTTAAAACACATGTGACCATCATTCAACACAGAAATAACTGAACAATAATTTTGGACTACTGATATTACAAAATTGTGTGGTGTGTTTTCACAGAATACATTTTTTTTTGTCCCTGGCCTAGACCTAGGACATTATTTGATGACCTAGTCCTGGCCTTGAACCTTGTACTAGTCTAGCCTAGGGCCTCATGGGCCTAGCCCTAGTCTAGAGACTAGACTCTGTCTTTGGGACCCTTCTTAACTTGTAGATAGTATGACATTGTCCAGCTACGTATATCATTAAGTAACACACATTGCACCAACAAATGAAAGGAACGCCTGGTCCAAATACCTAGACTAAAAAGCTATGCAGAATCTACAGTGTTACATTTATTTTGCGTCGGCAGGTCTACATACACGATTTATTACACATGGGACCGAACAAAAAGATAATGTAGTACGTTCCTTATATAAACGTAATATAATTGTCATTTTACATTGTTATAATCCACATTATCCGTCAAATCAAAATGATTTATATTTTTTTACCCCTAGCGACTCTGATAAACGTTCATTTATTAAACAAGAGAACTTTACTTACTGCAATTCGGACAACGGTCATCCGCACTGTGGGGGTTGTGGCCTTTTTCCGGGCATATTTTGCGCGTTTCACTGCCCGCCGTAAGGACTGCAGTACCGTAGCGTCGTTTTTCCGGGAACAAAGTTATCCTTCGCCCCTTATGGCTTTTTTCCAGCGGGAATAACTTCCAAATTGCGTCGAATTTCAAAGAAATAATTGCATCATAAGAAAATTAATGACCTGCCCTTTCAATATTAACAATAAATCAAAATTCGATTTTTTTTGCTCAAAAATACGTTAACGGCCTTTCTCCGGGAAGGCGACGATATGCAGACACACACACACACACACACACACACACACACATGTATACATTTGCATACAATCATACACACTGCACACACATTATCGTATATGATACACACAGATGCATTATTTTGCTTATTCATACATGTAGCTTGTTTTTTTCCTTTTCATTTTTCTCCCTCTTTATATCAATTTATCTCTTTTGAACTGCCCTCTTGCCGTTTCTCTATTATTCTTTAATTAGCATTTTCATCAAAAAACATTTGTTCATATCGTTATATAATTTCGGTCAAATAGATCAAATATAATGTCCCACATAACATCCTCTTCAATCATTTAAATGGAATCATATCTAAAATATGTCAACATAGTACCTTCCGTTTGTGACCGAGATTGGCTCGTCCTTATAAGTGAATCAAATTAATCGTTTCTATTTCGAGTGAGAATGTCCCCTCTGAAATGAAGACAAGAAATCGATTTTTGTAGTTTTCGCTCATCGGATCTTCAAACAAGGCCACTGTCAATAAGAACTGCCTAGGGAGGAAGAGTTTGCCCTTACACAGTCCAGAAAACCAGTGGCCGATACTCTCCTTTTTGCATACCAATTCATGTTTCCCTGTTTGGTCACTTTAACACTGCGTCTATGTTATATATGGGCGTATATTTTATCAGTCAGAACTTCACATTATGGACACCACATTAACTCTTAATGTACAATGGTTGTATTTTCACTAGTGATGTAAACAAATTTCATAAAGCATCGTTTGACTGGCACATGAAGGATTAATATTCAAGGCGAACGATACGTTTTGTATTACAATTTTGTTCCATTGAACCAAACGCAGAAAGCTGAAATATTTAATAATAATGATACAAATATAGCAATTCGTACACTGTGTCTAAGCGCATTACAGAGAAGGTCGCCGATGGACGTAGTAGACCGAGGATGTATCAAGCAAGCTTTATATATTCTTGAATAGACAAGGTATACAGTATATATATAAATATATAACATAATTCACGAGAGATAAGTCATGTATTTCACCACGCATGCTTTAACTTTGGGAATGCCTTGGAGCGGGGTTGTCTAAAGAAAGCGCCGGTTTTCCCCTGCTTCATGTTCTGTCCCTGCTCAATCTCGTCTAGTGAAGCGCTGCAGCAGAGGGCAAATGTTTGTCAGGGGGGCGCATCTTCTTGTCAGGAATTAGCCCAGATACACGCACTCCCCAGCGAGCCTTTTCCAGAGCACACACAACACACACCTTTTATGAATGACCAGTGTAGCCTGGCTTCCAGGCGGTTGCACATTTCTGATACAAGCTGAAAAATATAGCCTAGTACTCATAAGACTAATAACGAGATTACTCTTTTTTTACTCAGTCTGTTCTACATGCGAATCGGAGAAGAAATCGAAAATGACATGTCTACTGCATCTAAAACCCTCCACCCTCTTAATACTAATCCAGGAAAAGCATGTTGACTTATCACACCTTTCAAGCCCATCTGGTACTGAATTAGGGGTTGGTTGTATCGACTGATTTAGAAACGCCCAGCAGGCTTGTAGCCCGGCTAGACCAGGGTGGTATCTCAGACTCCACATAGTCTGCGACCGCATACACGAGAAGCCAGTATTATATTCAAAACGTGTCTGCGAGATAGACTAGCACCTTAAAGGTAATGATTACGAGCTGCGACCATGGCACGACCGCTCGACCGTCATCGCCGTGTTTGTTAACTGGATTGGTGTGCTTTAACGATGGTCCCGAGAAGTCTGACTGCATGTTGCAATGATGTTCGCAAGGTTTAGAGCGCACCTTTAAAATAATTGCTGAATGCCGGTTTGTGTTGATATTAGAGTCCGGCAGTGCATTACTGTAATGGAGGGGGGCAGATGTCGCGTGGTGGAGAGTGAGTGAAACGGTAGGCAAGTTTGAAAAAAAAAAGGAGAGGAAATCATTGAAGATGGAATCTAGAAGTTCGAAGGCAGTGAGTTGATTTGATCAGTGTCGGAGAAATATACCAGTGACTGCATGTGATTGGAAGGAGGGGGCAAAAGCAATATAGTTTCTGTTTGGCTATATAGTATTTTCTTTTACAGTCTCAGAGTACGGGCAATGAATAAAAGGTTTGTCTATGTGTGTGTGTGTGGGGGGGGGGGGGGGGGGAGATCATATAACATGTATTCAAGGTGCGGAACTATTCCATTTAATTCGGCACATCTAAATTTCACATTACAATAGCACAACATCAGTAATTGAAAACGATGTCATTAAAGAACTGTTATATTACCAAATCAATCAACATAATTATACAATTTAAAAAATGATCATACATATACATGTTCTCAAGTTCTACAATATCATGTTCTCAAGTTCTACAATATCATATACATAACACACACACACACACACACACACACACACACACACACACACACACAAAGACGAACAAAACAAAGATGAAAACACGCTGTTGATTAGGAATTTGGTGTGTGCGAAAAGCCAAAGGAAGGCTTGTAAATGCAGACACCACAATAGAAGACACGATAGGATCCTTGTTGCGACTAGATGCTGGTTGCAATATGGCTACGATAGGTATGATCAGGATTAGCGGAGTCCCAATCGCTGCTATCCATGCACTCCAAGGATCATGTGGCCGAAATACATATCGCCACACCATCAGGCAAAGACCTCTTTACCTAGATGTCTGATTAACTGTTCATACATATTGTTTCGTACAACGGTTAAACATGAAGATTAAAAAAAAAAATGCAGCCTCGTTCCTACCGTGGGCGATGTGAGGATGATGAATACATTGTCCTTGATTCTTGATTCGTCGATCGCTGCGAGGCGTGAGTTGTAACACTCGCGATGAATTGATGATGCAGTGTTTGGTATCATGTCCAAGATCCAAGGACAGTTGCGTTTATTCCTATGGTTGGAGTCTAATATCACGGCCATGACTGTCTTGAAGACGTGAATATACCCCGCGGGCGAGGAATCTGTCCTAGCGGGTGTATTATCAGTCAATATACAAACAGCTTTCACATTCTAGGCTAAACGTGACGCAGCTAGGAAATATTACAATAGGTAATCAACAAAAGAAGTGCAATTATGTCGATCCTTAACTCACATGAATGTGTAAGAGAGAGAGAGGGGGGGGGGGGCGGGGCATAGAGACAGGGAGGGGGTCGGTAATAGTATTTTCAGTTCAGTAAATATTTCAGTAAATATTCGTGTGAATGTCGTGACCACATCACTAACCATAGCTATGTGTCTTGAGAGAAAAGAGACTGTTGAGTTGTCTTTCACGATGTCTAGTACCATGTTTAGTACCATGAGTGCACATTTTGTGAAGTAAATCAATAGGCTTTGCACTTTAATGGTTCAATCAGTAAGCGACTTTTCGGGGTTTGCATTGAGATGCACACTGGATTACAAGTTATTTAAACCTTGTGTTTTTGCTTTTTATGTTTATCAGGATTAAAAGATCACTTTGAAGTATCTGAAGGAGGGAACACCCCCAGAACTAGGGACATGACCAATGTGATGGACACAGTACAAGATGTAAAATCACAGAACTTGAATTGGGCATGTCAGCTAACTAGGGGAATGGTGGAGGCGGAGAGGAGGCGGGCAATGCAGGAGTTGGATATATGATATTCAGAAACATGGGAGTGTTATACGGACAGGAACAGCATAGGAGAGAGAAAAAATGAACGTCGGTGATAGGGCCATCCTGCATTGTGGGAGTGAAGTACCTTTCCCCCCTCATGTACATTATAGATTGCTTACTCTAGCCAAAATGCTATCTTATGACAAACATATCGCTGCATTGTTTGCAGTTTGTGAACAGTTTTGACCTTTTTTGCCGTTATTTCATTTTCATTTTACTAGTCAATGTTAGTTCGCACATTAGCTTCACACAATTAGCTCCGCATTGTGCTGTTTTGGTCATCGTGCCAGATAAACGTGTGAGACTAAGGGAGAGGCAGAGGCAGAGGCAGAGGGAGAGAGAGAGAGAGAGAGAGAGAGAGAGAGAAAGAGATAAAGTAGGATCATCTCTCTGAAGTATAAGTGACAGTACAATTACGAACGTCTCTCAAACCAAGATAGAAAGGACAGCACCAAGAGAACACCAACTAAAAAGATATTTAAAGAAATCTGAATAACTACATCTACCCCTGATTGCGTTCAGGAGTGTGTCCCATTTCTTCTGTTTTCGCTTGAAAAGAGCCCAAACCAACACTTAATTCCACATTGTACGTTTATTTATCTCCTCCGAAAACTTGCCGTCTGTATAACAGTCGTCCAATTAATGTGAGGTGTTGGTTGTCAGAGCGGGCGCCTCGCCGCCTGCATCTCACGCACAGAGACGTGTTTGGGACTGCAGGGCAGACATAGGCCCTCTGCCCGGGTCGGTCCCCCGCATCATTGCAGCAGAAACAGCTTACTTTTCCTCATCCACCAGCTCGCCTTTAGTGTGCATCTGGTCATGATTTTTCCCCCTGAACCTCGAGGGATGCTCTAGCTGAGATTAGCCTGGCTTTCAGTTTGTTGGGCATTTCTAAACCAAAAATTAAATGAATGGATCTGGTTCCAGTAGTCTAAAGATGCTCCATTCCCTTCTACTGCCCCCCCCCCCCCACCCCCACCCCCAAACGTGGGACGGATTGAGAAAAGAGAAGAACGACACATCAACTAGTCTTAGGATATCGGACTCTAATCTTCATTTTAGATTAGAAATGCCCTATGTCTGGACGTCAGGCTAAGCTGTAAATTGGTGGCGCAGTTTCTCCTTAAAGGCTGTGCAGTATGACCGGGCGTCCATGGTGCCTCTGTCAGCCCCATTGTCTCGTCCAGCCGCGGACAGCACCCCTCTCTGATGTCCACTGGGCGCGGAAGGTGGAGAAAAAAAGTAATTAAAGTGCCCAATTCAAGAATGTCATTGACATTCATCCCTGGGGCAACGGGCTTTCTAGAATTTCAGCAACTGCTCAAATCTTTGTTCATTACCATTCAAAACATAAACCGGGTAATGCACTGGTCAGCACAACGCATACGAGACGAGACGTTGGTGATAAACACAAAGAAGTGATATTCTTTATGAATATTCTTTTAGCTTTCCATCTTTTGTCGTTCCGATTTCCCCCGAGTCCTTTTTGCAAATGTGGCTGTGGCTGATAACGAGCGTGCAATAAATGTGTTTAGCATTCCTTCTGCCCTTGTAAGCTGAAACAAGAGGTTTAGTAAGAGCACGGACATGTTAATAGACATTATGAGTTGTGCACGTACATCCCTCAAACGGATGTCCTGATCTAATAGTTATATACGCAGTCAGAACCAAGCCAGTTAGACCTTGAAGGATAATAGGACATGACTTGTGACTGGAGCATGAGCATAACTGATACTCTTGTCAGAGATTGATGATACTGTAGTTCGTTCCTGTATGCCAAACGCGAAGCACTGCGTCGAGTTCCTTCCTTCAGTACCCTCCCTTCATTCAGGGGATCAGAGTATCGGGTATAGGCCTATTCGGAGTAGCCAGAAAGACGTACAGTATGGTCCCGTTTACACGGACCCGAATCAAGCTACATGATTGTACATCCTGTCCCTCATTGATTGCGTGCATAGTTGCAAACCGTTGTGATTCCGCAGTCGTGTAAGCGCTGACTGATTCTTTTTATTTAACCGCAGATTGTGTTCTTATTATATTTTGTTTTAAAATAACATTTTGAAAATTACTTAAAGTATATACAGACTCACATACGTCTTATGCAAAAGGGCAGGAATAGTAATCTGAAAACGCACAGTTTATAACTAGTCACTTTTACGAATAACAATTCAACTAGCGTAGACATAATTATTTTTTTGAGTTTGAGTTTCTTTCAGGATGCCTCCCCAGAATCCCAACATTATTTCCTAAGGAACACTCTCTATGCTTTGGTTGCCTATAAAATGTGGTCACACCCTGTCAGCCTACCCCCTCACCCCTTGTTGTTGCAACATGACGATGTGTTCGTTCTGCACCGCAGGCTACTCATTAGGCCTACTTTTTGAGTGCGACCTTCAATATACATGTAGAAGGGTCCATCGTAACATGATACAGCAGTAGGAAATATGGTGATAAGTAAACTGATATTCAGGGGTAGAAGAAAGAGGGGAAAAACATATTCTTCCACGCAGAATGCAACGATTTGAATGTGGTAAATGGAGCCAAACAAAGAGCATGATCAGCATTTTAACTGGTCATCATCGCCATCATTATCATCATCATCATCATCACCATCATCGCCATCATCATCATCGCCATCATCATCATCATCGTCATCATCATCAGTGTATTGTCATTTTCGTTCCATCACGGATACAAGTAAGGAACTATCCAATTATGAAGAAGCACCTTTACTTCTTTGCGTGCCTTGAAGGATAAAAATTCATGGAAGGTCTATAATGGACACGGTGGTAGGTCAAAAACCGCGCGATATATGATACGGACAGAATGGCCATTTGCATATTGGAGATCATAATTTAGCCTCCGGCCAGAGGACCAACGCCATTATCCGAGCCCTGTCGAAGAATGATGAGGATATCGCTTCCAATCTCAAGCTGGGCTGGCTGGCTGGCTGCGGACCGTCGACCGCGCTCGGTCTCCTTTCTTTGTGAGGTAGGTCTCTGGTGGTGGTGGAAGGCCTATCTGCCTATGGGCGTGTGTGGCAAAACGTGGAATTCATGGTGTGCTTTATCAGCTTAAGGTATCCCTCGCACATGCACGCACGCACACACACACACACACACACGCACATGCGCATTATCATTATCATCAGGACTGATTAGAGTCACTTTTCTCACTGATCTTACCCGCAATCTCTGGAGATCTGGTGGTAAAAGTGCTGCTTTTAACGCGACGCTGGTTTGTCATCGCGTTTCGCATCTCCGCCATGACCACCGAGTCATTGACCCTCATAATCATATCAACATAGCCTTCTCCATCGCTCTATGGAGATGTTTGTTTTTGTGGACCGACGCTTCACTCATCTTAGACTTACACAAAGGGAATATTCGAAGCAGATGGGTGTGAATTTTGATATGATGTGGAATAATGAAATAAGGTAAACCTGGCTTCCAAAGGCGTCAGAATTATGTCCGAGTTTGTCAACGTCTCCTAATCACGCAGCAGCATCCATCGCAGACATGGAGACAAAATAAAGAAAGTGGACGGGAAACCGGAAGTATCCGAAGACATAGGTCGAACTCTTTTCAAAAGTCTGGATTATGCTTGCAAATATATTTTTCAGAATACGGAGGTCATTATTGTTTTTTGGGTTTTTTTTGTATTTTTATTCCTGACGCCGGTATTATCCATCAACAGCTCTCTATTTTTCTCCGTCGAAGTTGATTGAGAGCATTATCCCCGTGTGGCTGATAGTTCGCCAGCGAGACTGACCCGAGAGCGACCCGACCTGATCCGCAGAGAAGTCGTCAGCCGTCCGGACATTCCAGACGGACACCGATTGATACGCAACCGCATGGCACGTGCCACGGTCTTGACTTTCTGCGCTGCTCTTCTCTAATTCTATTTCTACCCTTGCCTCCCGGTCAGCTAACCATTCTCAGCTCAAAGAGACTTGAAATTGTAAGCCTTTTCTCATTAGCCACGATGCCATGTCAGTCAAAACCTTTACAGGCGGATTTAAGCCGAAGAGCTGGAGTTGAAGTTTAGGCCTATGGCGTGTTCACTAGTAGGAGAGCTACAGTTTTATGAGGAGAATGCTGGCTGTAAAATGAGTAACAGTGAACAAAGAAACCCTTTCCCTCTCATATCCTGCTACGTTGCATTAAAATGCTGAGTTCATGGAGTTCGTGACAGGCTTGTTTACTGAAAAATATTTGTTTTGCCATTGTTTTTTTGTTTTTGCTTTTATATAGCAAGTTACGTATAGTGTGGGACTTATGTAATTTGTTTGTTTCTTAAGATGGATCCCATTGGTATACACAACCAAGTGGTTTAATACATTAAATGAACTTCAAGTAGGCCCACAAGAACAGCATTTAAATCTAGTTGGTGAAATATTAAGCTTTTTGAAAGACTTCCAAGAATTACTTTGCCAGTTTGCCTAATATTCGTACGTCCGAATACGCGCACGCGCACACTGATTGGGTACGAATGCGCGCGTGCTGTATTACATAACGGGAAACCAGCAACGTGCGTGAAGCGGATGGTTACCGGCGAATGATGACCTACACTATGATGGGAAACGCACCTAAAACACCAATACCAACAGCAAATTTTTGTGCATCTCATCGCACACTGACCAGCAACTCCATATACATACCGTGCAGCACACTCGATGGCATGTGATGAGACCATTATCACGACATGGAAAACCACTGAACCTTCCGATGCGGATCGCGGAGGTCACATCGCTTGTCCCAGGTAAAGATGGCGCTGAGACTATCGGGGCAGGGATCGTCGCCCCTGGACACTGGAGCTGAGCAGCGCCAGGAGTGATGGCGGATCGTAGACAGGAATAACCGTCTCATTCGGGGGCATTCTTTAATCAAAATGACATTTTTGGACATACCCCCCGAATTCAGAGGAGCCAGATGCAATCTCAGCGGATCCAACGTCCTATAGAGACTGATTTTTCGGTCTAGGCGGATCGCTGCTCTCTGCGTTGTACACGAAGAGTTACTGATCAGAGCCTATGGCATGTGAAAGCAATCCAAGGCGTGATGATCCCATCATTGTTTGTTCATCATGGCAATGATTGGTAGGCGTAGGCTTTATTTGAATTGCAATTTTTTTTTTGCATGTCTTCTACTTTTAGTTCTAGTTTCTTTTTCAGTTATGAAACTGTATTCAGTGTAGAGTCTAGTCTAACTGTTTGATTTGAAGATATTTCATCTCATGATCAGCATGTAGTCATAAAACAAAAATAGTTCCTTTGTAATAAAAAGAAGAAGACAAACTTAGCACACTGACTAAAATAAAGAGCCAAAGACCAGTTTACAACGATTTGCTGATTCAGGGATGTGTACTTCTCGTCAGAAATGGAACACACATGCTGATAAGTTCTTCATTTTTGGCCAGCCTCCAGATTTCCCTTTTGGCCAGCTGAGTTTTCATCTAAAGGCAAATGTAGATTCCAATCGGCTTGAACAACGACCCCCAAAAAGGGATATTCCTTCAAGTAAAATTACAGTACTTATACAGAGGCAGGCAGAGTAGAAAGGATCATTGTGTGGGACCATTGAATGTCATAATGACATATCCACTGTAGCTCCAATGTCTCTTGTTAACATGGAAGTAATTCATTTTGGGCCATACATCGCTAGAAAACCTGCCAGTACAAATTAATGCCCATGGGTATCTAGCTTATCCCCACCCCCTTCCTTTAATGAAAAATAATTTGTTGAAGAGTGAAGAAAGGATAAGGAGCTATGATCATCTCCATGGACTTGTGGAACTTCATGATGTTCTTCACAGATTTGAACCCTTTTTGCTGCGAGAAGCAAGTGGTATGACCGGAGAAATATTTCTGTCCCCTTTTGCATGCTTCAATTATATTAGATTAGAAAGGGCAATTAAATGCACATTATTTTTTATGCCTTACCATATGCAGGCTAACATTTTTGTTTACTTCAGATATTGCCCCACATTTGTTATCAGTTCCTTTTTTTATGCTTATTCACAAATGTACATGTAATTTATTTTAGAGAAATGAGAAAGAAGCCCCTGAAAGTAAATGGAATATTAACAATTGACAAAAGAATTTCACACAAATAAAATGGCAAAGAAAATAGCATGCCCTTGCCTTTATCACAGTGTGACTGCAAGGTCAAATGAGTAGAACTTATTTATTGCATAGTGTATTTTGCAGATTTGTCCCTCAGTTTAACAACTTCCGGAATTGTCAGTAAGATAAAAGTACAAGAAGGGAGTTCTTTCAAGAGGCAGATATGATAGTGGAAAGCTTGGAATGTGTTGATATTGTTCAGATGTCTCATTTATTACAGAATGGAGACAATCAACTATTTCCATTCCAAACTTCTTCTAAGACTTTTTGAAGACCTTGCTCATGTTTTTCTTTTATGTTGAGTCTCCTTGCTGTACATTTATCTCACTTACCCTTTGTCGTGTCTGCTGAATCAACATCGGCAGACCATCTCAAAGGAGGTGGAGGGGAACCATTCAATCAGCCAAGACATTCATCAAGAATCTTGAGTGTGGTTACATCACGCTAAAGAAAGTTCAGCTAGTATAACCCAAAACAATTCTCAGACAAAAGTATTGTGAAACTCATTTGTGTTTGAAGAGATGTTTTTTCCTATTTAGAGCTTGGTATTTTAACAAAATGGTTGATCAGTGTTTTGTTACTCTTGTGACCCTTGTATGCTGGGAATAGTGGTAATACTTACTGGACTGTAAACATGGCTGAGGTGTTTTGCTGTTACTTCAGTTCCCTTACTCATTTTACTTCAGGATCATGAGAAGGGATAAACGAAAATCACGAAAATAAAAAAAAACCTGATCTGCTATAATTATCAGTCCTATTTACCACTATTTTCCTTCAGCCTGACCAAACATTGTATTCATGGGCTACAGCTTGGAAAAACAATTTGATTGTATGCTATTTTTGCTTCTCTACATTAAAGCCTGCTGTAATTAAGATATTTTGTTCAGGAAAAAATATTTCATCTCCACAAATCCACTAACATGCCAACTGCTGTAATACAGTATTTGTTGCCTGTCTTCATCATCAGGAACATTCCTGGGAAGATTCCTCAGTTCATTGTGCTCCCATGCACATGATCAAGCAACATGAGCACACAGAGCAGCACATTACTGTTACATAACATCAGCAGCTGGAAGAAATCTCATCTCAGAAGGTTGTCGCCTAGGTTCTAGGTTGTGAAGTGATTAAACATTACTTCCAACAACTTAGCTAGGAAGCATTCTGAGGAGCAGAATGCAATGCATGGAAGCAGACTTCCAAAGATCTTCCAAGACAAAGCTGAGAAGCGGTTGGAAGTCGATGTAGTTCATGGACATGACTCCTGGGCTTCCTCAGTGTAGAATCTAGGCTACGTCAGGGTGATGTAAACCTGTTTTGTTCCCCAAAGAAGCCTGATAGTGATTGGGCTTACTTTTCAACTCTAGGGCATGGGCCTAATACAGATTTGATCTCCACTTGACTTGCAGTTGATAAAATGAACTCTACATGTAGAGATACATGTAGGAGATTCCACCTTTGATTGATTCATATCAATTGCAAATCTTTGTAGTACAGGACCCTGGTTGCTGAAATCCGGCATGTGTACGTGTATGCACATGAAGTACAGACCGAAAATACATGATATCTGTGGAGCAGTTATTATACTGGGTGTTGCTCAAGGTAAAGTAAATATCTGTATCGCAGCTCAATGAAAGGAACACTCACTCCAGCTAAGAATATTATTGGAGAGAAGGAGGGTTAGAAGGAGAATAGAGAGATTGAGAGAGGAAGGGAAAGAGACAGAGAGAGGGGAGGATGGGGGATTTGTAGAGGTGAAAGATTCAACAGTAATGGGGGGGGGGGGGGGGTGGGGGGTTGATTAGAGAGATAGAAGGAGAAAGAGGGAGAGAGAAAGAGTTGAGGGATTCAACAGTAAGAACTCGGGTTGGAAATTTGCCACCACACCAAACAACAAAGCAGTAGCACAATTATGGCTTATGTCAGAAACTTGAGACCAATTTGCTCAAAGCAAGTATCACTAGGCCTACATGTACCAACGCATATTGATCATAAGTTGTCCAAATTAAAGTCTGACATGTTATGAGATTGCAGCTTTAGCTTCAGGGATTTTTGTGATAAGAGTAAGAGGCTAGAATAAAAAAAAAAGAATTATGAAACTTGAAAGATTGAACTCACTTCTCTCCTCATGCTAAGATGAAAATGTGTTCAGACTTTTGTCCTTGTTCTACTATAGAATTACAGACATGTGTGACTTGCAATATCCATCTGTTCACGTGTAGCACTTCATTGTAAATAAAGTTAAGAAAAATACCTGTTGATGTTCTTCTTCGGAACGACCCCTCAACAATGTGTTTTTGACTGGTAAACTATTTATATATTTACATTTTGAGGCAACTTCTTGTGATCCTGAAATCAAAGGAGAATGAGACCTGTAGTACCAGCAGAGTACAGCTCTAATGATATTTTAACATAATTACAATCCCTTCCCTTTAATCAATGACAATGCATCTAAATATAGCACCAAGGGGCAAGGGGCATTTGCAATCCCATCTGCTCCACATGCCGACATCCATGTACTGATGGGAAAATAGTTTCTGGAAGGAAAACGCTGAAGTGTGATCAAATTTAGAAGCCCATGATTTGTCTGAGTAACACCCCTAACCAAGGCTAAATGAATGTCCTCGTCTTGTAATTCATGTAATTGGATTTTCTTAAGACAAAGACGGAGGGACATTACGTCTTGCTTGCTTGGATTGATGGCATGTGCAGAGGAGGCAAAGATGACTTGTCACTGTCCGTCCTGATAAGAGCTGGGATGCTTTTTTTGATTACTATCAACGGCCTTTTCTGTCATTGTCATAATTTTCCATGTCAGTTTTCCTTCCTAGACACTTTCCCTCTAATAATGATATTGTAAGAAACATGTCTAGAAGAATATTTTAACATAATTTTTTGTTTTATTTGAAATGATTAGTAGCATTTACAGTGTACTTCATTTTGGGTACCTGACGTACCCCCATTAGGCATGACAAGATAATAAGATGTTGATTTTGCAGATTTGTTTCAGTGTAAAGCTTATTTCTCTGTTTGCTTGGACTTTTGCATGGCTCAAAAGCCCTGATGGGGAATATATCTTTTCAGTGTGTACAGTATCAATATTCATTACTTGGTCAATATCACTTGGCATGCCCCCTACCAGGCTGTCATGGGGGTAACTGTGTTTCAGTAGTTACAGCCCAACATGTGGGGGTGAGATTTTGCACTCTCCCAAATCAGTTATTTATGTTTGCAGGACTGTTCTGCAATGTGTAAGATAACCTACATGTATGCATAATTGGAGATGAGAAGTTATTTTATTTTTAACAGATATTAACCTATATTGATGATGTATATGTTGTATGTATGTTGCATTGCATGATTGTGCGCTATATTATTGCTTATGAATGTTTATCATTTTTTGTCATTCTCACTCTCCAGGTAAAGGATGCCTGTGACAGTCAGCTTTACCTTGTAGTACCAGCACGTGTGGTCAGAGAACACTGCCCTCAGAGGAATACATACATGGGACTAAGCAGCGGGAGAGTACATGGTCTGGACCCGGAACGCACACTTGCCTCCCTGCAGCCACGTGGAGTGAGCAATCAGGAATGAACTCAAACTCAAATGCCAGAATGAGTAATTTCAGTGGAAGGGTGCCCGACCCTGGGCCCACCCCTCCCCCTCTACCCCCTGGAGGGCCCCCCAGCATGATGATGGGTGGGGCGGCCAGTGGGGTGATGGGGGGAGGAGGTGGGGGTGCTGGAGGAGGGGCCAGGATGGGCCATTCTAGTGGGTTTGGGGTGTGGTGTGAGAGGTGCAACAGCAGACTGGTGGAGCTGAAGAAGCAAGCAGTAAGACTGATGGTCATGCATCCATCCCTCATGAAACTAGCCATGAAGGTAAGCAATCCAACACTTCCTATATTTAGCTGTTATCACGCCATGTATGTTGATACCAGTTGATATTTTTATGTCACAAAACTTGTTCTTTTTTAGCACTTGTCGTTAAACTCAACAATTTCAAAAGAGAGCTTTTTTTTCTTGGAAAGGTGTTGACAGGCAATGTAACTCAATAAACATGTAAGATGTACAATATGATTTAATTAGAGGTTGTATTAATCCTCTTAGTATGAATCAGTCACAGTCCCATGCCAAATACAGTTTATTACCTATGGAACTGAGAGGATTAAAAAAAAACCTGATGCATACAATATATCAAGTCCCTTTGATAATAGGGACATGTCCAAAAGGTACACCTACACAGTATGTCCATCATCGCAGTGATCATCGATAGCCCATCAGAAACTAAACATGTTTATATTGCATGAAATGGCTGTTCATTCCAATCTGCGTCTAATCCTCCAGTCGCTATCAGTCGCAGCTCAAAAGCCATTTCCATGTGCTGCCTAATGTGTGTTGATTAGATAGCGCGGCCAGATAATGACATGCAGGCCTGCGGAGATGGTAGAGACTAGTATTGATTCAGGTGTTGGCTGAGCCCAGATCTATCCCCCTGCCCCGCAGCAAAGGGGGGTAGTTTGGCACATCCCCACATCATTACAGCGCTGTGATATATTAACCCTCTCAATACCATGCAATGATAGTCCCATGTAAATCATAACACTATTATTTGTATATGGGACTGAGAGGCTTAATGAGCCTGCTAACATCCTGTATCAGTTTGATGATTTTCATATGTTTGAATTGCTTGAAAGCTAGATTAGATAATGCAAATACTGCCAATTCAGTGATGAGGAAATCCCATAATACACCATACATGTGAATGTCATTATCTGAGGATGTACACAACCTTGGCTTGTACATTATGTCCGTACATGTATTTCTTTAGGCCACCAGATCATTTATTCTGACCAATTTGATGGTAGCACACATTCTTAAACTCTACTTTTTTTTCAAATGGGATTTTATTTCATAAGTAATCGAGACTTTGTGCTTCACTCTGTGTCTCGTAACCCTGTTCGCATTAACTTACAGTTAAATTTGTCCTCTGCAACCTCTGTTGAAAAGCCATTGAAAGACTTTGATGTGATTTTTTCCTAAAGTCTTTATTCATGGATGTTTTTGGCTTTGGTCTCACTGCAGCACATGCTTAAACCTTTGAGAAACATGGACAGGTATGCCCAACAGTCAACAGTTGCAACTAGCTGCAGCTCTCAATTAAGTTCCAATAATTTGTTTGCATGTCATGTACAGTGTAGGTGTGCCATTCATTCATTCATGATGGATGAGATGACAGGTTAGGTATGAGGCATGGAATGCCGCCCATAGGGTCAGTAACCCCAGCGGACCGTGCCCTGAATACAGGCAGCCCTATAGATGCAGACCCGCCTCAGATTCTGCAAGGGTAACCCAAGCCTTGCAGAGGAATATTGTTACATTCAAAAGAATAGAAACCCCCCTGCCCAGGCCCAGGACTTTCTTAAACCTTTGCGTGCCAGATAAATTGCTGCTCTATGGCATTTGCGTGCATCACCTGTGAAAAAGGGCACATGTGGCATACAAAGGGTTTATCTTTCAATATGAAACAATCAGTCTATATCAGTTACAACAGTTGATTGTCTATGGGAGGACTGGCAGTGTTCAATCAAAGTAATGAAGAAAAACATTTATTGGCAGTTTTTGTTGTATGCATTTGAAAATATATGCATTTATCTTGCTGCTGGATAAAGTTGTCTTTAGTTACACTGTGCAAAGTAACTATAAACCATAGCTTGTTGTTTTGTGTTTGAAAAATAAACACTACACATTTATCTTGCTATTGGATAGACGTGTCTAGTTAAACTGTATTGCTGTGTTGGGTTTGCCCAAGCAGGATACTGTAGTATGCAATATGAAATATATGAGAGAAAGAAAACCAAATAAAACATTAAAGGAAAGAGAAGTGCAGAAAAGAATGAAAATAAATTTACTCTAAACATTCTTTCCAATATGGATGGAATTTGCTGATGAATTAATACCTGTCAATATACAGGTATGTGCAGAAGAGAGAGAGAGAGCATACATTGGATCCAGGGGTAGGGGAAGAGGGAGGGGGTAGACACATAAATTGCATTTCTGATGAAAGATGCCCATGCAGTGAACATACTCATGTAGCAGCTAGTGGACACTCTTCCATTTGTTAAGAAGCCATTCTGATATGTGTCAGCTGTGAAGCCTTATGAAGGTGAAAAGGGACGTCCACCATCGCTATAGCGGACATTGTATCCCGGTCTGCTGAGCACTAGTAGGGAGCCCCGTCTCCTCTTTTCTAAGACTTCCACACCAATCCTGGTCTGATGGAAGTAATAATCAGTTTCCAATCATGGCTTGATTGAGGCACATGCTGTTCTCCCTCTCATAGAGGGTGTCGGTATACTACCTCTTACTTCTGCCTCGAATAGTTTGTTGACAGCTGTAACTATAGCAACTGAGGGATACTTACTTACAGCTGCTGAGAATGGTGACTCATTAGTTTTAGGTGGAGCTTTTCTAAAGCGATTGAGCCATGTTACAAAGATGAAAATATGTTAAAAGAGGGATGATTTGAGGTAGAGCAATAAAAAGTACAACAATTGTGTGTTTGGAAGCATTGATTGAATTGCACAGTTGACCTTTTCAAACATGTAAGTTTATCTTCACCTCACTTTGAGTGCCCGTATTCAGATTCTAGAATAACACACCTCTCTAAAAATACACCCTGTCTTCTCTTTATTGTAAACACCTTCTCTTGTCACTGCTGTCTCATGCTACTGTATTCATTTTTCCATTTGGTTTTCTTGATTTGTCCACTGAGTGTGTTTGTAGCATTGCCCTCCTCTCCTGAGCCACAATTTTTTCAATACCACATGGTACTTTAACTCCTTACCCTAACTCTTTAAAAATTCTCAAAGAAGTGTAACCTACTGTAGCCATGGTAGCTTGATGTGCATGGTTTTTATTTTACATAGAGCACTGTTGCTGCATTTCATAGCAAGAGCTCAGGATCCAGCACTTCTGAAACATGATGATATCTTTAATAGATGGACTTGGTACTTGCAGTTTCTTAACTGTAATGAATTTATCAGAGGAGCCCAATTAACATATACTCATTATCCATCCAGGCTTAAATGGCATTCTTTTTCAGCAGGACAGTTTCTTCCACTTTCAAATCATGATGCAGCCAATTATCCTTCCCTTAAATAATTTTGTGGCACAGATTATCTATGTACATGTATCTGACCTTCAAATTCCTGCTGGAACAGGCATAGCGATCACGAGACAGATTACGGCAATCATGCCAAATTAAATGTTTGAGTTAAGTCACTGTATGTACTCACACAGAAGGTAAAGTGTTTGAGCCCCTGGGGAGAAAGAGAGAGGGAGAGAGAGAGAGAGAGAGAGAGAGAGAGAGAGAGAGGGCATTGTTGAAAGCATTGTATAGAATACTCTGTTCACACTTAAGCCAAATCTTCAGCTGAAGTATCTCATCCACCATGGAAGCCAACTAATCTTTGATATAAAAGGGTGTGTGCTATCTAAAATGGTCTTTTGAGCAGTATTAATTTACAATGGTTGCTTTAAATATTCTTTAGATGCAAACCAACTTGTGGTCTTTGTAAAAAGAATGAAATGTTGGTTTGCATTGATCACCAATGTGCAATTTCTCTTTTTAGAAATATCATAAAAATTGCCTGGCGATATAAGTCACTGTATGCATATCCCAAGGTGCCTTTCTGTGGTTTGCTAAGGGGTCGAAGTGCAGGGCATTGGGGTTCTATTAGTTACCATAGCAACAAGTCACTTTATAAATCATGTGGGAAGTATTTCTCTGTCATAGACATGCCTTTGTTGCAGTAATGTTACATTATATTTGTGACTGACTAACTAGTTTCAGATGAAGTTTAAAATCTAGCTTGGATGTACAGTATAAAGGAACATACAAATTATTTTATTGGTCAAGTCTGCCTTCTTGCAGTGGTAGTCAGCTATTTATATTTCACATCTTGCATTAAATGTATTATTACATTTTAAACAACCTATCTCACACAAACTACCCAGAATTCATCATGTAATCCAAAATTGATAGCATTAAATGGTTATATGAATGGGACTAATTGGTTAAGACTAAAGCTAGATCCTGAATCATGTTTGAAAATGCTCATGATAGGTTAGAGAGGAGTTGATAAATGCACCCTGAAATACATGGATGTACGTACAACTATCAAATGGTTCTCCTCCCTCCAAGTGTAATGGATGTAACTGGCCAACACAATCTGTTGACCATGTGGGATGGAGACATGCATTGTCTGTTGAGGTATCCTTTTGACTCTTAGCCTGGTTCCAGGCTGTTGGACATTTCTAATGAAAACTGTAATACTAATAGAGGGTCTGGTAGTCACAAGACTAGTCAGTCACTCTTATATTCTCCCCTTTTCTCAGTCTTTTCTACATGTTTACACACCTGAAGAACAACTCAAGATTTATTAGTCTCCTGCAGCCAGACCTGCCTATTGAAAACTTTGGATTAAAAATGGCCGACGTGCTGAGGGCCAGGCTTGCTAACTTTATACAGAAAGGCGTGTTTCATTTAGGGAGAGAGCAATAGGTTTACATCCCCCGTCTCATTATCCAATTACACGTCTGCTCGTCTTATGGCTCTAACAGAAACCGATCTATTGCCTTCATGTCATATTGCATCAGGCTGTTTGCTCGTGAGTCTTGTCACAGAAAAAGAGAAGTAATATGACAAAGTGAAGCTAGTTGTGTGTTTTCTATCAGGTTTAAGGTCAGATCACAAGTCGGATCATGTTCAAGACGCAGGCAAATCAATGTAATTGGAAAGTTTGGCTTTCCTGAGCCTTCAGATAATTGCATCCATATTGGGAAATGAACAAGAGTAGAACTAATGTTTCAATTGAGACACTATGAACATGATCTTTTGTTGCACAGACAAAATTTGAAAGGACCCTTTGGAATTTTGTCTGCGTACAAGAGTTCATGTTCATAGAGAGAGGGATATTAAGACAATGTAAAGGGGTAAACCTGTCAGGGAGCAGAGCTGCTTTTGTTTACTATTACACCTAAATGTGGCCTTCCTTTTCATACTTACAATACAGAGATTTGGGTTATTGTTTAACTTTCATTTCAATATTAAAACAATTGTCAATCCTGTAGAACATGTTTAGTTGTTCTGTGCTCACTGTATTGTAGAAAATCTATTTCTTGTATGTGATGAATTTCAGGGTTGGGTTATTCTTTACCCAATAGCTCTGAAAAGAGCTGCTCTGAGTGAGAGAGAGTGAGGAAAAAGAGGAATGTAGAGTAGAAAGGGTGAGAGTCAGAGTATTCTTTCAGAGAGGTTAGATTGCTTGTGTAGTAGTAACCTTTGCTGTTAAAGCAGTGATTATGAATCTTTAACCTAGATATAGAATAATCTGGCATCCAACTGCAAATGCATTCCAAAAGTCTCCTATGGACAAGTTTTTATGTTGTTGTTCGAGTAAATGTACCAACCATTAGATGTCCTGATTAGTTCCCCCTGCTAGTACTATTTTTCGATATGAAAAAGAAGACGAGAAATGCTCGCAAATGGAGAAAGAGTCATTTTGCTGCCGACATTCATGTTGGTATGCCATATTCCATGGGGTTTTATCAATATTCAGACTATTAGTTTTTGCATTAGTCATTTTACATATGGGAGCTTTCTCAAGGAGGTTATTAGATATGGCACGAGGGAGCAAATTTTCCCTCTTATATTTGTCCTGCTATGTCAACCAAGTACAGGTGTATTTCATTACTTTTTTTTAAAATGATTGAAAGTAGTACAAGAGAATTGGTTTACATTCAATATTTATGAAATTTCTTATGTTACTAACACATCAAATACAAACGTTTGATGTTTAGATTATCAATCAGTACCGACTAACAAGAAGTGATTAAAAAGTAATAATGTGTACATGTATACGAATGCAATCCATGCAATACTTTACAACAATGTTATTTGGGGAGATCATTGGGATGTAGAACAACTGACAAAAATATTTGAGATGGGTAATAGTAAAATTATGGTTTAATAGTGAAAATACAGTTTACGGAGATCACAGGAAGGTTCAGAAAATACCTGAGAGTATCCTTCATGCTTCCTATAATTCTGCTGTCCAATTTAACCCTTTGTGGGATCCCTTCTCTATATGGTTTGTGTGCATTATGTGTGTCAAACTGCATGCATGGCACACAAAGAGTTAAAGGGAGTATACTGTACAGGGAAGACAAAAAGGCCTTCAAAAGGTGATTGTGAGCAATCTTCTTGCCAATGGTCTTCAATTCATGTATTGTCCATTTTAGAAACTTGCTGAAACTTATTTGAGGATTTGTGATTAAATCACTAATTATTCCAAATGTGGATCATATCAGAGCAAATAACTTTCAGCAAGTTTCTAAAATGGACAATACATGAATTTAAGACCATTGACAAGAAGATTACTCACAATCACCTTTTGAAGGCCTTTTTGTCTTCCCAGTACAGTATACTCCCTTTAAAGGAGAGTTCACTGTAATAATTCTGGTTTTAGGTTAATATTCCTCCTCCACGTGTAAATGATTAATGTGAGGTGAGCTGGGTTGGGGCAGGATTCGGAGGGTTAGAGGGGTAGTAGGACATGTCAGAAGCCCCCATTACACTTGGGCAGGTTCTGAGGAGCTATCTCAGGGGGCGGGCTGGGGGCCACTGTCATGAAATTTACATACTATAAGGGTGGTGGAGATCTTGAGATGAAACCATGTGTATGTAATAGAAACTACTTCCCTACTGGAATTGTGTGTATTTCTTGTGAGAGTATGACTCAGTGGTGCATAAAGGGTTATGTTGAGCTAAACTTCTGACAATAGTTGAGACCTATATAAAAAATACCTGAAAATCAATGAACATACCTTTACTCAGCAATGTTTTATGATGAAGTTTGTGTGTGAACATGTACAAACACTGTACCTACTTGATTTATTTGTGAAGATCGTAAAGGAATCTATTGACCCAGAATTTATCAAAATGTGATCATAACCAGGTCTGGGAGCAAGCTAAAATGTCTTTTGAAATTGGAATTCCCCAGTGAAAGCTTCTTACAAAACTTACTAACAACATTGTTTGAGAGGAACTTGAGGGTAACCCATGCCCCCCCCCCCCCCAAAAAAAGAAGGAGATATATTGGGGGTCACAACCAGTAGTAATGTACATTTCAATGCTGACAATTGAGGGGGTCAATTAAAGTCTAGTCACTTAGTCTGGACAGAACCGACCTTTGTCTGGATGTGGGCTCCGATGGCCCATAACCATGAATCAAAAGATGGTTAGAATCGAATTGTGATTTCATATTTTCATTGTGCCAGTAAAGGTTATTCATTGGGGTGGTCTAAGGTTGAGGTTGTTCCATAATCCCTAGATACCATAAGAAAAAAAGGTGAATATGAAACTGCAGATACTTTAGCTCAAGGCATGCAGAGGGAGTATTCTGCGAACATGCATAAGGATTTTCTGCAAATGTTATTTTCCAATCACAGTTCTAAGTGGAAGTGAGATGTCATTCCTGATTCCAAATGTCTTCAAGCCCCCTCTTATAATCATATTTGAAGCAATTTGTGTTAGGGGGAAGACTATCCATTATTTATGATGGGAGCTGCTTTGGTGTGAGTCACTTCGCTACAGAGGTAAATACGTAGCAATGTAGGGGGGTCCCTGGCACCCCTGTGCAACCCCCTCTTTCTATTATGTAGAGGCGGTATTCATGATTTACAGACACCCACAAGGCACACCTGTGGGCCCGCCATATGACGGATGCCATGGAAATGTTCTGTGCCAAGGCTTCTGGCTAAATATGGTGCTTCATTTCTGATACATGCTTACTTAGCCTCGCTGCCAGTTTTTCGGACATTTCTAACCCAAACCGAGAAACAGAGTCTTGTCCTCTTAGACTAGTCCCTTCATCATTTGCGTCTTTTGTCAGTGTTGGGTGAGCCGGAGAGGATATCGAGAACGGTTAGTCTACTGCAGTGGAGTTCCTTTATTGAATACTTTGGTTTAGAAATGCGCAAGAGCCTGGGAAGGAGGCTAATGCTTACTGTGTCCTAGTATGTTGGTCACACATGCAGGGCCGTGCACAGCATGGCAATGTCAGGCTCGCAGGCTTGTCATGTTCATTTCATGGTGAAGCAACGCCACAGGGTGAGAGAGAGGATCCGTTTCCTTCTGAGACTGATAGATAGAGCTGTCATAACATGGCTAACTTGGGTGTCAGTTTCATTGCATGTTGTCTGGCCCTACATGCATTATGCACATCCACATCAGAAGGAAAATATTAAAGTCATATTTGTGCAATCTCCCTAGAATGTAGCTTTTAAAAAAACATTTGGGGATACAGGAATCTGCAATTAGCTTTGTTGATTTGCTTTGCATTTTCTTTTGTGTGATTAGAGTATTGATTTTGCAGGAAAGTATTGGGCATACATATTCATTTAAAAATGGATGTTTACGAGGAATGATAAAATCTGTCAAAATAAGCCTTCCAAGTAAATACTTCCTTAAAAAGGGAACATCAAAAAATGGGTTGATTAAAGAGGCACAGCAAGGGAACGTTCATGATTTACCACGATTTACCCATAAATAGGCTAGTTCAAGAAAAGTCACAAACTTTGAACTATTCAAAGTACATTTCCTTTTGTATCAACGTTCATTGTTAAAACTTGAGTCTTTGTGATTTCTCATTTGTTCCTTAATCTTATACTTTGGTTACTCAATGGTTTCTATTTCAAGCACTTTTCTAAAAAAAAAAACCCAGAAAAATAACCAAACTGCAAGGTATATGGACAAAGACTATTTTTTTTCCAATGGTAATGGGGGATTCTGTTTGCATGGAGGTAATAAAACCACGGTAAATAACTCTGAGGGGTTGAAAAACCTCAAATCACCTCTTGCCTTTGGGCATTCAATCAAGAACTACTTGACCTCCTTCTGTTGTTGTAGTTGTAGCAATCATACTAGCTCAGCTCATCATAATTGTGACTGTATTGTGAGTAGAGGCATTGCAGCTGTCTACTGTATTTTGCTCTTCTGAAGGTGTTTTGGCTCTTCAGGGCTGGTATTCTGAAAACAAACTTCAGTTTTGACTTAAATGTTTGACTATTACATCCCTGCAATCTATAACTGTGATTCACCTTCCCAGAGCTATAACTTCATCAGAAATATATGTTACTTTCCTTTTAATCATTGTTTTCATGACTCTTCTCCCAATACATTTTTTCCATAGAAACAACAATTTTTTTTCTTCAAATGTTAGGACCAAGGTATGTTCTCCTCTCTTTCCCAAAGTTTGACTGTTTTAAGAATAAACTTTAAATTACATGTACGGTCATGAACTCTATTTTGAACTTTTTATAAACATATCCTGAAAATGATAAACTTGGTTAATTATTAGTTTAACAATTCTCATGTCAGCTGAATGCCCTGAATCAACTACAAGCAGTGTCATTGTAATGTCATCTTGGCAATAAATCCCTCAAAATAAAAAAAATAAAAAAAAAACGATTCAACTTTGTAAAGCTGTGGAGAGAAATGAAAAAGCAAAAGGAAGATGTTTTACGATCCCGTCAAATCAATACTTTCAGACTTGAGGGCTCCCTCCACAAAGGCAATTCCAGGTTTCATGGAGGGCCATTCCCCAGCAGAACAAGCAAACAAATTTTTGAGTATGACACATCGTGAACAATAATTGCCTTTCATTGACAGGAATAACTTTTATCTTTCTGTTATTTGCTCAGTGCGCTTAACCAGAAAGTAATTTGTGGTTGGGAATCACAAAGTGCAGAATGATTTGTATTGTTGCACTTGTGTCATTGAAAGAGTGTCATGTCTTACAGTATCTTTTCTGCCAGGGATCGTGGAAAAAAAAACGTAGCATACTGGGCGCAAACTTTAGCATACATGCACGTTTCTGCTTCTTCTTCTACACCTTATCATTTTTGTTGCTCTCAAGTGTAGTTTTTATTCAAGATAAATTTCTGTGCAAAAGCTTGAGATAGTTCTAATTGAATAGACTACAAAATGTAACTAATAGGTGTATACCTACAAGCTTACAATTTATTGTACTGCAAATTTAGTACATTATGGTAGGCTAATTATTATGGGTACCATTAAAAGTAGTACACTGTACATTGTAATATATTGCAAAGAGCTGTAGGAATATTATACAATACTAGTTGTACTGAAATAAAAGAATTTAAATGGCTCAACCATCAAGTAATGTTCTTTGCATTGTGACAACAATATCACAGGCTGGTTTAGGAGCCAGTAAAAGGCTGTAACAAATTAAGTCAATTTTTCTAGAGTATTTTTTTAAGTGCTTGTGATATATTTGACTATTTGTGATAATGTTTTTCAGAAGGAATGTATACCACACAGTATAAGCCCATCCCTACTGTCCAGTATCATCAATCAGACTTTCCTCTAAGATGTCGTCAACAACTCTTTGAATTGCGCCCATTACATGAACACACAAATACCACACAGCTTACATGAAGAATGTCATACGAATGTGTGAAGGAAAACAAGGTAGAAAAGAGCATTCATACTGTACAGAAAGAAAGGGATAAGACTGTAATGGAAAGTAAGTAGAGTGAAGTTGTAATTTCCGTTCTCTGCTTTCATAAAGTGTGCGAAGTACTTTAGCATTTTTTCGTTAGCCCCGAGGTATCTCTTCTCCTTACGACTGCTCGGCAGACATCATGTGACCATGTGTTATTGTGGCTGCTTTCTCTGGCTAGGAGTGAAGGAGGTGGCATAAAAACACAAATCCTTTCACCACACAGACCAGGGACACCTCTGAAAAGACTAGTCCGCCGTGCCAGTAAATTGCCAATTTGAGTATGGACAATGGTATTAAGGCTGCTGTATTTACCAGTAATTATGCGCCATCAATGAGGCAGTGCAAAGAAACCGGCTTTATCAGGGCACAGAAAGAGGGGGGCAAGGGATGAGGGATTTAGAAGAAGATCATACCTCGCTAATCTCTGGCAGTAATCTCTTTGAATGAGGAGGATGGTAATTTGCCCCCATTATGCTCTGAGGACCTTTCTCTCTTGGATGAAAGAGTTGCAAATAAGTTGTTTTGGTAGACTTTCTTGGCATATTTTTGAAGAAGATGTCTGGAAAGGTGTAATCCTGCATAATGAGAGGAAGTAGCATTATGGTTGAAGTGACAATGTACGTACAGACAGACAGGGGGAGGAAAAGAAAAAGAAGAAAGGAGACAAGAAAAGACAGAGGGAGAGAGAGAGAGACATATAGACAGAGGTAGAATGCCATAGGAAGGGGAAGGGGACAGAGACGGACAGAGAGACAGATGGATCTATAGACAGAAGTATTGTAAATGGACAGAAATTAGAGTGGAAATTAGTAAAAAAAAAAATATACACATATTTGAAAACCCAGAGCAATATAATTGCAAATATCTTCCATCAAATTCAGATGCTGTACATTGTATCTAATAGAGAGACTGTCCCCACATCTTCCATTTTCTTTTCACACATCCATGCATGGACTCCTATTAGCTGGCTAGCAGTAGGGTGGTCTACGCAAGGCTGCATGCTATACATCCTTGGTCTATGTCAGCTACCAGTCTCCATGTGCACACTCAGCTTCAAATTGTAAGCTGGAGTCTTGAAGAGCATTGTCAAATATTGTTCCGGGCTCTCCCCCGTACCCGCGGTCAAACAACCTCGCGCCTCGTCAAAAGCGACACGCTTCTCTACAGCCAAGGCAGGGGAACATGAAGTTGATGCAATTACAAGGCAGGCAGGGAGGAACCTCCTTCCCCATACTGTGCAGGTGTTGGGAACCCCCCATTGAGAACTAGAATGTCAATATGAATTATGACTGGTGAGTCATATCAATTTTTACACATGGCCGTTGTTCGTTGTTCGGTATGGTTAGCACACATCTACAGTAGGGGTAGTTTGCACAACACCCGATGAATATATCTATACCAGGGCTACATGTACAATCTAGTCCTAAGTATGATTCCAATGGTATGTATAGGGACCAGATTATGCACCCTGCCGATGTATGAAAGTTTTCTAGTCTTTACTTAAGACTATGAACAATTCAGATGAAACTCTATTGCTGTGATCTAATTCTTGTTTTAATCAGAATTATTTGGACTTCAAGGTGTCATGATGCAATCTCACCAATAGTGCATTATGAACCATGGTTGATTAACTCTTAGGCACCTTTCATGTATTTTTTTGCACAAGTTATACTCACAGATGCCATAGAGCCGCAGCTTGTCTGACGTAGGAAGGGTTAAAGAACCAAAAGGGTTTGACACGCGATGGGGCACAATGTGGGGGCCTTACAAGGCAGAGTGAATCTGTAAAGTTAATACACTGTAGTAATCATTTCATTAATGTGTATGATTGTGGCTCCGAGGAGCCACTAAAAGCTTTCACTTAGATAAAATATGTTTGAGTGTTCTTGCAACTTCCTGATGAGTGCACTCAATTTTGTGTTCCAATTTTAGTGAGTAAGGATGCGAGTAAATCATTACTTTTGTTGTTTTCCATTAATAGATAGAGACAAGGGTCATTGGTCCTCTGCCTGTGGTCTACCCCATTCTCGTGGGTGTCTGTTGGCATGACGACAGGATTCACCATCCTCCTGTGGGCAGTGTCAAACAGTGTGCTGTCTTAACCTCCTTGGTTCGAAACACTTATAGTTTATGTCAATAACAACACGATTTATTGCATACGGGACTGAGAGGGTTAAACATTCAACTACAACTGGAATGAAGATTTGGAGAGGGGTTTCAGGAGAACAAGTTCAAAGTATCTTGTTCACCTTTATGAGGAGCAGCTGATTATGATTTATAGCGTGAACTGTGCATGCAGCGCGCAAAGGGTCTAAATGTCGACAGCGAGGGAGTTGTAGCAGCATTCTTCCCATAATTCATCTTAAGGATGAAAGACCTCCATCGTCACAGATACCCACAATGGAGGTATGAGGGAAAGTGAGACAAAGTAGGACAGAAGCGGCCCTCAGGGACTGCAGATTACTTGGCCTCTGTTTATCGTTAAAATCTGTATGTAGCTGGCTATGATAAATAAAACGATATCGGGTTCCCCAGTGGGGTTTCAGCATACTATCAGCTATGTGTACATCGTTGCTACTGAAAAGGACTGTTTGGCCAATTCTCCCAGAATAGCTCTGTAAAGAGCTGTTCAAAGAGTAAAATGAGAAATGACTGGGATATGTACATTAGAGTAGAGCATACATGTGATCATGTACATAAGCTCAGTGAAATCATCCCTCTCATATCTTTCCTTTTTCTTTCCCTCTGTTCTTTACTCCTTATCACCCTTCCACCCCCCAAGTACCTTTACATCTTCCCCCAATTTCTCACACCCTGCCCCTCCCCAACACACTCTCCTTCTCTCTCTATCTCCCTTCTTTCTCTCCCTCCCCTACTCTCTATCATGCCCCCTAATATACCCCTTCACCCTCTCTCTCTCTCTCTCTCTCTCTCTCTCTCTCATCTTCCACCTCTTTATCCATCTCCCTCTTGCCCAGTGTGTCATCAATATTTCATATTACCCTTCTATGCATGCTTCATCACTGTGTTTATCTCATCTCTGTTTTGCTGTGACCCCCTTTCCCCGGCACTACTCATTGATCCTATTATGGAATTTGTCACTGATACAGCCCGAAGTCTATATGAAATTATGGGTATCCTCTTGTGGCCACTCCCTGTAGTCCCACCTATATGCCTTGACAAACATCTTCATCATGGTCGATCAGAGTGACTTTAAAGGCAAGGGGTAATTTTGGTGAAGATTACAAGCCGTAATCATAAGCAGTCATCACTGGGGTCTGGATTTTGTTTGATTTCATTGATATTATCATTTTGAGAATATTTCTTCCTTTTAACCTGAAATCAATCAAGATGGGAACCCATCGTAATGGCAGACCAGCATTCTATCAATCATAGATTCCATCTAGTCTTTAAAAGTATGTACTTCCCCTCCCTGTGAACATTCAGAAGGTAAAGTGTAGAAGACAGGTAGTGGTAGGGTAAAATTGTGACAGTTATCATGTACAGTAGTTAAGGCTGTACTGACAGGTCTTGAAATTGAAATGATATGAAAATGCTTAAAAGTGTGCAATTACTTAAAATTGTAAATTTAACTTGCCTACACTGTATATTGAATGAAGTTGATTTGATCGATGTAATTACTGCACCATACTTTTGTTTAAGTTTGTGACTATAATATGTATTGTGTTGTCCAGGCTCCGGAAAGACGTGCAAGTTGGGATGGATGCTACTGTAGATCTACTGTGAAGACAGAGACTGTTTCTCTGTCGGGGCTAGTTTTAATTGCCCTGTGCATGGCACTAATGGGATGATCCTTACCCTGTCTCACATTTCACCAATTAAACCGATGTGAATGTGTAGTTTGTAGAGAAGACAGGGAGGAGTTTTGGGGGTGTGAGATAACATGCAAGACTAGACAAAATAAAATAATTGCTTGTTTGTTCGTCTTGATTTCAATTGTAAAACAGAACACACATTTTTTATTGGTTTCTCAGAAAATGATATTAACAAATAGTTATAAATAATGTCAATTATGTACTTTCCCAAAATAGTTTTGATAGTAGTAAAACACATAAGCAAGATATCACTACTCTAGAATATCATACTTCATGTTTTTCATGAATATTTTCTATATTTGTATGCAAGAAATATTCATAAAAAAATATGTGTGAGAGATTAACAGTTTAACAAATTTGATGAGTTAGAGTACATGTAGCTTGAAAGGGATTTGAGTATTGTATGATGATTACCTCTCAAACTGTCACCGGATATATCGCAGCCAGATGAGATGATATAGACATCATAACCATACCGTCACACATATGCTGTCATTTTGTGTACATTAATAGGATCAAAGCGTCCCCTATTCCTCTCTAGTAAGCAGATTAAGCTGTCATGTGGAATTTCCAGGTAGGATGACTAGAATGAGCCCCACGTGTCCAGAGGTAATCTTCCAGCTGTGCGTGCCATCCGTGATTCAGAGCTTGCACCACATATTTCATTCTGGCACATTCATATATATTTTTTTTTTTACTTTTGTAGCTTAGCCTGGCTTCTAGGCTATTGGGCATTTCTTTAATCAAACTCTTCAACAAAGGGGTCTGGCTGCAGGAGACTAATCATTCTTGATTTCTTGTTTGGTTTGTGGGATGGACTGTGAAGAGGGGAGAATGATGCTTTTCAGATATTAGACTGCTTTTTTCGATTTGGATTAGAAATTAATACACAAAACAGCTGGGTGTCATGTTATAAATATGGTAATCAGAGAACTAATTATCAAATAAGCCTGACCAGTGAGACTACTGTTAGCAGGGCTGAATGCATGCCTACAAGCGCAATGATCTGCAGAAATATACACGGACGTGAGGTTTGTTAATTATAATCACATAAAATATACATGACAGCTTGGATGTAAATATTGGGTTTGCAAATAGCCATTGGTTGTTACCTCCTGGATGGAAACTCGACCAGTATGCCTATGAGAGTAGGGGGTCCTGATGGACGCAGTGTACACAATTACTCATATCTTGCACTTTCAGTGTGTTTGTAAGGGAAGCCTTATTTGTACTCAACAAATTAATATGGGATGGGAACAGCCAAGATGTGATCCACACTTTTACCCGCTTCAAAAACTCAGAAAGTCAGAACCTTATATAGAGTAAACGTTGATGGTAAAGAAGATGGCAGTATGTTCATCATACATGTTTGATGTCGTCCCTATAGGTTTGGAGCACACAAGAGTGGAAGGAAAGTACAACTTGGTGATTTTAGAAAATGTAAATGCAATGGTCTCTTTGCACTATTTCTCCATGTATGATTCAACAGTTATGTCAACATTGATGCAACTACACAAATTTAAAAGGGAATATGTTCTTGAGCTTAGACATTTGTGTAAGAAAAGAAAAAGAAAATATGGATACAGCTGGACCATGGGAAAGAGTAATTGTGTCACAAAATATGGATTTTACACAAATTGATTCTGGAACGGCCTGATATGGAAATATTTGATAAGTGTACCCAAAAGGACAGATGGAAGTTTTGAGAAGTATGGAGGAATTCTGAGTTGGAATATATATAGGCCTTTCAGTCTTAGAATAACTGAAAGTTCTCCCAGGGTAGTGCGTAGGTTGCTGTCCAGCCCAGACAGAGCAGCCGCTTTCAAAGTCTTTCAAAGGCTGATATGACCTTGGTGAAATCAAACAGAATGAAGGCTACATAATGTGAACAAAACACATCATAATAAATGCATGCTGCAAGATGTCCCTTGTGTTAATTACATGGCTATGAACCAACAAGAAACTGTTGGAAGTAGATTGATCACCTAATCACCTAATCACATGTTAATGCAGCGTTCATGTCAAGCTCGCTGTTGTAAATTAATCACCTCTCCGTAGTCGGAGAATGGCATCTGCACATCACGACGGAGTAATTCCATCAATCCCGATTAGCGCCCGTCTGAGGAAGAAAGCTGGAAAGTCTGGAAAAAAGATGGGAAAGTCGGGAGGCAATTTTGGGTTTGCATTCTGACAGTAATGATGAGCAGAGACGGACAATAGTCCCAGCTAATGTGTTTTGCGTGTGTTGCAGTCTGCGCTCCATCATCACCAGAGTCCTTGAGTCGTCCCCAATCCCTCCACATGCCGAACCGTGCAGAGAGAGATGACAATTTCAATTTGTACATTTGTTCAACAGATGTACCTTGGCTCACTGACCGATTGTCTGTTGCCTAACATTGTCACAGCTCTTGTCGTGTGAGGCTGAGATTTGTCTTTTTGCCTCTTGAAAGCTTCCCGGCCATGTGATTATTCTAACCAGTACCATTGTTACATTTTGCATTGAATGCTTTCTCAGTTGTCTAGACATTGCATCAAACAAAGCTTTCACATTAAAGGATGATATCATACAAAAAAACTCCTGTTTCAATACAAACTGTGTTAAATTAATTTCCAATTTAGGAGAACTGTACATTTTTTAGTAACTCCTTGGTTGATGAATAAACTATGTCTATATCATTGAAATTTATTATTTTTGGATGTTGCATAATTGTTATCAACTTGACATTTGTGTTATCAGTAATCTACTAAAGATGTTAATTACATGGTAAAGATGAGAAAGTGAAACAAATCAGTATTCTGGGTTGAATATCAACCATTTGTTTCCACACTTTGTCTATAATTATTGTCATTATGAAACATTCCTACAGAAATTGTTATCAACTTGACATATTGTATGATCAGTAGTCTACTGAAGATATTAATTACATGGTAAAGATGAGAAAGTGAAACAAATCAGTATTCTGGGTTGAATATGAAACCATTTGTGTCCACACTTTGTCTATAATTATTGCAGTTATGAAACATTGCTACAGAAATTGTTATCAACTTGACATTTTGCATGATTAGTAGTCTGCTGAAGATGTTGACTAGATGGTAGTGGAAGGAGAGACTAAAACAAGGCAATATCCTTGGTGGAATATCAATCGTTTTGACTGCATACTGTCTTTGATGTTATTGAATGTTGTAACGGAATTGTTATCAACTTGACATTTGTATGATCAGTAGTGTGCTGAAGATGTTGATTGTATATTAGAAATGAGAAACTGAAACAAAGCAGTAGTCTGTGTGGAATATCAATCATTTGACTTCACAATTTGTCAGTATGATTTATATCATTAAGTATTGTTACAGAATTGTTATCGACTTGACATTTGTATGATCTACCAAAGATGTTGACTAGATGGTAGAGGAATGGGAAACTGAAACAAAGCAGTATTCTGTGTGGAATATCAATCATTTGACTTCATAATTTGTCAGTATGATTGATATCATTAAGTATTGTTACAGAATTGTTATCAACTTGACATTTGTATGATCTACTAAAGATGTTGACTAGATGGTAGAGGAGTGGGAAACTGAAACAAAGCAGTATTCTGTGTGGAATATCAATCATTTGACTTCATCCTGTGGTGTCAGTGGTGAGGCCTGCTGGCCACGGCTGGTAAGTAGCCAAAAGATAGCCAGAGATCTCCCCTCTGCATCATGCATAGATTACTGTGCTAATGTGATAATTGATTTATGAGCTATGTACAGCTGTATAAACAGTATCGGTCCTCAGTGGTAGGGAACCAGACCCGTTGCCACAGGGGTGAGGGGGAAGATGGGGGAGAGGGGAGGGAAGGGGGTAGATGGGGGAGAGGGGAGGGAAGGGGGTAGATGGGGAGAGGAGAGGAGGGGATGAGACGGGAGGGGAGGGGGATAGAGGAAATGGCATTGAACCAACGCCCTAGACAAAGGATATCCCAGTACCACCATGGTGTTGGTATTTCTTCTGACAGAGGAGACATGGTAGTCATCAATGAGTCATGTCATTTATGACATGGAATGGATTTAATATTGTTATGCACCCGTGGTCAGCTATCCAAATGTGCTGACCACTCAGCTAAGCCTGCATTCACTAATTTAATCTCACACATTCTCCGTGTACATATTGTCATATTTTTGGTGTTGGTGGTGGGGGTGATGTTTCACAACTTTATAGGACACTATGAAAAAGAGAAAAGACACAATTATTTTTCCTTGGAAGAAATTCCTTGGTGGTATTCAATAAGCCTTTATTTCACTGTTTTTGTTTTATTTAATTACGATGCTGTCATATCATATGATACCAAAACTTGTCTTTCCGTCAAACATGTTATGATTGCATTGATTTTTTTTTATCAAATAATGCATGGTGACAATATTCCCCTTTTATCGCAAAGATTTGTATCTGGATATGCCTCCCGTGATATGACACAACCCCCTGGCAGGTCTGATAGCGCTGTGTGCTTTGAATATAAACTGGTAGATGGATGGTGTTGATAACAACCACATTCTCCGAATACAAGAGAAAGCATGTTTTCGGGAAACGAGAAGCGGGCTCTATATGAGCTTTGTGCATCACATTAAAGTGTGATTCAGAAATAATTTGCACATAACTTAGAGAGCTGCTGTGTCCACATTCCTCTCTTTTTCTCCATACTTTTCCAACTGACACCAGGGAACATGTAGATGTAAATTGCATGTACAGCTTTTATTTGTGCATTTGAAAGAGCCTTCCTACACATTATGACATCTGGGCCCATCTTTTAAAGAGTTACGATTGATTTAATTGCAAGTCCAGTCCCCTATCTTTTATATACAGGTTAGTCATGTTGCGATCATTCCCAAATCTTTAGAAGACAGGTCCCTGATTTGACATTTTGCTATGACCCTACGTTATTAGAATACAGGTACACTTACCCATGTTGTGTAATAAGCAAAATGCAATCATGGAACTCCTGTCATCTATTCAAACTACCGAGTACTTCACTTCATTTGTGTTGTTTACTGTTTTACTGCCGATATGTTTTTATGATGTCTGGGCTGATAGCATGGCAGACTGATTTTTGTTTGTTTCTGAAAACTATAAACCTCCAGGGTCAATTTAGGGTTAGTGATAATGACATTTTTAAAAACAAAACAATATTTTAAAGGTTTTACAAAGAAAGACAATATCAATGATATTGCAGGACTAAGAAGTGAAATATATAAAGTGTATAGGGTTGAACATCACTTCCCATGGGTTAACTTAGGCTTCAGGCTGTGGAGTTTATTTCTTTCTGATGTACTGCTTCAAAGACAACAGGGTCTGGACACTAGGCTAACACTTCCCATCTTGCTTACCTCACAAGACTTGGCCTATGTTTCCAGACATAGTTGTGAAACAGTAGTTATTTTGTTGTGTTCAGACGTAGTGGTGAAACAGTAATTCGTATTTCCACACACACTCCAAAGCGTAGAACCTAGGCTACCCATGGGTTAGACACTTAAACCCTGTTCACATATGCTGTGTTTATGAATGGGAGTCACTCAATGCAGTATTCACTTCCTTCTTGTGTAATGGCTATTTTGCTGCTATTTTGCAGATCGAGGCCTAGAAAAATTACAGAGATTTTGCAATAAGTTAATCTTATAGACAGCATCTACAAAATAACAATAAATGTTGTGGCTTGTTTCGCTTACATCATCATCGCGTGTTTGCTCTCACTAGGGACGTGGGGAAGGCTCTGCCATATCTAAAATATTGCAATATCAAAGCTTTTTCAGTGTATAATGAACAGTGTTATAAGAAGCTCCCTGGAAACTTTTGCTATATCAAAGCTTTTTCATTGTATTATGAACAGTGTTAAAGAAGCTCCCTGGAAACTTGCTTACAGACGTGCATTGGTAATATTACGGTATCGTGGTATATGAACTGGTCTTCAGACTACCATAACCCAAAGATTCCTTGAGGCTGAGCCTGTGGACTGCTGAGTCTCTCTGACTTACATAAACTTGAGAGGGTCTCATCCCTGGGATCATCCCGGACCCCAGGGGGATCAGAGGGGGCTCAGGGGAGGCTCAGGGGGGACTGGAAGTGGGATTGGGGAAACATTTGATGCATTGGGCCAGAGAAGAATGGGCCAGTCTTGTCTGGTAAGCTGACTGACCTCGCCCCTCCTCTGGAAGAGTTCATGGTAGACCATCTCCTGGGGTTGTGCGTGCTTGTGCTTGTGGTGATCGATCAATTCATCAACAGATTGAGGAAGGGAGGAAACACATTCAAAGAGGAGATCGATGGAGTAGAGTCATTGAGGGTACTACTTATATCTGTTAACCATCTTGTTACCATGCCCTGAAAAGCATGTTGGATAACACACATATGAGGCTCCCATGGGAACGAGTGGAGTACGTATCGTAAAGAAAGGGAAATAAAGTAGCTAAGATATGAAAATGGAAAGGATGCATCATCGTAGAAACTGCCTGACTTAATATCACTTTATAACTCTTGGGAATGAGCTGTTACTATTCTATATGTTAATTATATTTTATGATCCTTCCCTGCCAGGGCCGATGAAGTTTGCACAATAATAGATGTGATGTACACTTAGCAGTCTCCCCAGTTGGTAGGCTACATGAACCATCCAAAAGTAAACTCGAAACTTAGCGATAAATACCATTCTGCTCAAAGTCAGTTCCAAGTTTAAATATTTTGAGGGAAGTTCTTAATGAGTATTTTCTTTGATTTCGGTGGTATTTACATAATTTTATTTTGTTGACCGGTAGAAGGGCTACCCTACCTCTAAAGTAGGGTATGTTTTGAGATGATGACCTTCTAAGACTATTCCAGTTCTCTGTCTACACCACCAATGACCATGAGTAAAGAACTTTGGCCTCTCTGTTCCTTGCAACAAGATCTGGGAGGTCAGCCCCCAAAATGAGAAGGGGATTAAGAAGGGATTTAGGTGGTGGGTTCAAAGGTTAATCCAAGCCTGGAGCATGGAATTGTGGTGTAGACAAGTAAACTGCCCTCGTATTTATTCAGCGGATATGATGGATGTTCCACAGATGCACTTGACACAGCCGAACAGATGCATTCCGGGTGTCAGTCGGAGGGGAATCAGTTGAAGAAAATGAATGTGCATGTATGGCCTGGAACCGTGTCCACCTAGCCTGGTTTCAAGGCTGTCTGACATTTCGAAACCAAACTATTCAAATAAGGGGTCTGGCTGCAATAGACTAACCATTCTCGATTTCTTCCCGGACTTTCATGTGGGACTGACTAAGAAAAGTGGAGATTGATGAAGTGACAAGTCTTATGACAACAAGACTGTATTTTTCCATTTGGATTAAAATAAGTCCAACAGCCTGGAAGCCAGGCTAAGTCCAATGAGTTTACATCGCAAGCTTGTGTAGTATCCATGTTTGTTTTTGGAGAAGCATTTGTGTATTGGGAGGGAATAGCATTCCTCTTTGCACCTGCTAAGACCAAACAGATAAAATGGGGAATTTCAGATATTTCCGCTTGTGACTAACCAATTGCCTGCCCTCATTTAACATGATATCACCCCTGTTTGATCTAGGATATAAACTGCAACCATGGATCTTAGGGTCCATACTGTAACAATAAAATAGTAAGTGCTCTTTCCTTTTAACATTGTCTTAACCCTCTCAATCCCATGTGAGCATATAATGTGTAATGATTAAATGTGTTTCTCAAGATTTTGTACTTTGATGTGATGGTTTACTGTTTATTGGGCCTTTTATAACAGTGATATCACAAAAAGTGTATTGCTTAATAACAAGATTCATTCTGAGAAAGTGTCATATACTTGGACTATGTAACTGTCCTTTTATACAAGTGAAGTAGTAGAAGTCCTCTCCAATATATACATTGCACTAGGGTCAGCCATGTCATAGTACTATTAAAGGGTAATTCATGTACTTTTCAATAAATGGTGAATGACTCCCAACTCCAGTGATGGAATTTGTGTCCTGCACCCTGACTCGATTGAGATGAATTGCCAATAAACAAGGTATTGTGCTGTGAGGGATTAGAGAGGGGAGGGCTTAAAAGTGCAATATTTCACCAATCTGAGTCAGACACTGGATTGTTTTTCAGGAATTATGTTTTGATGAATATCTCTTGCATGTACTTGGTTACCTCTAATTTAATTTCAAATTCATCTCCTTCTTGTATGTAAAATTTCATTTCTCCCATTCAAATACAAACAATATTGTTCTTTGCCCTCTCCCTCCTTTCTCCCCTCCCCCTCCCCCGTCTCCTCTCTCTCTCTCTTTTCCCCTCTCTCTCTCTCTCTCTCCCTCTCTCTCTCTTTTCCCCCCTCTCTCTCTCTCTCTCTCTCTCTCTTTTCCCCTCTCTCTCTCTCTCTCTCTCTCTCTCTCTCTCTCTCCTCTCTCTCTCTCTCTCTCTCACTGTCTCGTCTCCTCTGTCTCTCTCTCTGTCTCAGAGAAAAAGAGAGAGTGGCATGCACACATACACTGTACCTGAACACAGTTTACAGCAATAAAACATCCAACATCCTAAATGGCCATTTAATACTGTGTAACCCAATAATACGGAAGCACGCTGCACATGTTCTCTACACATGTGCATAATTTGAAAGACTGACAGAGACATTGACACTCCAACACAAGTTTTGGGATTCTCCGGTGGGGATGAATAAAAGATAAATCTGAAATGAAGAATGAAAGCCTGGATTCCAGGCCATGGGCAAATTTCAATCCAAACTTTAATATTCAATAAACATGTCTGGCTGTAGTAGACTTATCATTGTCAATTCCTTCTCCATCTCACCCAAACAAAGAGGTGAATGAAAGGATGACTAAGTTGTGAGTCCCAGACTCTTTGTTTCAATTTGAATTAGAAATATCCCAAAGCCTGAAAGTCAGGCAAGGAAAAATGAGAAGATGAAGGATAGGAGAGAAAAGATAAGAGTGGGATAATGTTGTACCCTGATTTACTCCTCTCCCCTGGGTGCTGTATAGTTACCATGCAACTGACTTTTAATTCAGTGCATGGCATGCACCTAGATTTGAACTCCAGTTGAGACAAGAGTACTGTACTTGAGATGTGTCTAATGCTATCAAACGATGATTGCTCCAGTCAGTGAGGTCAAATAAGTCAATTGGTTTCTTCTTCTTTCTCTCCTCCGTCTCTGTGGTACTATTCATTCTTCATCTACTCCTCTATCTTCCTGTTTTTCTTCTCCCTCTCTCTCCATTTTTCTTTATCTCTCCCTGTCTCTCACTCCTCCCCCCTCTACCCCCTCACCCTCCCTCTCCCCTATCTCTCTCTCTCTCTCTCTCTCTCTCTCTCTCTCTCTCTCTCTGGGTTAAATTCATTATCACTTCAATTATGAATGTGTCAAGTGAAGAAAGCTCTAGTTTAAAATATTTTTCCCTTTTAATCAGCTCACATATTCAGCATTCATAAGAGTCTTGCAACAGCATTTTTCGTGATTATGAATGAATACATCTATTCATTAATTTGCCTTGTAGAATAGAATATAACTATAGTGTAATTTAAATTAAAAGAGTGCAGTATATACAGAATATTTAATAGACGTTTGCATTTACGAACAGCCTTTTACTCTTTTTTGTATGAGCAAATATTGAATTATTCAGACTTCGATAGCTACAGATATAATTGATGAATCCATTCCAATCTAATTCATTGAGATGACCAATGAATGGGGCACATGATGGACTGCTGCATACTTGCTAGTGATGTCTGTACTTAATCTGATTTATATGTGCACCTCTGATGATGTTTGACATTGTTAAGTGGTATGATTTACACTAGTCATTCAATGCTAGGTAGCTAACCTCAAAGAATATGTAGGAGAGGCATAACAAGGGGTCTAGACATCCCCCTCTCTGATGTAACTTTAAACGATTGTATTCTTTCATGCTTTTGTACTTCTTAAAAATGTAGCACGCATCTGATGAATTGATTGTGTTAAATCGTGGAATGTGTTAAACTTGATGTAGGCTATGATAACTTCTGTGAAAAAGTCAATTTAATCATTAATACAGTTCTTATACAAATAATTTTTCCATGTGTCATGTGAGTTGCGGAGCATTTTAACATGCAAACATTATAACCATGAACCCACAATCACTTTGATTCTGATACAAATTGATTGTAAACACAAATAATCATGCCATTGAATTCTACCCTATGCTTTCTTAAGAATAATAAAATATGATTTGTTTCTACAGAGGCATATAGACAAGCTCAGCTTGCAATAGTTAACATGTCACTGAGATTTCTTTTGAAGAGTGATCTGGGGTGAAAGATGCCCATACATCATCGGCTTCTCCTCTGCCCCTTCCCCTTGCCCCTTCCCCTCCCCACCAGCCAGCCACCCATCCCTGCTGGCTGCCAGCCATCCCCTGGTAAATCATGAGATGTCATCCCTGGGCCAGATGTGCTCCTCATTCCTCGCCCTCTCTCTCTCCCTCAGGAGGAGTAAGGGATTCCAGGGATGCCTAGCCCGCCCTCATCCATTCAAGACTCTCACACCCTATCCCATCCTCTCAACCCCTCCCCTCCCCCTCTCTTTCTCTCTCCCCCCCT
The DNA here is from genome assembly GCA_963669155.1 of Arbacia lixula. NCBI lineage: Eukaryota > Metazoa > Echinodermata > Echinoidea > Arbacioida > Arbaciidae > Arbacia > Arbacia lixula. The sequence continues at coordinate 27,458,214 of OZ022577.1, read as the reverse complement.
CTCTCCCCCCCTCTCTCTCTCTCTCTCTCTCTCTCTCTTTCTCTCTCTATCTTTCGTGTTATATATATATCTCTCTCTCTTTCTTTCTTTCTTTCTCTCTCTCTTTTTCTTTGTCTCTTTCTCGATCTTTCCACTTCATACTCTCTCTCTGTCTATCCCTTTCTCACTATCTTCCCCATTCTTTCCCTTTCCCCCTTTACCCCTCTTTCTCTCCTTTTGTCTCTCTTTGTATCTTTCCCTGTCTCTCCCTTCCTCTCTCTCTCTCTCTCTCTCTCTCCCCCTCTCACTATCTTCCCCTTTTTCACTCTCTGCTTCTACTATCTCCCTGTCTCTCTTTCTCTCTTGTTCTTGCTCTCTTCCCCCTCTCCCCATCTCCCATCTCATTTTCCCTCTCCCCTTCACTCTATCTTTCTCTTCCCCCATCTGCTCTCCCTCATTTTCTGTCTATCCCTCTATACCATCTCAATCTCTCTCCTCTTCATGAACCATCTTCTTTTACCCTTTATAGTAACATAACATAAAACATGACCAAGCAATAAACAAAAGAAAATAGTTCAGACATAAATAATGGAACGTACTTGGTGTAAAATATGATGAACAATTGTATGGCATGTTGCCATTGCAGACAACGCTTTGAAGGCTTTACCATCATGATAAATTGTTGAATGACGAATCGCATTATGTAGTTCTCAATGCTCAACATTTCCTGATCATGTCTAGAGGTACTACATGGAGTTAATGATTAACAAGCTGCCCGTGCTTACTAGGTCACTGCATACGCTATGTCAGACAAGCTGTGGACTGAGCTGGCCGGTGCGGGTGCATCGAGCACTGGAAGTGTCAATTCGGTCTAAATAAAACTGTGTTTGTGGCACGATAATCTGTAGTTGAAAAGCGAAATGGAGAAGAGGTCTATTGTATAGTTCAAACAGTGAAGGGTGCGAAAGGGGGAAGCATGGAGGGGAGGTGGGGACTCAATTTGGTAAGAGGCAGATGGGAGGAGAAGAAAGGGGATGGTAGGAGATATTTATTCTTTAGTTCAAACAGGTAAGGGTGAAAGAGATGGGGGCATGGGGCAGGAGGTAGAAGAAACTAATTTTAAAAGGGGGAAGGGGAGGGGATAGGAGGGTGGAGGGGAGGGGAGGACTGTCACCGCGTTCACACGGTCCCCCTTGTCGCGGGGTTTCCCCCGCGACGCGGGGTTTCCCCCTCGAACTCTCTCGTGTGAACGGTCGGGGAGAGACGTCCCCTCTCCCCCTCGACGGCTGAGGGGTTCGGGGGAGAGTTTTGGAGGGGAGAGCGACCTTGGACGCGTAATTGATAGCGCACAGCTGTTTTCACTGAATGTGCGCATGCGCGAAATGCCGATCGGTAGAACTACTACCGCCGTGTCACATCGTGGGTTCCACAAGTAACGTAAACATTCGCCCTGTACATGTATATATGTATACATGTATACATGTATACATGTATACAAGTACTGTATGCGTGCATGCTGAATTGCAATGTTGATCCTGCATTCGACGTTCATCCATCGACTTATTTTATCGTAGATTTGGTAAACTATCTCATATGTACGGTGCCGATATGTTGTAGTAATTATTGTGAGCTGTATAATTTGTATAATCAATATACATGAAATTCAAGAACAAAGAAAGAAAACTGGTTCCAAAGTGAGCGGACTCCAAAATCGTATAGACACGCATACGTACATAGCATGCAAAAAACAAGCTGGCTCGAGCTATAGCGCTAGCTAGCCAGCTGTGCATGTTAGCGTAGGGCCTGGCGTACACATTTATAATAGCGATAAAATAGCAGACCGAAATTGGCGCGCAAAGTGCAGGCAAGGCGCGCCGTTACAGGCGTTACAGCGCCGCGACGGTGACCGTAGAATAGTCTTGTACACGATCGCCCCACGGATCTCCCCCGTGGAACGGGGGAAGTCGATACTCGTGTGGACGGTCGGTCGTAAAAAGATAAGTATCTCTCCTGACTGCCCCCGCGACTCGGGGGACCGTGTGAACGCGGGGAGTGATTGGGGAGGAAAGGGGGATGGGAGGAGGGAGGGAGGGAAGGGGAAAGGATAAGAGTGGGATGGAAGGGGGGTGGCGAGGGCACAGCTACAGGCCATATGGTACCTCATCTCCTTCTACTATCCTTGCGTTGATGCAGTATCTTCTTTCACTGCCCGATCTGGAACAAAGGATTGGCTAGCCAAATACTCTGAATTACGTGGATGATGCATAGCTTCGAGCAGTCTGTGCTGACACCCCCAGTGCTACCACATTCTCTCAATGTTTCATGTCCTACCAGTCAAGCGCATGATTAAAACCCCCACATTCACCCTTGGGACAATTTGTTAAGCTGAGCAACACAGTATCAGAAAAAGGACGATGTTTCATAACTTCATAATGTTTCATAACATATGTTTCATAATGCTAATTATTCAAGGTTAGAATAAATGTTATTTTTTGTACTGGTTCTGGATGTTGATAATTAGTCATTGCAATTTTTTATTGTCGGCTGTCTGCTATCTGCAGTTAGTGTGAGTTAATTGAGTTAAATTGTACACAAGACTATCGAAAAATGAGGGCCAGGTCTCCTTTTGCGTGTGTTCATGTTAAGCTCGAACCCAGTTAATATACGATGTATCATAATAAGCATTCACACACACAATCGAGTCTGGACCATGATTCTTTGTCCCGCTCTAGTTGGAAACATTGCCCAGACTAAAGTTTCTCTATGTGATGTTTCTTTATAGACGTATCGTCAGTAATAAAGCGTCCACACACAGAATTTCATTGTATAGCTTTACGATGACTGTTGCGTGTGTGGACGCACATGTTGACTCCTCAGAGTACTCTTGTCTGTCTCCTCACACGAGACTGATGTTATCAGATTTGCAACTTGTTTTAGTCGTTAATAGAAACTCGCAGTGCATCTAATCTGATCAGGAGGAATAATGCCTGTAACTTTCTTCCTTTCCTTGCATTGGAAGCCTCGATTGGTGAAGTGATGTAGAACAGTTGAAAAGATAAAATAAAGATGCTTCTGTAAACTTAGCAAATGCGTCATCACATCTGTAACTTGAGTTCAAGCTCCAGAACAAAGTGTTTAAGCACTGGAAATGCAAAGATATGCTGATAAAAGTGTGGTTTCGCAGGAAGCAAGCCTCAAAGTTTATAGCAAGTCTGAGACAGAATGTCAATTGTGTGTAAGTTTGTTTTTTTTTTGTTTAAAATCAGAATACTGATTGCTTGCCGAAGTGGTGGAGAAGTTCTCTCTGTTCAGATGGAAGAAATCGTTATTCTGTGTGTTTAAAACTTGTTATGAAGAAAACATTTCTTGAGAGTCGTAAATGAAGCATACTCTGCCATAAAATGGATCACAAATGAAGTGCAAGCATGAATAAAGATTGCCATTAAAGCTTGTGACCACATAACAGCAGCAGCATCTAGCTGAATGCAAGGGGTAACTGCCTTCTCAGAAAGGGGAATCTTAATGCCTTTGTGGTTTAAGTTAATAGCATGGTGGACAGAGATTCAAACAAGCCATGTCTTTCATGCCTTCAGTATGTGTCAAATCCCACGAAATCCACAAGCTGCTTAGTTGAGGAAAGTAAAATGGAAAATTCTTAATCTTCTGTTTCTCTCAAAACATCTTTTTCTTGATTGTTGCAGCTTTATGTCTGGCATATTTATCCATTGTTATGTATTCATCTGAATTGTTATCATAATGATGCGAGGCATATTTTTCCAGAGACATTTAAGTAAAAAATTGCAAATTGTTTAATATTTTATAGGTATCTTGCACTCAAGGAGAAATATGGCAATTTTATATCAGAATTAGATTACCACAATTATGGTAAAAAAAACAAAACATGTCTCAACATCATAGTACTTTAGTGCTCATATTAGTATTGCTTAATTTGTTTTAAGCAAAAAAAAAATGTAAAAATACAATTGAATACACAATAGTATTCCAATGCACAATTAAACATTTTTCTCTATATTCCAAGAGAATTGGCAATACAAACATGAAGGTACATTAAAATATACACAAAAACATGGATGGGCCTTTAATTGCTTAAACCTGTAATAAACACGCTCATAAAAAGCAACACACATTTACATGTATATGAACATGATTGAAAAACATGTTATTTATTTTAGCATGCTCTAGTTAGTTTGTTCCCCAATTGGTAGTGAAATGTAGAGATTGTCAGACCATGTTTGTGGATGATGCACCTAGCCTATTTTCCAGGCTGTGGACATTTCTGCTCCCAACTTTCAAATAGAGTCTAGTACTCTAAGACTAGTCACAGTATCATTCTGCCTGTTACTCAGTCGGTCTGGCAGGAGAAGGAATTGAGAATGATTAGTCTACTGCAGCCAGACCTGTTTATTAGATATTGTAGTTTGGATTGATAATGCCCAAAAGGCTGGATGTTAGGCTATGCTGCACCATAAGAGCACACATAAGCAGAAATGCAGCTGGTTAAAATTGCAAAGGAATTATTCCATCTGACAACTTGTCTCTTTCACCATTTCACACCCTGTGTTTTACACTTTATGATCCACTTAAGGTATTCTTACACCAGATGTACACTCCAGCTCAAAGGAATTGGCATAGGGAAAGGGAAAGGGAAGAAAGAGAAGGACCCACAGTTTTAAACCGTGGTATATTTTGTCCAGTTCAGCATGAAACATGATGCGTTAGCCTAAAAAGCATCATGTTTCATGCTGAACTGGACAAAATATACCGCGGTTTAAAACTGCGGCTCCTTCCCTTTCTTCCCTTTCCCTTTCCCTATGCCACTTCCTTTGAGCTGTAGTGTACACACAAATTACATAGGGCAGCATCTTGTCTGGCATAGAAAGTGTTAAGACCTGATATTACCATGATTCAATGAACAAGGCTTCATATTGATTTGAATACTGAAATAAAACATGCCAAGCATTTAAACTGTATTTCACTGTCTGGTAAACACACTGTGGGTAAACATGTTGTCATTAAGCAGGATGATATGATGGTTTCCATAGTTTTTTGCTCACATGTCTGATTACTGCCAATGCTACACTTCTACCAGCCCCAGGTGCATTTTGGCAAAAGTAACTCCTAAAAAAAAATCCTATACAGTGGCAATTTGTGTGGCATGAAAAGGGTTAAGACTGTGTTGGCCAGACTAAGAGAAACAGCCTCAACATATCGTATGACATACAAGAATTGGTGTTTGTTAGTAAAAACACTGTTACTATGTTGGCAGTACTGCAGTCCTTGTAGGTGGAAAAGTAGTATCTAGATATCACACAGTGAACATTATGAAGTATATTTTACATTTTACGCTGAGTGAGGATTTTCTTAAGCAGGGGTGCTTTGTTATTCATGAGGGTTCTTTTATTGTATTGTGGGGGATAATTCTCCCTGAGCCCCTTTTGTAAATTGTTCACAGTAATACTGCATAGTTCACACTGACAGTGTGTTTCAAATAGAGACAATCCCCATTGCCTTGTTCACATCCATGTATCATATCTCATGTCAGTGCTACTTAGTCCATATATAGTCTGATTTCCAGCCTGTTGTACATTTCTTATTGAAATTGTAAACAAATAGTGAATTTCACAAGATTAACCACTCATCCATTCTAATCTTTTCTCAGTCCGCCCCAAACCAGATGAATACTGAGCATGAGTCTACTGCCGCCAGATCGGTATATTTATTATCTTGGATTAGAAATGCCGAGCAGCCTGGAACTAAGGCTAGTCATCTCCCTGGGTGATGGTGTGTGAAGATGCATTCCTGGCAAACTAGTATCACACTGCTATGAATATTAACTCCAAGATGCCCTCCTTCAGCGAGCTGCAGGAAGCTTGTCCGGTAGCCTTCTCTTTATCTAGTCTGACACCCTCGTCAAGAAGCTAGAAAAGAGATGTCTCCTTCCAGACATCTTATCTTGGTAAATGTTTCTTGAGCACTGATGGACAGTGAGAGAGTTGAATATTACATTTTACATCTGATCGAAAGATTGAAAGAAGTCCAGCTGACAGAGTGTGGGCCACATACAGGCACAGTCATGACATGTAGTTCCACATACTTGTTTTTGCAGCCTGCAAATTGCATATGAAGAAAATGTCACTGTAGATCTTGGGGTGGTATATAGTAGAACACTGAACAATACAAATGAACACCTGGGCCCCATTATGTAAAGAGTTTTGATTGATTTTGATTGATTTGAATCAATCACAAGTCTAATCCTTTATCTCTAATGTACAGAGTTATGATTTTTATCCATCGTAATTCAAGTAGAGATCAATCACGAATCTTTAAAAAGACAGGCCCCTGAGATGTATTTGAGGAGCAAAATGGGGGGGGGGGGGGGGGGAATGACCCTACAACAAGGTAATGGGCATTTAGTATTAGTAGTCAAGGGCTTGACTACTAGTATGTAGAGGTAAATGTAGGTGTGAATCTGTACTCTAATACCAGCTGAAGATATCCTTGTTGGGTCTGAACGGACAGACTACATACACACCTGACGCAGCTGTCAGTCTATCACAGCAGCAGGTAGCCATACATCTTGATTTGCACACAATATTTTCTGGAGGTGATCATTCTTCCAGCTGTTTATCACTCCAAATGTCCTAGTAGATAACTCATGTGGATGAAAAGTGACATTTTGACAGAATATAATGCACTTCCACATATTACTTGTAACATGCCTAAGTGATATAGCTTATGTATTTACAACAAAATATATGACGAGTGGTCATAATTAAATCATCATATTTTTCAGCTTCCCCACTGCACATGTAACTATCCCTATCTTCTGTAGATGTTAACATTTAACTTTAATCTAATTAATTTAGTACACAAATTTCACTTGTTACTAATGTGGTTATGATTTTTGTCTTCAGAATTTGCTAGTGTATAAAGGATGTACTGGTTTAAAATGCATAGAACCATTACAGAGTGCAGACGAAAAAATCAGTCTCTGTTGTGTCATCGGATCTACTGAGATTGCATCTGGCTCCTCTGAACGACTAAACCTATTTGGTTTGGTATGTACAAAAAAATCATTTTGAGAAAAGAGTGTACCCCAAATGAGGTGGTTATTCCTGTCTATATTGAGTGTAGGCCTTCTGAATGCTTGCATTAACACTCTCAGTACCAAGTCTTTGAATCTGCATTGACTTACTACACAGTTTCATGCCAACAGATATGAGAGGGTAAAGTCAGTATTGAGGGTAGGCCTGATCAGAGTCTCTGCAGGTTCAGGTTCAAAGTACTGACTGGGGTTCACCCAGGGAGCCTATACCTCACCTGCTGTCACCCAGCACCCCACAGCAGAGTGACAGGGGGGAAGGTCAAAGGTCATGGGTAGCCTGGGTCAAGACAAACACACCCTGGGGCTGTGGGGCTATGCATGGGTCAGGCCAGAGGGAGACGTCAGGTATGTTCATACACAAAAATCAAATTGATTTTAGCTGCAGTCGAAATCTCATTAACTCATTAGAAAAATTTCACTAGCCGACAAGCGCTGTGTGTTTATTGCACTTATTAAACCAAAGTATTCCAGCATTCACACAAAATCTTAAGGCCCGCTCACACCACCCGAACTTTGTTGGAGTGTTCCTTGAACGGAAGGGAGAGGGGGCCAAATTTCGACACTTTTGGAGTGGTAGGAGGGACCATCAATGGTGGCCGAGCGTATAGGGCGTTGCCTGAACGGGGCCCAACTAACGGTGGTGAACGGTAACGAGGGGTGACTATTTTTTTTTCACCGCTCCAGGAACGCTCCAACAAAGTTCTGACGGTGTGACTGGGCCTTTACCAGCCAGAAAGTGCTGCAATCTGTATGCGTGCATTGCACATACCTTGGCTCAAAGATGGTTATTATCCTCCAAAAATCACATTACTAGTACAATGTTGGTCATGATTGAAATGTCAGAGAAGTGACGCTTTTGCATTTAACCCCCCCCCCCCCAAAAAAAAAAAAAAAAATAAATAAATAAATAAATAAATAAATAATGATAATAAAAAATAGTGAGATATTTGCATTGAAAGGAAAGAATAAGTGGGATCTTTGCATTCACACACAAACACACACACACACACACAGATTGATACATGGATGTCAACATCTAACTATTGTTGGTGTGTGTGAATGCACCTATGACCACCAGGCTCCTGATTCTGACCAGGTGGGGGCTTGTGTTTTGCTTGCACCAAATATCAAATAAAGAGGAATGTGATACCAGTGGTGGGATTATTTGTTGATTTTGTTGAAGGGAAATGGGAGAAGGGTTTTCTTTTCTGTGATTGACAGACAGAAAACTCGCTGGTCTAAAGGCGTAAGTTCTAGTTGTTTTGACTGAGAGCTTATTTTCTAAGGACTTTTGTTTGAAGTGTTTGTCAGGTGTGAAACCTCTGGTATAGCGGTCTGTCTGTGGAATGTAACAGGACTAAGTACATCTCTCATTACCTGTGGTACATGAATGTTTACAAACTAAATTGCATGTTATTTGCCTGGTATTGGTATTGAGAGAGTTAATAAAGCTTGACATGAAAGATTGGTAAAATTACCCCTTTATGAAAAGCATGTACATAGTACATTAGCACATGTACATACTGTGAAGAGTCCAGTAACTAACAGGAAGATAGAGAGGGACATTATTTCAAAAAGAATGATGATATCTCTTGTAAAATATGCCAATTGGATCTATCCTTGCACTGATATGATCTTGAGTTTCTGTGCATGCATTTATGTAATATTTTTCAAGGACTGAATGAGAAAACTAGAAACAAGTATGTCATATCAATTGTGCTATGAAAAGCTCTTGGTATAAACTGTGGTCTTTGCTCGATGAGAGTGCAGCCATGTAGATACAGGGACCAAGGTTTCTTTCAGACTTCAGGTCAGGAGTCTACAATCAATGTTGATATTGGCTCTAGTTTCTCGGGCCGTTTCATAAATCATTCTTTAAGTTTTTTTTCGTCACTTTTCGGGATGTTTGCACCTATTTTTGTGAATAAATAGGAGTGGGGAGAAAGAGAGGCAGCTAAGCTTACCCCGAACCCTGTACCCCAGTGGGGAGGGGGCAGAGAGGATAGCCTGGCTACCAGGCTGTAAGGCATTTTTAAACCAAACTATTCAATAAATGGGTCTGGCTGTAGTAGACTAGTAATACCCAATTTCTTCTACAGCTTGCCCAAACATGGGACAGACTGAGGAAAGAGGAGAATGATACAGGGACTAGTCTTAGAGTACTAGACTCTATATATTAGTTGGGTTCATAAATACCAAGCAGCCTGGGAGCAAGGCTACAGAGAGAGAGAGAGGAAGAAATGGGATTGGAATCAAGTCAACATTTGATTTCTCAGTGTTTGTGATTGGAGTGAATGGGGGCAGCATGATGCCAGCTACAATAGTGGAAGACTGCGTTCACACTAACCTGGCTACCGGTACCGTTGCTATAGCTGACATTTATGAAACATTGAGGTTGAACCTGGAAGCATGCAGGAATTCGTTCACATCTACTCCACAAACACTAGTAATTTGTGGGATATACGCTAAATGTGAACACAGCTTGGGATAAGAAGAAGGGTTTTCTGTTTCATGATTTTGTTTTCTCCCTAAAGATTGTCCGGGTGTGTGGTGAGTTGAACGAGCAAGCAGATCCTGAGAGATTACCGAACTTGATACTCCCTTCGCAGGGTTGGGTTACGGCAGGAATCGGAAGCAGCACCAAGCGATATGAAAAATATTATATGGAGCCGCATACCTCCCTTTTGTAGACTTTTGGGGAGACATTTGGTAAATGTTTTCCCTGTGACTCAGGCCATTTCAGTCCATTGTTAGGTAAGACGATTACAGGAAATTTCACATGAATGCAGAGCTTTTGGGCAACGTGCATTATGAGAGAGTTGAACGGACTGTTGTACCTCGTGCATGCTATGCGTACCTTGTTTGAGGTAATAACTGAAAAAGTGGACTCGGTTTTTATGAATGTTCCTCTGGCGCAAGCCCTCAAAGCAATTACTTAACACCAGGAACTGGTTATTGATGCATTACCCTGAATAGCTTCTTTCTTTCATATGTGGATGTTAACTCCCTGTGCTGAACCTACATATTTAACAATGTTTGCATGAAGATGCCTGGTAAGTGAGTGGGGGTTCACTTTCAGCACTTGCTATGATCAGGGTGAACATTAATACAACCAGACAACCTATGAAGTTTAAAAGCAATCATCTGCTTTGTTTTTTGTCTGTCCTTCTCTTTAAGAAATTATATCACCCTAATTGTTTCCGTCAAACAAACACGATCTTGTAGATGTTATTGGAGATCCAATTGCCCGGGCTGTAGGCACATACATGCACGCTACATATGGAGAGTTTCATTACAAAAGGTATTAGATCCATATTTTTTTTTTTAAATATTGACTTCCTACATGGAAATAACATGTACTATATCCCATTTTTGGAATTCACATGAAAGTGTGAAAATAGTATGGTACAAAATCATGTTGGGTTCAGTCTTATTCCAATATGTACTAAATCAATTTCATTCTAAAAACACCTAAACCTGCAATTAGTACAATTTTTTTTTACAAATATTCATAAAGAAAAGCAGAATTTTCTGTACAGATTTTGTTTTATGTTGTATATTCTTGATCTAAGTTATCTTGTTTACCAATCTTGAAATATATAGAGTGGAGTAGAAAGAACAGCATGAATGATTTTGATTGACTAGGAATCACCTGAAACGGACTTAATCCCTTTTGGAGTGAAACTATTCATATCTATAGCCTGCCGCGTGGAACCGCCTTTACCTCAAGGGCAATTACCTGTGTGAAGTATGTCAAGTGGCGTTCAGACCCCGGCTGGTATGTTAAACTGAAACATTGTGTTCGTGTTTTGAAAAGCGCAGGGATGCGTTCCAGTTACTCCATTCATTACACATACAGATGATTGAATTGGTTGGAAATCAATCTCCATTAGCCGTGGCTAAGTGAATTGACTGCCTCCCCATCATAACAGGAGCGAGGTGACTCCGTGCCTGGGACCTTACACGTTGCCGTGATTGGTGTGATTGTAAAGAAGTTAATGCAGACAAGCATGTGTACGCAGTATGTGTAGTACGTGTAGTGATTCTTTTTTTTTTATCCAGTGGCGTTTAGCCCTTAACCCATTCTTCACCGAGCCCGTGTATTTGCGGGCTGAAGTTTCTTCACTCTGATACTAAGCAGAGAGATTCCTGCATAATCTGCTGTATGGACAATATTAGACGACAGGCTATGAATAAACTTCAAAGTCTTTTAGGGTACAATTACGCTGTACAAGTTGACAACCGTTTGATTACTGCAGTTCCATAGCAAATTTTGACATCCAAACTAGACCAGGGTTCACAAAGCATGATAATTTAACCGTGGGCAATGAAGCGGAGAGCATCTAGTTGCAGTTCATTACTGCTAATTGAGGATATCTTTTCATTTTTCATATGCACCTGGAAAAGAACTTGATATTATATAGTTGGGGGATAATTTTTGATACTTTTTGAGAGATCTTTGTTACCTTGCGGATGTTTATGTGCCCCGAGCCCCTATATGTTTATTTCCCATTCACCTGTATACTTTTTCCACAACTTTTAAGTGACCTTGGATGGCAGCTACTGAGGGGAGAAGAAGTAGAAGTGGTACTACTTAGTACATGTACAAAATGTAGTAGTAGTATAATAGAAGTAGTAGTGGTGGTGGTAGCATGTAGTAAAAGTAGTGGTAGTAGTAATGTAGTAGTGATCTACATTTGCATATCCAATACTACATTTGTTCAAAACTCTGGAATATGTTCAGGCAGTTAACACTCTTAAGTCCAAAAGGAGATAAACTGATGCAGTTGATGTGGCAACTGACTTTTCAGTACTGAGAGGGTTAAATCCCCAGTATTGTGAGAGATGGTGAGGCATCCGTCTCGCCCTTGTGTCTAATTGACTGTATTGATGCCCATGCTCGCCCCACAGTGCAAACGCAATCAAATCTCGTTATACGATCCAAATAAGACGCGAGGAAAGTCCTCACCACATTGACCGTGCTGAAGATATGACCTCCACTCATGCTCAAAAGAAACCGTGGAGAGGAGAAAGAGAGGAGAAATACCGCGCAGTAGAGATGTAATATGAAGACAAATTTATTCCTCTGGCAAATAGGTAAAAGTTCATTTTGGGAGCTTGCACTATTACTGCACGAGGGGATTATTTGGTACATGTGTGTAAATTGGCTGGCGACAATAGTGTGCATGTATTTCCAGCTCCAGACACGGAGTAATAGTGGTCATACTGGAAGGTGAGCAAGAAAGAAATAATGTATTTCAACTGGCTGGCTCACAGCAAGCACAAAATAAGGGTACTGTGTATGGATAATTTGTTATACTTCTTTCTTTTCAAAAGTAAAAGTACCGTAGAAAGCCCTTTCACTAAAATCTAGTTGAATGGTCCTTACAGCGAAGTACTCATGAAAATAAAGGAGTCAGATTGATTGAGCCTCTTCGGTATCTGTTTCCATGTTATCATATTGTCTTAATCCATGAACTAGAAATAGCTTGCATGGTTAAGTTGCTGCCCGTTAAGCAGGAGATTCCAGGTTCCAATCCTTTTGGTTTTAAGATTTTTGTCTGACTTGTTTTTCATTTATTTACCGGATGGAGCATGCTATCCCTACTACTAGTACTCCTGAGTGTATGCCTAAAGTTTCTTTTCAAAATTGATATTATCCCAGAAAGCCCTTTCACTAAATTCTAGATGGATATTATCATATTGCTGTTTGTTGCTTCTTCGCAGTTTTTGCCTCAAGCAGCATGATATGCTTTTCACACTGGCAAAAATTTCCTTAGCCCCGTACTATAGGTGGGGCTAAGGGGGGGCCTTAGCCCCACCTATAGTACGGGGCTAAGCTTAGACCACTTTCTGTTCACATTGGTTTTTACCAAAGTAGGCTAGCCCCACCAATAATCCGGGATTATTTGGCCCTGCAAAAAAGCAGGGCTAACACCGCAATTGCAGGGCCAAGCCGAATAGTCCGGGGCTAAGAGCGCCGAAACGCCGAGACCAATCAGATAAGGCCCGACGGGCAAGTGACCTTGATGCGGAGTGGTAAAGAGCCGATGTGCAAGACGTACACTCATAAATATTCATAAGCTGTCGAGAAAGTCCGGGGCTAACGATTTCGAGTGAGAACAATGTGAAAAGCTAGTCGAGTTTAAGAAATAGTACGGGGCTAAGAAATGCCAGTGTGAAAAGCTTCAAAAAATAGTACGGGGCTAGGGATAGTACGGGGCTAAGGATAGTACGGGGCTAATTTTTGCCAGTGTGAAAAGCATATGAGTGTATCAACTTTGTATTTTTATCTCTGATTTTGTATTTAAATCCCAGAAAGCATAATTTTGTCTAGCACACAAATGGTTAAGTAATTTTGGTCATTATGTTATTTATCACAAATTTGTATCATTTCACAGGTAATCTTGTATTAAAACTAAAATCATATAAAGTATATCCGTGAAAACATTAAAAATGCTTTGAAAGAAGTTTGATTTGTATGACACATGAATCATAACTTAAATCAGTTGCTTGCCCCGCAAACCCTTGGCTTGACAAACAGTACAGGTATCTCTTAGTATTCTCTTCATTCATAAACAATTGTGACAGGAGACACATATTTTCAATCATGTAGGGTGTGCTAAGTGGTTAATGAGATGAAGTCAAAGCCAATGTAACACTCTCCCCACCAAGTTTTCCCTGTGTAAGTTCTAAAATGTATGTTAATACTAGTACATGTTTGAATCAATAAGATCCTATGAATTAGAGATGAGTGTGATAAGAATTATTGTATTGCTTGTTTACCCCATGGCTTGGTACCTAATGACCTGTGGGCGGGGAATTTTGGGGGAGGCGGAAAGGAATCAATTGCTGCCAAATTGTGTTTCATTTGGGTTTGTCAAGTACCTCGCCCCCATGAAAAATTCATAAGGTGATCACAAAATTCCTACATCCATATATTCATGACACTCTCGTGTCTGGCTCCGTGTATACACTTCCCATCACCTGCTCTCCATTGAAGGCGGTAGGAAGGAATTAATAAGAAATGAGATCATTATCCATATATCTGCAGTTTATTGCACCTTTTTAGGGATTTGTTGGTAGGGATGGTAAGCAGCCAGTGTTAGGCTGAATCCCCTTTTTTTAAGATCATCAGGAGAAGGCAGTGAGATAAAGTAATATGCACATTTTGTTTGTTTGAATTGCATTAGAATTTGTACGAAATAGCAGTAGGATGATTGTAGATTTTTGTTTTGTAGTGTGTTTTATATTAGGTAAGAAGGTAGAAGTGTGGTAAAGGTTACGGGCTCTAATCATGGTGGGACCATTCAGTACACATCATTATTTTTTTTATAATTTTCATAATTTTTATCATTTTTGTCATCATTTTTTTTATCATTATTATCATTTCATTTATTGTATAATTGTGAGATGATTCCTTACTGGTATGCTAAAGTCCAATAAAAATGAGACACATGGTCACGTCATTACAGCACTCGATTGATTTAATGTACATGTCCAGCCAGAACTCTTAAACAGTTCAACCCATTTTGGTAAGGGACAAAGTCATACAAAATACTAGAAATAATACATCACTTGTTGACTGATGTTAAAGAATTTTGTTAACCCTCTGTACGTGCCCCACATAACCAAAGCATTGGTACAAAGACATTTAGCGTAAAAATCTTTGCTGCCTACATTTGATATGTTCTTTTAAGAAGTGTATATATCATAAGTGCTATTCCTTGAACTCTGTTAAGTTCTGGCTGACTTGATGTAGGGCGATATCTTTGACAAACAGGCAGGCTCATATCTCCTCTCATCTCTACCCGTGAAGGGCCGTCATTGACACCGGTCCTCCTAGACGCCACCACGTCAAGGAGGCGGGTCAGCTTTACATCGCCAAGGCAACGAGATGCTCTCCACTTCGAGTGCAATATAAGACCCCAGCCCTTAGAGGCTAGACACAAGCAAATTTGATGTCCTCTCTTCTCAGTATTGCGTGTGACCGCAGTAAAATCATATGACTGGTGCTTGGGCAATTTTGAGAGCAGCGGTTTGTTTGCCATTCAGTGGCCTTTGTTTCTGCACAATTCAATTGAAACTTTGTCAAATTTCAAAGCCCTTGAGAGTCATGAGGACTAAACTGGCTGGAACATCCATTCAATCAATAGAAATTACCCTCAATTTTCAATACATACAGAGATGTTCTAGTGAGCACTAGAACATGTAAATATTGCCCTAAATCTTGGAAGCGTTTTGGGGTGATTAGAGGGATATCAACTAAGCCAGTATACTGTCATCTCACTTTGAGTTCATTCACACAGAGTTCAAGTGCGTAAGTTAAAACCTTGCTGGCCAAATGAAATCAGAACCATGCCATCCCAATTACACAAACACACTCCAAACCTTCCCACTTGAAACAGTTCTACACACAGAGTTCTGCTATTTACAACTTTTTTTGCTCTATTGGCTTTATGTATACTAATTGTGGCAAATTGCATTAATGATTTATAAAGAGTTTACCAAAGCTTGCCGCAATATTACATTAACATGTGTAGGTCTCCAGGATGAGAATGAGGATTTTTAATTGAATTGGCAGCAGAGGGTTTTGATAATAGAATGATGAATGGGAGGAGGGATTACATGTGGGGGGGGGGGGTGCCCTCTTTATGTCAACTCATGTGACATGGTTGTAACGTCCGTGTCATCATGGATGATTGTCAGGAATGTGGCAGCTTGTCATTAGCTGGATGGCCCATGAATGAGCTCTTGTCATCCCCTACACGCAGGATGTGATAGCCAGCTGTGGCCCATGGATGGGCCATTGCCAGTTCATGGTTAGGGTTTGCATGGATTCAAGGGGGGGGGGGGGGGTGTCCTCTTTGTATCTTCTAATGTGACATCAATGTAATGCCCATATCATGAAGGACAAAGGCCAGGATGTGACACCCAGCTGTGGCCCTGAGACCAAAGGTGGCAGTTTATGGTTAGTGTTTAGCATGACCTCCATGGGCCATATTCACTTAGCCTAGTTAGTTGCTAAAGTACAGTCAGCTACATACATATGTAATGACCAATTAGGCTTAGTAAGGGTTCATGAAGAGATCCATGGACCAAAGGCAGTTCATGGTTAGGGCTAGCGTGGATTCCAGGGATCTCATTCATGAAACTTCTTTGTTGCTTTAGGGCAGTCAGCTACATATATTTTTAGTACCACATAGCTAGGCTAATAAGGTTTCATGAATACAGCTCCAGGCTGTTGGACACTTCCAATCCAAATTGTAAAATAAGGGGCGTCTTCATTAGCTCGAGCTGGGCAAAATAGCGAGCTTGTTCTGATCAGGTTAGCTAGCCAGATCACGAAAAAGCTAGCTATTTGCGTCTTCATTAGCCAGATCAGGCAAAATAGCGAGCTATTTGGTCGAGAAAATTTCCCAAGAAATCTTGGACTAGATGGAGCTAGCTCGAGCTAGTTCGCGAAATAGCTCGAGCTAGTTCGGAGCGTCTTCATTAGCCTGAAAATTTCTCGATCCCGACATGCATCAGCGCCCACGAGGCATTGTTTACGTAATAGGTTTTTACACGTGCGTGAATGCGAGCTCACAACCGAAGCCATGCGGTCATGGCCCATTCCTGTCGCACACTGCTGGTATGTGCGAAACTCGGGATAATTTATGCAAACCGAGCTCGAGCTTACGTATCCCGAGTTTCGAGCTAATGAAGACGCGATTGCAACTTCAGGCTAGTTCCCCGGATCAGAAAAATAGCTCGCTATTTCGTCTGATTGGGCTAATGAAGACGCACCTATGGGGACAGGTACTGGCAAGACTAGTCAATTTCCCATTTTTTCCTCTTTTTTAATCCACCACATCTGGAAAACCTGTGCAGAATTCCAGGATGTGTAGTCTACTGCAGCCAGACCTGTTTAATAGTTAAGTAGTTTGGATTAAAAATGCCCAACAGACTAAAAGCCAGGCTAGGTAAAGGTCTTCCACCTATCCCATTTTCCTGGACCTGATGAATGAAGGAGCAACTAGTGATGGGCTTCGTGACATCCATTAGTCTTGTCATCTCTTCTCTTGGCTCATCAATAGCCTCGCTTTCAGGCTGTGGCACATTTCTAATCCAAACAGAAAATTAGAGTCCAGTCTGCCAAGACTAGACACTTCAGCATTATCCTCTTTTCTTTCTCCAGTCCGTCCCACAGCCAGAGAAGAAATGAAGAACGATTAGTCTACTGCACCCAGGGTCCCTTTATAAAAAAAAGTTTGGTTAAAAAATGCCTAACAGTCTTGATGCCAGACTAGCTCATCCCAGGCTCACCTATCTGCTGAAGATGTGGACATACCATGGAACATCAGCAGTGTGGTAGCTCAAACTCCGTTTTGTAGGGGGTCACCACTACTGGCAGTTCATGTGTAAAACTCCCCTAAAATAAATAAATGGTGCCACTGTGGAGGATGTGCCATGACCTATACACTGTGATTCTATTACAGACATGATACACCTTGATCAAGTGCTTAATACATAGATAACATTGGATCAGCATGTGAACATAGTCCTGGGAGAGTTGTGCAAACAAGAAGAAGAAAACACTCAATTTGTTTTAAAAAAATCAGAGGTACAATGCTGTCCATGCATTGTAAATGATATACTCTGGGATTTACTTTCACTCTTTGTCACCATCACATTCGATATGATTTTTCTCTATTATCATTTCTTTTCTTTCCTTCTTGCACCAGATTTTGCCCTTATCCACTTCACTGTTTCCAATACATATTTAGTCTACCACTGTCTTTGTCATCATCATCATGACATATATTTTGTCTTTGTTATAATTTGTTTTATTTCTTTCTTTCTTGTTACATATTTAGGGTCTTATCCATGTAACTATTAACAATACATATTTTGTCTCAAATCCAAACCATGTTCAAATCTACTTCCCCTTTAAGATCATAGCTGCCACATAAATAATGTGTTTAGAGGAAAATCTGTGTCAAGCACTTGAAGAAATGAGCTGCGTGTGCCCAATTTCAGTTTCTCACCTCACCCCGGTTCCAGTTCACTCCACCACCCCAGCGTTAAACTGGCCTGTTTGCCGTGAATCATTAATGAAAGGAACCTGCTGGAAAAATTAGGTTGCCAATTGGGTTAACCCATAAGGAATGATGCTTGACATGATCCCATAGATTATGGAGTGAGATGTCGAGTGGATGTTTTACCTTAGCGTGAAGAACATGAAAGCTGGCCGTGGGGTTGAAGAAGGGGCGAGATATTGTGAATGAATTTGAATGTGAATGTGATAAGCTAATGGGCACACAGAGAATCACATGGTTAAAAAGGCCCTCCAAGATGCCTTATCCAAGCATTAAATCATTAAGTCTTAATGTGGCGGGGGTAAAATCCCTCTGTGACGGAGGTTTTCTCTATTACAGTTTGGTCGCAAATTTGGGACAGCGGCACGTTACCCCTTAGTCGCAAAAATGCGACAGCGGCAAGTTAAGAGTTAAATTTTAATGCCATTATATCCCTCTGGGTGTTTGCTTATATTTTGTTTTTATATACCAGAGTTTCATAAATAGATACATCACTCCCAGAGTCTAAATGACTGAGAAAAGGGAATGCTTAAAGGAATAGTTATCATGAAATCAATATTTCTGATATGCTGTGCTTGCTGTTCCCTTTATTTACCATTGTCGTGTTTTGATGTCAATCATACCATACATATGATCCTATAGAGCAGTACTTTATCTGGCACTAAATGGCTCAAAGAAGTGTATTTGCTCTTGCCTTAAGCATTGTATCTGCATTGGTTATCAGCACTTAAAAAATCACATTAATAGTGTGAATACATTATGCTCTCTCCCCCCCCCCCCCCCACCCTTCCATCCCTACATCATCAGGCAAAACTTTAAACATACCTGCGGTAGTTTAATTGAAGGGTACAAATTCTGTACCTTTAGCTTAAAAGGGAACTGTCACCACAGCAATCAGTCATGTGCATCTGTCATGTGTGCCAAAACATGTTGAGGAATTCACATGTTGACATGGTCTGGTCCTGGGGTAGCCACCGGCATTCTAGACCGATGTTTCAACACCGTCTTGCATGACACACTGTGACAGGTACGAGAGTTTGTGCTTGGCTGGCATTCCATTACCATGATGCCCCCCTCCCCCTCCCTCCCTCTTCCCCCTTCTCTCCCCCATGTCTGGCTGTGAGAGCATCACTCAGACATGGTGAAAGGGTTAAGTGAGGGGGGGGGGGGCTCAGGGACATTAAGCCCCCACAAAGCAAAAAAAGAGCCCCTGTGAATACAAAGAAGACTAAAAAAAAAAAAGGAGAAAACCTCATAGGCAATTCCATGTGTAAATGGAAGCACTATCCAAACACTCCACATACCCAAAATATAAACTTACACTGAACTTTGTAGTCTGATATAAAGACATTTGACATTTTGAAAATTGTTGGATAATTCATGGAATTGCCCATAGGGTAAAGTGAAGAACATAGTTTCTTGACACCAGGGCCCTGTTTTACAGAGAAGTGTGATTGGTATCAATCCTAACTCTGTTCATTCGAGATATGGATTAAATACATGCGATCGATACAAATCATCGCAGGCTTGAAAATAGCCCCATCAAACAACTTTTGATTTTTGCCCTCTGCTCAGAAGACATGGGATGATGATATTGCTGATTAGAAGAGAGAGAGAGAGAGAGAGAGAGAGAGATGGGGGAGAAGGGCAGAAAGAGGAGAGAGAGAGCGAGAGAGAGAAAGAGAGAGAGAGAGAGAGAGGGGGGCTGGAGAAGGTAGGAAGAGAAAGAGAAGGATAGAGAGAGGGAAAGGATGATAGAAAGAGGGAGAGAGAGAGAAAGCGAATGGTAGAGAGAGAGAAAGCGAATGGTAGAGAAAGTGAATGGCAGAGAGAAGGGAGAAAGAGAGACAGAGAGATGTTGATATTCCTGTTATTGAGAGAGAAACATAAAAAGTTAATCCTTACAAAGCCAGACAAACTGCTGCTCTATGGTATTTGTATGTATTACCTGTGCCAACATGCATCGATGGCATACAAATGGTTAGATTGCACACTGAGCCCTATCAGCATGTTTGCTTCTCCATCATTTTGCTGGCTCTGTTTCCCATCATGCACTTGGACCTCACAGGATGCCACAGTCAAGTCTTTTTTCTTCATGAAAACAGTTTCACATTTTCTCCATCATTTCTCCTCCTCCGTTACTCTTTCATCCCATATTCCTGAAATTCATGAGCTGCAAGTTTCCTCCCCTCTGGCAAAACATTGTCAAAACCAAAGCAAAATAAGCGGTGTTATTCTTTCTTGGGCCCTTGAGGGAGTAACAGAAATCTTATTCTTCTCCTTCTAGCCAGCCATTGAGTGTTCCCCTGCTTCTTTGACCACAACAAGGCAGTCAGCTGTTTGCTAGGGGCCAAGTCCATAATGAGGCCCTTGAAAGAGCAATCCCCTGTGAAGGAACATGCCTTGGTTGAAGTGAGAGGAGATGGAGGGAGGGAGTGAGAGAGGTGGAGAGAGATAGAGAAATGGGGGGGGGGGGGAGGGACAAGAGAGGGAGAGAGAGAGAGAGAAAGAGAATGATAGAGAGAGGAGAGAGAGAAAGACAGAGAGAATGAGAGACATAAATCATAGAAACGGTAAGAGATGTGGGAGGGGAGAGAAAAAATGACGGAGGAAGAAAGAAAAAAAATATAGAATGTGTAGGTGGGAAGAAAAATTGAGAATTCTGTTTTAGGAAAGAAGTTTTTATATTAATTTTGTTTTGTTTAACCATCACAATCAATAACCTATCTATTAAGCTGTATAAAGTTTGTTTCAATTTTTGACCAAGTTTCTACTTGTCTGAAGAAACAAAATTTTAAAAACGTTCAAAATGATACAGTTTTACAAAATAAAGTCTATATTTAACTCCCCATTGTGGGTCCATCTCCACCTCTATATCCCAGTATATGGTTCAAGATAATTGAATCTACATATATTTGAGTTGTGAGTGGAGAGGGGTAATACTAACAATCATCACAACATGTGCTGTATATCAACAAGAGGGGGCGCTATCACTCATTGCAGTAGGCGGAGTGAGCAAGTGATGCATAAGTTGCTGGTGCCCTTTCTCCTCTTTTTCACAGAGCTGTAACACTTCTTGTAGCTGACTGGGCTCACACATTTTATTTTTTTCATATAATTAAGTGGTGCAAGATGATGTTTAGGTCAAAAGTAAGCTGAAATATATTTCAACAGTGCTTGCAGCATAGATTATATTGCTTCATCACACCCCAAGTCATGCTTTGCATTTCTATGTATATATATTCTTTTTATTTGAAGACTTAATTGCCAAGAGATTTGTTTGCTTACTGCTGTCTCGCCCTTTGGAGGACTTATAACAATATTCCAAGTTCAAAAGCAGATCAACATGCACATTATGCTCAATAATCTGGGTCCATCTCCCTTGAAACTAACTTGCATCTGATGCATGAGGGCAGTGTTCCAGTTTACTCTACCACCCCATCTGTTTTGGTAGAATACACTGCACAGAGTATTGTCGTAGTGTGCTGTGGGCATCATGCGAAGCCTACCTTGCATCATTCAACTAAATTCATTGCGTTTGATCATTCCCTTGTACTTCCATTTGCTCTTCACAATTGTTAATAACGTTTTACATTGGTTTATATCCTAAGGGCAAAGGCAATCACCCAGAAAGTCAAGATTCTTCATGAGACGTCATTCCTTTTGTAGCCCCGTCTGTGTATTCAGTGAGTTGTATGAGGCAGAATCTAACAATTACTCCATTGGCAAAATTGAAGTTTAATGAGAGTCCAGTGATTACAACTATTCTGATCAAACAAAACTTTAGAGGGGCATGACACATACACTGTAAACATAACATGAATTTGCTGTATTAAATAATAAGACAGATTTACATTTATTGAAATAAATGTTTGCCTGCAAGTGTTGAACTATCCACATTTATTTCTTTAATTACATTAGATTGATTGTTAAAGCATGTTTAATAAAACTAAAATAAAGTATTTATCAGACAACCATGAATTAAACATTGTCTCATAGTCAAGTGCAAGACCTTTGACGGTCAGTAATACTTTCTGAATGTGTGAGTTGAACAATGATATCTCCTACCAATTTTTGAAGGAAGATGAAATAGATTGTGCACAAAATTTATCCTCAGGTACTAGATTTTCCAGTGGCACGATAAAAGAGATTTGAAAATGAGGAGACAGTCATTTTGTGCAGGTATATAAAATAAATTATGCGCAGAATTTTTCCTCAAGTGGTGGATTTCCAGTGGCGTAATACAAACAGATTTGATAGAGAGGAGAGAACTGAATAGGAGGGACACAATAAAGTCAAAAAGCAAGAAGAAGCATCCTGGTTTGAGTCTTGCCAGTCCAGTTTCTCCGACCAGTAATGCTTCCTTAATGAGAAGCTTGTCCCGCCAATTTAGAGAGCGAATGTGCCTCAAATTGAATCCGTCAATTGTAACATGATTTCTCTGAGATGACTGTCAATATTGTTCCAGCGGAGCCTGTCTAAAAGAGCGTGTGTGTGCCGAGCAAACAGAGTGAGAGACAGGGGGAGGATTAGCGCGTGACTAATTATTAAGATTTCTCATCATCCCCCACGGCCTCATTCGCTAGTTTGATTTGTGGAAAGGGAAAAAAAAGACTGATCTATTCTTGATGGGACATCCCAGCCCTGCCCTCAATTTGCTTTGTAATGTAAATGAGATGACTGGCTTTCTGTTTCTTCAGATGAATGAGGTTGTCTTGAGTTTCCGAGCCCTGTTTGCGGTTAATAGTCTGCCAGTGCAAAGGGACATTTTTTGTCACCATAATGCCCATATTAAAGATACTGCCCTGTTACTTTCAAATGTTTGTGTCTCATAAGAATATTTTAATGATAACTTCGAAGAACTGTGAATTATGTTTTTCACAAAACATGTACAAAGAAAGACTTGCCATGTGAGGGAATATGAGTATGTGTGTACGGCAACTGTTTTGCATTGATTGGCATCTCCTATCTGTCATGATCAAATATTTCATTTGTTACTGTGTGAATAATAATCAGACGTGAGTCTGCATTCCTCAGGCAAACCAGTGTGATTTATCATTTGTTTATACAGGATAATAAAGTTGTGTTCATAATCTACAAAGAAAATAAGAAGAAAACATGATGCACACTGTTGGTACTCTGTAATGCATTAGAGCTGCACTAAAGCTTATTTTATCATCTCCTGAAAGTTATAGCTCACCTGTCTAAAAATACCACCTACAGTACGTGTTCCTATAAATGCCATGTGTGTTGTTTCCCTTGAAAAAATGTTTCTCATCTCATTTCTGGTTTGTTTGTTTTTCTTTGTCTTTCCAATACAGGATTCACTCTACATAATATCAGTATGCATGACTTATGTTTTTAGAATATCTGAATTAATCTCGGATTCCACCAGTGCCCTTTATTCAGGCTGAACCTTTGGCAGGGAATGTCAATACACCCACCATGGCATTGGCCAAATTGACAAATGAGACCATTAGTGGGTCTTCCTTAGAGGTCTGCAAGTGTGATTGTGCCTCCTCCAGCCTCAGCGACAGGTCCAAATAGACCCCCCTTCTAACCTTAACCCACGACTATTACCCTTCAGCGTTTTGTAAACAGTTTGGCTTGCTTCAATTAGTGTGTGGAGTACACAGTTCCGTGTTTGCCTTAGTCGCATCCATCATCTTCAATTCCAGTCCAGCCCGCCCATTCCTATTGCAGACTTTGTCTACCTCGCTCAGTGTGCTGATTAGGCCTGATGAATTGGTTTATAGTTTGTTTTAAGGTGGCCTGTCTGTATGGGGGTGTTTGTGTTTATTGGACTTTTTCATATTTGGGTTGGTTATGGTATGTATTGTATTATATCATTATTTGTAAGAAGGTGACCTTAAAATAATATTTGTGTTTTGTTATGGTACATATTATATGATGTCACGTTGTGAGAAGATTATCTAAAATATGTCAAAATATAGAATACTTTACCTTAACTTTTATTTTATGAGGAAATTGAGCATAATTGTTTGATACCTTTAATGATGCTATGTATCAAAATGTGTGTTGATGTGTTGGACATATTGCTACATGCATTTTTAGAGAATGAAATAACCCAACTTTGACTCGACATTTTTAAGTATGATGAAAAAATATTTTGATAGAAGTATATGGATATAAAAAAGATGATGTCTTCCATTAATGGACTTTGAAACCCTTCACAGTGCTCTGAAAGACAAGATAAATTTGTTGTGTTTGTTTGCAATTACGCGGAGATGTCAGGCAGCTATATCACTGTCACCTCCCCGAAGAAGATGAACCAGCTCTGTCAGCCTAAATGGAGCATCCTTCTCCTTCTCCGAGACTCATCAGTGCCTTGATGTCTTCTCAAGTGCATGCACTAGATCTCTTTATTTCCCCAGCCAAGACTTTCCCCCTGGAGCCTCTCAATGCAGCTCTATCAGCAGCCCGATGGAGGGACGGTCGATAAGAGAAAACGAACCCCTCATTTCAATGACAAAACAATCCCACACATGTTTTCCTCCTTGTTGAAATACGCTCTACAAGTTGCCTACTTTGGGCCAAATTTAGAGCGGAGCAGTCTTCGTGCTCGTCCTGGTAATTGTTGCCGCTTTGTACCTATTTGGAGTGAAAGTAACTTCAAATAAAAGCAATAAAGTCGCTGAGAGGCGGATCTTTGATGTGAGAACCAGCCCTCCCAGGTAGGTAGGGGTGAGACCATTCCGTTGCTTCCGGGAGAGGGATTGACAGGTTGTTTCCAATCAAGCTAAGATAACTACAAGTTCTAGATTTCTGTCAACCAAGAAAACAAATAGGGTGCTTACAAGCATCACAGTTATTAGTCTTTTCTATATTAGAACAAGAAAATATCTACACTTCTTTAGCTGCCCATGAGCAAGGGAAACAAATTGGTTATTCAGTAAGCATGATAGTTATTTGTATTTGTGTTTATTTGAACAAGAAATTTAATGATGCTTTTGTTATCTTAATGTAGGCCACTAACATGGACAACCTTGATATTATTTGCATAGTATGATATGATATGCTTCATTTTGGAAGGGACTTTATTATGATTTGGTACCCTGTCTATATCATCAGTAGAGGAAGGTACTGTAGATAGACAATTCTTTCCCTTTAATTGGGTTCAAGATTTCTCCTTGCTAGTAGTGACATTTACTGAGGCCAACCTCCAAATTCTAGTCATTAGGAGATGAAATCCAAGCAAAGTTATCTTGGCATGTAAGGACACAGTCAGTGTTTGTTCAGATCTTAATGACTCCATTCACATAGCTGGGAATGACTGGCCTCTGGGAAAACCTCTTCTTGCGATATCTTTCAAAATAATGTGAATTGCACTGATTTGTATGTGTGGCAAAGTAAAACAAATGAATATTCTGGTCCTCATCACAGCTGTAAATTGTACCTTGTTTTAGGAGGGTTATTCAACATATTGAGCCCAAAACTACACTTCATATTGCTTCTTATGACTCCAGTGGATTTTTAACAACAGGTAACAAGATCAACTTATCAATTAAATTATTTTTTTAAATAGAAATATATGAAAATGTTTCTAGTTCATGTTGTGTTTAAACTGCAAACAATAATTTAGGTCACTTCTTCGAGTGCCCTTATCTATATATGACACATCCGACCATTCTGTGTCAATTATATCTGCCAATCATTTAGGTCACATAAATTGTGATATGCTACATGGTTACATATCAAAATTAAAAAGACAAGACTTCATAAATGAGGATTAGCTGTCTACTTACAGGTAATCAGAACTGGAAAACGAGAAGATGTGTGCAAACAAGTACTGCCTGTGGCTCTTGAGTGCAGGGGTATTGCCTTGCTCACCCAACACCATCAATAGCCAAATCATCACTGAGAAGACATCACCATCTCATCTTCTCAGTCCCACAGGTGATAAACGGTGTTGTAATTGGCATGGGAGTGGGACTGTTAAGTATTGAGAAGGTTAAGCCATCAGTGATGAGACACTGGGTGGATCTGGGACACCCACTCCAAGAATGTCCATGAATGTCTCGGAAGGCACATACAGGAATGGCAGGAAACTAGTTCCTAGAGCACCCCGCTCCTAACGCACATGAACATATACGTCTCTCTGCCTCCCTCGTGTGTCAAGATGAATTAAGTTGCTACACAAACACTTGCCCCCTCGCCCAAGGCAATGCCACGGTCTTCGCCAGCTTTTAGAGAGTTTGCTGGAGTGTAAAGCCGCATATCCACTAGAAATAGCAACATTTCTTTGCATACTTACTGGATCATATGAAATCTTGTTGATGTTTTGGAAGAGATATAACCAATAAGAATGTGTGAAATAATGATTGTCACAGCCTATAATGTGTGCTGTGTATATTGCCCTTGTGCAAGTAGTGCATGCAATATATATATATTTTTTTTTATAGAATTTGATTTTGTCTGCACAATAGACATACTTGCTTAACTCTTTGTGTGTCACACGTGACTTTATACACAAGCTTTACACACACATCCCATAGACCAGCAGTGTATCTGGCATAGAAAGGGTTAAACCTTCTCAATCCCATGGGAGTAAAATGTGTAATAACGAAGTGTGCTTTTCGAAGCCTGGTACAGAGATGTTAAAATTCGATTGATTTTTCCTCCTGTTTTTTGATACATATACAGTAGCTTTGGAGTGCAAAAAGAACATGGAAATTGTTTCTAATTCAAACAGCCTAGTCTGAGACCGAGAGTCTCTTGCGTTTTGTGAAGTCAGTTGTGTGAATGGAAACTCCAAGCCCCGGGCAGTATTAAGATTGAGCTGAGGCCAGCTCAAAAGAAACAGCAGAGAACGCCATGCCTGCAAGTGGCACAAAAGGTCAACCTATTCATTCATGAAATTCATTAAAAGTACAAAATCTTTAACGTTGGTATTCAATATTGAAGCGCTCTCACATGCTCTAGCCATGGGGATTTTCTACGTTGACAGTGAATAACTTGACGTGCAATATTGTTGGGGGTACAATAAGGGTAATGACTTATTCCTTGCCAGAATAGATTGAATAATGTTGTAATTTCATGCTCCTCTATTCAACTTATTCAGCAAGCAATCTATTCCAACCTGCTACTCCAGTATTCATTTGTAGAATGCAACAAACAGGCAAATTGTCAATTTCCATAAGTTTGATGAATCTTTGTTATGACATGGCTTGTTTGCTGAAATCAAAACTTGTCATGTCATACAATCAAAAGGGAGAATAAAGCGATAACATTTATTTTGAATTCATTTTAAAGGGAGATATCAAGCTAAAGATAACAGGAGTGAATTCTGTTGTTTTATTTGATGAATGGCACATTCATGCTGATTATACAACTTACATTATATTGCTTGCTTGATTTCAAGTAGGTTTTAGACAGGGCGACAGGGTTTGCATTCATAGTTTTCATATTCATAAACTTTGCTGTATGCCAAAATAGGTCAAATGGAGGGGAGAGAGAATATATGAAAGGCATCAGTATGAACAGAAACTTCACTGAGAGAGAACTAATATTCTTTATAGTGGAAACAGGGCTTATATCATTAGTTGCCTTATGCATGAAGTTCAGTGAGAGAGTAATGATATATTTTTCAGTGGAAACAGTGTTTCTATCCATAGTTGCCACACTTCTAAACTTTACTTTGAAAATAATGAGATTTTATAATGAGATTGTAATGAGAGAGTTAAAAATGGCACTTTCCAGTAGGTTTTGAATGGGAAGACAGGGCATCTCTCCATAGTTGTCATAGTCATTAACTTTGGTGTGTGCTGATAAGGGTCTAATGGCGGGATGAGAGAATACAGGAATCTCAGAATAAGTTGGATGACTATGGACAGAAACTTTTCTAAGAGAATAATGAAAGATTGTTTACAGTAGAAACTGCTCTATCCATAGTTGTCATATTCATAAGCTTTTTGCCGTGTGCTGAAATGGGTCTATTGGAGTGGGGAAAGAATTATATATGAAAGGCATCATTGATGGAGGATGCAAGTCAACTACATCAAGGATTAACCAAACAGGCAGCTGAGAGTCAATATTGACACGTCGCTGGTTCTGTTTGGACATCATCCAAGCTTCCCATGGTGCTGTGACCACCTATTAACTAGCGCAGCCTCCCAGGACCTTAAAGGCCGTCAGGGGGTTGTGGCCACAAAGGAGTCTCTTTATTTATTTTTTTATATATATTTTCCCATCCATAGGGACATTGATTGCATGTTTAAATTTTAAAAGTATACCTTCAGCATCAGTATGATTTTTATAAACTTGCATATAATGTATATATTTGATGATAATTAGCAGTTTAATGTTTATCTTGGTTGATAATTACATCCCAAAGGATGCTAAAGCAATGGGGCTTTAGAAGGGAGTTGAGGGAATGACGAAATAGTAGAAATGGACCTTAATTGTAACAAAGTGATTGCACAGATATATTGAGAGATGCTCTGTACTTGTACTAGGAAAACATGAATAGTTTCAAACCAGGGTTATTGTAAGGCTTACAGATGATTTTCATGCCAGAAGTTGGAAAAGAGAATGTGAGAATTGGTTGAGTATCATAACATATGGATTCCTTTAAAGGTAAGTCACTGGTGTAATATAAACTTTGCCTTCCTGTGGTTAAGAGCCTTTACCAGTGCGTGTCCTGTTTGGGATACTACTATAGTCCTTCTATTGTGTGCTTCACGCTGTGCATTCTGTTAGCTTTAAATTAATAAACTTCAACTGGTGTTCCACTTTTTCTGTCTTCAAGAACTGAGGTATATTTGAATTGTGCCATTCAGAGATTTTAAGGATGCCCTCCCTCCTTTCCGGTGTGAATTCACACAGCCTTGTGGGGTCCTGTTGAAGTTGTGACAGATTTGTGACTCAAAGCTCAGTTGTGGGCAGAATGAAAGAGCTGTGAAAGAGCAAGGAGTTCCACGGCCTGGCCTGTTCATGTTTACGGATTCATGTATTTGAATACAACTGTTTAGATTTGGGGGTTACACTCCAGCTCAAAGGAATTGGTATAGGGAAAGGGAAAGGGAAGAAAGGGTAGGAGCCGCAGTTTTAAACCCCAGTATATCAGTTCAGCATGATACATGATGCTTTTTAGGCTTAAGCATCGTGTTTCATGCTGAACTGGACAAAGTCTACTATGGTTTAAAACTGCAGTTCCTTCCCTTCTTCCCTTTCCCTTTCCCTATGCCAATTCCTTTGAGCTGTAGTGTGCATGACTTTTGTCAAAATACCATATGGATTACAACGAAGCTGCAGTTATACTTCTTAGTTTGTTAAATAGTTCTTACATTGGCACTGTCTGAATGCCAAATACCATTACCAGATATGTTGTGATGGTCGTTTTTTTTTAATTGGTAGTGTCCATAGTAATAAGATTGCTTTATCAATCTGTTCGATAAGAAATAAGTGGAGAAAATGAATTCTATGCGGGAGTTGAACTGGCATCTACTGCTCACCAAGTAGCGACACTATCCAACAGGCTACGGCTTGGCTTCTGGTAATAGCACGATACTTAGAACCCGAAACACAAGGCTCCCATTCTATAGCTTATTTATATTCATGAGTCTTCAGTAGGAACAATTTCCTGTAAACACGGTTGTATTTGTTTATTTTTCTGAAGTTCCAGCAAAACTACAGTACAGTGCAAAACTAGAATTGGCCAGGGAGCTTTTATACCTTCTTGGATTGATGTCTAATCTGCATTTTATGAATGGGCCTCACAGGCCAAACATGTGCCTGCTTCTGTAATCAAGCCTTCTATCTGCCATTCAATTAGTGGGCCAGTGTTTGGCTTGTGAATGAGACATGTGTGTACCTAATGAGGAAGATTCACACTAAGCCCTCAATCCTAGCTCTCCCATGACACACAAAGAGGCAACAGGGACCAGTTTGCACAAACAGCGGCTGATGAACGATACCAGCATTAGATGAAATGTCATTTACCATTTCTTTACTTCTTTGTGTGGGATTTTATTTTTACAGGGAAGCTGATAAACAAAGTGGTTCTGAACATGGTATATCAAGAGACCCTCCCTATACGATATAGTTACAAATTTGAGGCTTATATGATGATGAAACAAATGAAATGAAGAATATTACATATAACATATAACAAGGCATATATGCATGACATGTAATAAGTCAGTGTGCTTTTCCTGGCTTGGTATCAGCATGGACCTATCATGGATGGACTGCGCTCGGATAGACTTCCTTTGATCTATGAGGTCCGCCGCCTCATAAAAATTCAAGACATTCAGGTGTTTTAAACAATTAGCTGTGTTTCTAATTAGGTAGTGCCTTCTCTGAATAACAAAAGAAAATCTGTTTTGAGAAGTACGTCAACCGTTCAGCCTTCGCTGGGAGCTCGTAGCTGATCTTTTTACACACACTGTGAATTAGTTTTGGGGTGAGCGAAGGGAAATTTTGAAAAAATTGTAGAAAGAATTTGATCTGTTACTTTTTCGGACACCTCCGCACACGAAATTGAGGTTGTTTCCATGAAAGATGAAACATTCAATAAACGATTTACAAGAGATTTTTAAGGAAATATGATTCGGAAATGTGCGATATGGAGGCATTTCTCTGGTATGTTTTCTACAGTATTCTCCTTTTATCACAAAAACGAAGAAACAATACAATCTGAAATTCACACAATCGTATCTTTATAACATGTAATACTACTGCACATGCACTTCAGTTCATGAAGTGGTTCTGAAATCTTCTGCGCATACAGAATATATATTGCTCAAAATGCATCCTACAGTTTTCATGCTTGTTTGGCGGCGGATCTCCCTCGATCAAAAAGCCAAACGCGTCAAATATTCCATTGTGATATCAATGCACGCGACTGCTGTCGGAATAAATTACACTTCGTGCTGACTCCATTCCTTACACCTCTCTGGTATCAGGAGGGTTACATGTAACTTAGTAAATAGTGAAATAGCAGTATGTGTACATCTCCTTTCAACGGTTTACACATTGTGAGTACAGCCTTCAGGACTAGCTTGGATTTGGTTTTAGTATGTGAAACTGGGTACCATAAAACCCCATTTATTACACCCTATTCTGAGACCCTGTCCTTGACTAATTAGATCCAATATCAGCTGGCTATAAACCTAATCATTGCTACCAAATGGTAGTTCTGGGAATCAAAGTGACCAATGGGATTGATATTCAGTCTTTTAACCCCCTCGGACCCATATGCAAGAAACTGTGACTGGGTAGTCACTAGTCAGTTCTTAGTACCCAGAGCGTTAATTCATGTTTGGGGTTTTGCTAAACTCAGTGGGGTCTGAATGTACACTAGAGCGGCATGGTATCTATCAGATTACAGGACTGAGGCTTGTCACCTAGATTGATTGACAGCTCTCTCTTTTGTCTTGTTATCTCCCCTTCTTCCTTGATATCAGATAGCTGTTTTCAGTTAGAAATGGACTCCTTTGTTTCCTCTTTGTCCACCCTGGCCATTCATCAGCCATTGAACCTAATTGACCAAAAGCCCCACCACTTAATTTCTGGAGTAAACAGAGTCCAGCAGCTCAACTCTTCTCAAATATTCTCCCATCAGCATTGGATAGCACCCACTCCACCAACCCTGTGCAGTGTAGCCTGATTTCAGGATGTAGAGCATTATTATTTTCAATATTATTTTTCAATAAATGGGTCTGACCGTCTGGCTACAGAAGACTTATCATTCTCAGTTCCTTCTCCAGCTTGCCAGAACAACCTGGGACAGACAATGACAAAAGGGAGAATTAAGGAGTTTGTAGTCTTGTGAATGCTAGATATTTTTTTAAAGGTTGAATTAGATATATCCAAAAGCTTTGAACCCAGGCTATGTGCTATGAAGCGGACTAAACATGCAGATTGGCTGACTCCAGTAAACATGATTACACAACAGCTTCCTAAGAAAGGGGCTATTTGTTTATGAGCTGGAGAAGTAGCTGCTAAATGGATTTGAGAAAGTCAATAAGGATGGAAATCTGCCTTTTCTTCTGGAGTGACTGGGCTGTGTACTAGTTTTTAGTGTGTGAGTGCTCCAACCAACACTTCCTCTTCTCAGTTTTTCTCCCCTGAGCTGTGAGCTGACTGTTCAGTTTGTTCCTGGATGCATGTTTGATTGGCAGAACTCTGAACTTGTTGGTAGATAAGCTTCATGCTGATGTAAGTAAATTTCTGTGCAGATTTATACCATTTGATATTATTATTCTTGTGATTTTGAAGGTTCCTTTTCCGAGATGGCATTGGACATGCTGGATGTGTACAATATATCATTTTGTGTAAATATGACATTAATTATCAATTTAATCACACCCTGTACATTTGTCATAGAAATTTATGTGAAACTTTCTTGGATTCTTCCAATTTTTGCCTGTTGATTTAATAATATCCTACATAACTATGTAGATTACTATTCCACAAACAATTCCTGTGATAATATTGATTGAAAATACAATACAATACTATGTTTGCACATAGGGCCTACATAGACGTTGATAGGAAGCATACTGATTAACCCTTTGTGTGCAAGATAAACTGCTGGTCTATGGGTTGTGTGTGCATGTGTTACGCATGCAAAATGCCTCAATAGCACACAAAGAGTTAAACCTACCTCTAAGCTTCTGGGGCCATATTCATGAAAGCTTACTAGCCTGGTTGGTTACTACAATGCATGCATTTCGGTGCACTTTAGTAACTAACTAGGCTTAATAAGGTTTCATGAATATGGCCCCTGGAAGATAAATACTTGCAAGTTTCGAAGGGATAAATGCACTGTTCTTTGAAGTTGAAATATCCAAAAAAATCCATGTTTTTCTTTACATTCAGCTGCCAGTGATATTATGGCTTACTCTGTAATTCGTTTCCTCCTTTGCAGTGTTCATCAGGTATCTCCCATGATCTATTTATAGCTCTACCATATCTCCATTTACACTGTGCTCATGCACTTCATTGGTTTCCTAGTCATTAATTCTGTTTTGTTAGACTAGACACTGACAATCATTGTTTCCCCACCATTTTCTTTCTTTCTGGTAACTGAAACTTAATTGTCACAGTGACTAGTCAGTCTTTGTTCAGGTTTCCAGCAGTGGAAATCAATACTCATTACTTGGAGTTTGGGCATGACGAGTATGTCTCTTCTCAGAACAGTGACAATTTCAAGCTCTATTGTATGAAACAAGCAGATTGGGGGATGTCTGGATAATGACAATTGATAGTTGCATTGTATGAGTACAGGACTAATGATAGGTGTCTGAATAATACCTATTAAAAGCTTTATTGTATAAAAACAAGCAGAATGGAAGATGGCTGGATGATGACAACTAATAGTTTTATTTTATGAGAATAGGTAAAATGATCGAGAGATGTCTGAATAATGCTAATTGCTGGTTCGATTTTAAAGAGACAAACACTTGTAAAGCAAATGACACAGTTTTACTCTCAGTCTTGCCTGATTGTGTGGTTTTGAGTGAAACTAGCCTCATTCATTGTGCTTGATATGTGCAGGGAATTGCAAGCTGAGTGTGACTGAGTGTGATTGTCAGACACTTGAGAAAGTGAAGAGATTTTTTCTAGGAATGACAAAGGTTGCCCTTCTATGGGTTAATTGCCACTATGTGGTTGTCTTCATCTTAACTAGACCAATACATTCGAGTCTGTTAATTATGCTGCTGGATCCGCTGAGATTGCATCTAGCTTCTGTGAACACCTCAGAAGTACATGTATGTCAAAAGAAACATGATTTTTATAAAATTTTTAATAATGCCCCAAAATGAGACACAATGATGCGTTGAACGGAGCATATGCAGGGTTAGCTGACCAGCGCAATGATCAGTGTGATAAGGGTGTATGAATAAAGACGATGACCATCACAAAAGAGGGTGTTTCATTGTTTCAAATTTAAAGACAGCTAGTCCCTTTTTCAGATCACCACAAAACCATCGAAACATTGGCAAAACATATAGAGAACTGTTAGCAAGCTCTATATTCACAATTTGAAACTGATACGTAGTGTAAAATTCAAATAATGCACGTAAACAACGTTTGATTAATAGTCTTTACCTCAGGCACTTAGCAGTTTGTGTTGAAATATAATAATCATAATCAATATTATTGATTAATCTGTTTATTGAATTATAAAACGCATTATGAAAAAAATTGTTCTTTGGAAGGAATCATCTCCAAAGTTTGGTAGTTAGTCGTAAAATTAGGATTTCTCACACGCAGAATAACCACATAGATACTGTAACAAAGACTAATACTTTTTTCGTGGTACGAAAAAAGTCGGTTTGAAATTTAATGGCTGAAATTTTTTACATGTACAGAAAGCTTCAACATGCTATATTCTTAGAAATGGTCTTGAATCACACTTTCTTCAATTTACGATTGTGATAGACGATTTGAAATTTTGAGCTTGCAAAAGGGACGGACAATCTTTAAGCCATGCAGTTTTTCACTTTTCCTGAAAGGGTCTGTGAAGCTGTGACTGTTATTTTTAGGGTACACTGCTAGGTTTCATGAACTTTTGTAAAAAGGGCTCCCCTTTCCTCACCCCACCAAGAAAATACAAAAGATTAAACAAATACATTATGAGCCAGTTACCATTTCCAAGAAGGGCAAATTGTGCCAAAGGAGAGAGCAAGCAGAACATTAATGTGTTGTTAGTGTGTAGCCTTGGGAAGCAGCCTTGGTATGTTCTGGGGGAGCAGTTGGTGTTTTCTTAGCCCTCACTCAATGCCAATTACTTGTTTACCAGTGCTTCCTGTTGACAAGTCTGATTACTGGGATTGTTGGCATACAGTGGCTCCTGCAAGGGGGACGGAAGAGACAGGGAAAGAAGGAGAAGGGGAGAGAGATAGATCGATGCAGGAAAAAAGGGAGAGAGAAAGGGAGAGAGAGCGGGAGGCAGAAAAAAAGAGGGAAGAGAGCAAGACAGATAGAAACCACAGGGCAAGTCTCCTTGACATCGCATAGCCAATGTGTGCTCATCCAGTAGCGCTCAGATACTTAGGAGCGAGTTTCACAGATAGACGTTAGACCTTTCCAACCCATCTTTGTGCTGTGATACAACGTGTGAGGAAAGTGCTCCTGAGTTGTGGGTGTGAGTGTGTATTTCACTCTGAAATATTTTAGAAATGCGCTGATTACCACTACAGTGTGTGGTACCAGTATTCACTTTGATTGCCCTTTCTTTTATTTCACAAAGAAAGTTGTTCAGAGTTTAGGCTGTTGAATATGTGTACTCACAACAACATAAGTAATTTTACTCTGAAATATTTTAGAAATATGCTAATTTATGTACTACTGCAGTGTAAAGTATCCATATATTAATTGATTTTTCTCTTCATTTGGCAGGATTCTTCTGCATTGTACGAGAGACTGCACATCCCGCGCAGCCTGCTAGAAGCCTGGACCAACGACAAGTGTGACGTGTGTGCGACCCACATCAACCAGCTGAAGGGCGAGGCGGTCGTCATGGTGCAGTCGCTGGAAGAAGCCCAGCAGACACAGAACGATGCCGCCAACATCAGCCGTCTCTCTGGGCTGGTGGGGTCCCGGGATTTAGCGTCCCTGCAGCGCTACCTCTACGCCCACCACACCCATGGGTTGTCAGCGTCGTCTGCTGCGGCGGCAGCCCAACACCACCACCAGCACCGGGCAGCACGCCAGCAGCAGCAGCAGGCGATGAAGGGACAGCACACAGCAGCGGCAGCAGCAGCAGCTGCAGCACGCAAGCAGGCTCTCCCCCCTGCCCTACAGGCCCAGCAGTACCTAGAGGAGAGCCTGGGAGCCTCCTGGTGGACACACCCTAAACTCAGCTCCATGCTGTCTGCTACACACCAGGTCAGTTCAGTCACACAGACACAACATATCTACTGCATGCAACAGAAAGGCGCTCAGTAAACAATGATAGTTGTTCACTTTTCCTGAAAAGGTTCATTACAACGGTGAGATTTCATCCACATGATCTTTAAGGTATACTACTGATTCCTGCCAAGTTTCATGACTTTTGCAAAAGGGCTGCCCTGTCTTTATTGTTTTCACTGGGGTCACTGTGCTAGCTCCACCATACCTGTAGAGTGGAGAGCCCTTCACAGGTGCACATGAACAATTCTTCCATCTAATGGGGAAGATTAACGTGAGTCACTGCAATTTAAGCAGAGCTTAGCAAACACTTCTCTGGTCATGGTGTGCTCAGTGTTACGGCCTAAACTAAAGATAGCTCGAGAGAATGGGACTGCTAAGTTTGACCGACAGATTGGGAAGTCTTTGTAAACTTAGGAGTAGATGACCGCTATCAGTATAAACACTCTGCAAAGTGTGATGATTGTTTGTATACATTTGATCAAATGTAATGATTAAGTAGTTTGACAAATGGGTATTAATTGCATTGGAGAATTTTGAGAGAATTAGAATAGGTTGTTTTTGTACAAATAAATGTTAACAAATTGATCATTTAGCGTGAACTTCTGCGAAAGTTTACTCTATGCGCTGACCAAACTGACCATATTTGTTTATATAGTCACTGGACTATTAGAAAATACAGATTCTGTGTTAAAAGTGGAGGCTTTCCCCTTCTTCCTTTTGTCCTTCTCTCTGTCCCTGTATCTCTTTTGTGTTTTGCTCTCCCTTTCTCTCTCTCTCTGCCTTTATTTGTCTCTCTTGTGTTATTTCCCTATCACTTTCTTCCAATTGCCCCCCCCCCCCTCTTCCTACGGATCCACCCAATCTGTAGAAATAGAAGAAATCCTTGATGTTCTTCTCATTTGGAGTACTGAATATCACTCATTCATCATAGCACCTGTAACATGGACAATTTGTAAATACCCCAAAGTAGAACTGATCCTTGTTTTTCACAAATAGGCTTGCTATCATACTAGTCAGATTGGCAGCTGTGCTTCTATCTCACATGGGGCAGTGACCTGTCCAACATTGGGAGATTGAAGGGGAGGAAATCAGGGGGGAGGGGGGGGGGGGGGAGGGGTTGATTGGTGCCTTTAAATGCCCCAGTAGATGAGATGGAGTTGATCTTTGCCCTACATGATGTAGTTCCTGTTCACGTGCTGAGTGCTGATAATCATTAGTGGTTTAAAGTGCTAGTCTGGCTCCTAGCATTTTAGCCATTTCTAATGTAAACTGAGAAGAGAGTCTAGTACTTACAAGACTTATCACTCTTTCATTCTCCTCTTTCCTCCCTTTATGTGGGTCCATGATTTGCATGACGAGCAGGAGAAGGAATACAGAATGATTAGTCTACTGCAGCCACACCTGTGTATTGAATATTGTCCTTTGGATTGAAAATGCCCCAGAGCCTGAAAGCCAGGCTATGGTTGTGTCTACCAGATGGCTGGTATTATATCCCAAGAGGGCCCCTTTCATTTAGAAGGCACACTCAGAAAACCTTTGTTACACATGTGGTTGGTTAGTTCAGTTCAATCAAGGTCTCCTGCCACATCCCTGGTACAATGAGTGGGCCTTACTCTCAGGATATCCACAATATTCATTCATAAATAGAAATGCAATTTGTAGTAGAAACTTGATTTTATTTTGTTACTCTTGGACTCCACTACTAAGATATTGATCCTACAGATAAATTAATTTGTAAGTTACAGCCTAATACTCATTGCAGTGTTCTTGACTTCAAGTGTATAAAGTTCAGTGTTTTCAAGTTGAAAGTTTTCTCAAATGTTAACATAATGTACACATAGATCCATCTGTTGTCAGTTACTCAAATGATTTCATCAGTGGTTATTATCATCAGTGGTAATGTGCTGTATTGTACTCATTTCTCTGTGAGAAATGTGCGATATTCTGGCGGCCAAAGACCCTATGATGATTAGCCACGTACATGACTGCATGGCAGCCCAGCCCAGACCAGACGTGTGAGGTCGGGACGAGACTTCCCCTCAATATGCAAGGCAGCACGCTTGCCTACCCCCTCTAGAGGATCATAACAGGAAGCCTGTAGGTTGAATGACACTCTCCCCTCCTCTCCTTTCTCAAAGTCGCTAAGTATTCCATTCTCCGGAAGCGCACAATACTCCTCCTTCATTCCCTCCCCTGATTGCCGAGACACTGGCAACCAACTCCATTGTGAATTGTTCCCCTCTACTGTCGTCTACTACCCCTCTCTTTCGTAAGAGAGTGAGAGAGAGGGGGAGAAAAAAGGAAGACAAGAATTTGAAACCACCTCAACTCCCCGCGTGACAAAGGCCGATTTGTAATTGTTTACCGGAGTCAGGTGTGACGAGGATTGGGCCTCACTGGGGAGCAGCGCGGGCTGGTCACCAACGTAAATGTTTATGTTCAATTAACTTGCTCTGTCATGATCCCAGAGTCTCAAGTTGAAGATGCTTTTCTAGAGTCTCAAAATAAACTGGCGCCCTTTCGTTTCTTAAGTCGTCTGAAGGAGTAGCCTTTTTGGATTGAGTTGCATGGTGCGAAATGACTCACTAGTCATTTGGGGAATGTGCAAGCAACTTTATTAGAATGCTGATTTTTTTATTATTCATATCTTTATCTCTATGTGATGTCCTCCAGGGAATGAGGACGGAATTTATGATTTCATGGCTCATTTATAAGTAGGGGTACTTTTCCTGAACATTCATTCTCCAGGGTGGTAGAGATAAGAACTGCTCAGGGTAAACAGATCATGTCCCTTCACTAAAAAGTATTCTGATTTGTCCCTTTTAATATTCCTTCATTAAACCCTAGATAACTATGAGTGTCATTTGCACAATATCTCCTGCAGTTTATTAAGGACCTGACTCTGAACAGTCGAGCATCTAGTGAGACATTTACATGATATGACCGGACAGGAACCAGATAAGATTTAAGTTAACAATTAAGTTTTTCAATCTCTTGTCATGAAATGACTTGTTATATTGAACAACCATGCATATAAATTACTTACATTTATAGATATCTTT
Organism: Arbacia lixula; assembly: GCA_963669155.1. Taxonomy (NCBI): domain Eukaryota; kingdom Metazoa; phylum Echinodermata; class Echinoidea; order Arbacioida; family Arbaciidae; genus Arbacia; species Arbacia lixula. Next base: position 27,419,083 of record OZ022577.1, on the reverse strand, counting down.
CAACCAAAATGTGTATTGTAACTAGAGTCAATATTTTTAAGTTTCCTCAGGTTATTAATGTTCTTTTTTATATTTATGTGATTATTTAATGTTCTTCTGAAATAGGAGGCATATCTTGATATGCTTTTTATTTTCCTCACTTTTCTCTTCATTTTCTTGTTCACACTTTCTCTCTTAGATTGATGTGTTCTTCATTCCACTTTCTTTCATGGTTATGTAGTAGATGAAGTGTGATAGATGGGCTATATTAAATGTCTGCTTTATGGTTATAATGGCATCTCTTGATCGCCATATCGTTTCCTGTGTTTTCCAGGAAATCTTGGATCATTTGGTGACAACTGATTGTGCATGTATACCGTAATATCCCTCGGCTCTCAAGTCTCACCCTAGTAGTTATGAAGCAATAAAGTGAGAAGCATCATTTGCATTTTATCCAGTTATCATAAAGAAAATCAATTTCAAGAATCCTAATGGCTACCTGGGGCTATCCCAATCTAAGAAGGTATTCTCTTCCTCACCCCCCTCCCAACTCACTAATTACCTCAGCGGTTTGCAAATGTTGTTAAATTGCTTGTGGGTTGCTTGGGAATAATAATGGTGGTAATGAATAAGCATGGAGAAATGACACCAGCAAAATGTGCCAGAAAGAAGGAAGGTTTGTGGAGGAGTGCAACGGCGGTGGTTATGATTCATGTGTTGATGGTGACCTACAGGCGTTGGTAGTGGTTGTCACAATCCTTTGCCAATCCGACCGACTCTCTGCTGATGCACCCTCCAGCGAATCCTACCTCAGCTTTAGATGTGCGACCAAGGAGCGCTGTTGCCCCCCTGTCTTGTCCGTGGGGGGAAGGGGATGCAACAAGTGTGTACCAGAACGGGCCTGGGGGATCGGGGGCTGCACCCTCGCTGGTAACCCAGGCAGTAGTAGTCTGATCTGACAAGGCATGGTATTGTAGAGGGCAGGAGTAGCACTACGGAGGTTCAATCTAATAACCTTATACATGCAAGACAAAATGCTGCAGTATGAAATCTGTGTGTTTGAAGCCTGTCACTACCAAGCCAGGAAAATCCCATGAACTTAATGTACATTTCATTCTCCTATGCTAGTGAGAGGGCTACTTGCACCTAAATACATTATCACATTAGGGTTTACAGAAAATAGAATCTACACCTTTGAACTTCAATTACTCAAGTATTTATGATCAAAACAATGAAAAATAATCAACCACTCACAGTCAAGGATGAATTGGCAAGCTTAAAGACATTTATTAGTATTCATACTGAAAAAAACCTTGAAACATGTAGGTAGGTACCAGGGGCCATATTCATGAAACCTTACTTACTAGCATAGTTAGTTACTAAAAATACATGTAGCTGAATGCACTTGAGCAACTAACTAGGCTTAGTAAGGTTTCATGAATATGGCCCCAGTACCATAAACATGGGTCATGTATCTCAGAATGTTCTCCATAGCAGTCATACAGAAGTCTTGCCCTCTGCCTCTTATGAGATTTATCTTGTTTGAGAAGAACAAAACATCCTGTCTGGCCCGGTCCTCATTTACGGTACGCCTTAGCGATATCCTCTTCATTTACTCTTATTTGCCTTCACTTCTCTATTTCTGAGAGTGGACTGAGGTCTGTGGAGGAGGTACTCCGAAACCTTTTCTTGCTGGTGGAGTGCTTTCGTCACAATCACTCAAACATATAAAAGAGTCTTCCTGAATGTTAGAAACCAATGACTGTGAGGCTACTAACTTCTGAGGATGTATTGACTCGCCGCCTTTGTGTCAGGCCCTTATTGTGGGGGTGCTAAAAGTTTCCTCACTGAGTTTTTTTCCTCACCTTTCTCTCTTCTTTGAAAGTGACTTGAGTTTCCCCATTAGGTGATTTTGAAAGCAGGTCTTTTCTTTGTGTAAATTCTCTCGAGTACTTGTTTCTGATTTACTGTGTAGCGTCCATTTGTTCTGTGTTATCTGCTGAAAGGTGTTGGGTGTGATTAGAATAGTTCATTGACCAGTTCATCTCCTGAGGATGTTCACCTGAATCAGTCCTAGACTCGTAGACTGCTCCAATTTGAAGACAATTTCATTCTCTGTCATACATGGAGAGCTTTAGAAAGAGTAGGTTTGGAGAGCCAGAATGAGATTGTCACACTCATGTCACACTCAATGACATGGTTTATCTAGGCAACCTACACCCAATTCAAGCCCAAAAGCCATCTATTGGAATGTCACTCCACTCCATCGATTATTGGTCTTGTAGTTTTCACCACTGCGTTTAACCTTTGATTTTGATGATTAACTTGTTTATCATGGTAATAAATCAGTTTGGGTTCCACCGTTCCAGGTTGATTCGTACAATGCTTATCACAGTGGCTATTTTGATCATAATCATACTCATAAAGGTAATGAAATCAATGTCATAATAATCATGAAAGATAATGATTATGACAAAGATTGAAAGATTTCACCGAAAGTCTATGCTGCCGGTTTAACCCTCTGGGTCCCCAACCAGGAAAAGCTCATTGACCTATTACATGTTTCATGCCCCTATGGCACTGAGTGGGTTAACTAAGGTTTATAGCCATGATCGTGAGCCTCTTTTTTCTTCCATGCAAATCTTTTAGTCAGCTTTTGCTTCATCTTTTGTCATTCCGCCCAGTGACATATATTTTGCATTAGTCCTCCGGAATGTTCAGCCTTTTGCACAATTTATAGATCATTGCACAGTGCTAAATACTCACAAATATGAATTTGAATATGATTTGTAGCACAATAATTCATCATGAAGTTGATAAACCTGCTGCAGCTATGATTAAAATAGAGGAGATGTGCAAGTACGGATGTTCAGCCAATCACACCCTGTGCTGTCCTTAGAGGGGATGATGTAGTCTCCAAGCACAGACTCAATTACGCGATGTACTCACAAAATATGTCTGTAAGATAGACTAGAGTTTGGACTTGTTAGTGTAAAGAAGCATGCAGAAGATAAATGAGAGTAAGTCTTGATATTTCAGACCCATTGAATGAGACTCACTAACTCACTGACTGACTGACAAGGATTGTCCCTGCTAAGTACTTTGTGGGTATGGTGCAAAAGACTAGGCAATCACCCTGTGGAGTATATTGGCAGCTAGCAGTGTACAACTCCAGGGAAATGCCTGAAGTGGGAGGATACTTATGCCTTATGCATATACATGACAGAGCAATGAACCAATCAGAGGTTTGTATTCAGAGAGCAGTGGTTGGACTGATCCATTTTTGTTTCACTCACCATATAGGGGTGATCAGCCTATTGTGCTCAATACTATTCTCTGGAGAAATTAAAAGAAACCATCCTGCTTTCCTTTTTTTAATTTCTATCCACAAATCTAGTGAAATTACATAGATATCCTGACGGAGACATAATGAAAAATAGTGTGATTTACAAATATAATGTGGAATTTAATTTAGTATGCAACTAGAGACCCCTGCTTTCTCAGCCATGTTCAATGTAGGATTACCTTCCTGAACACTAAGCAATATACACAAACCATCTGGCTATGCTCTGTCAGGGGTTGAGACTGAATGAAATGGAAGGGGGGGGGGGGGAGTGTTGACTATACAACATCTACGAAAAAACGAGGGATATGAACGTCACAATAGTGGTGTTTCATAGTCCACTTGGTCGAATCGCTGGCACTACGTGGGATAGGGGCAGGGATAACGTGGGGATGTTTGAAGTGAGTCAGTTGGATTGATCTGATCAGAGTCGGTGGTTGGGAGACCAGGCAGGGAAAGGTGTTAACAAGACACGCAGCTGTTGGCTTACAGAGTTGTGGAAGATTAGCATTCTGTGTTTTACCTTGTGCTTGGTTATTATAGTTACTCCAAGGAGAAGGAAATATTGGTAGAATTACATCTCGCAGAGAAATACAGCATCCAAATGATAATTTGATTTTAAGCGATGGTTCATTAATTTTTTTTATTTCTTCCTTGAAAAGTCAGTGTGTGCTCTACAATCCATCTTCAGGCAGTGAAGTTATCTCGGTTTGAATTGCATCGTTCTCCAGATATTGCCTTTGAATGGTGAAAGCTCTCCAAAGTCTTGTCAAACTTGTGGAACCCCCCAAGCATGATGGCTTATTCAATGCTGGTATTGCTAATGTGCATGCAGCTCTTTACAGACGGAATATAGCTTAGAGATCACCCCACACACACGCCCCCAGGAACAGTCGTTCGACTTCGGACACAAATTTGCCTTGCTCTGGATGAAAAAATGGAAATATTCATAGATCCTGTTCCAGATCATCTTAGTAATATCAGAGTAAGTATTTATAACAGTTTGATGTCATTAAACATTTTTAAGGGGCAAAATGAAATGCATCAATGAAATCAGTTAATTTCCTTTACTTTTGTAACCTTAGTAATATTTTCAATAACTTTCAGCATGTTACTGTTAGTTTTGTGTTTTTCCCTCATTTTGTTCTGTGATAAACTCAGTCGAATTGAATACTCTTGAATGCATTTCTATCGCAAGTTGAGTTGAATTATTTAGTGGTATTTGAAAGTGCCATTTGCAGAATAATTAATTGCAGTAATAAGTATCGTGTCATATATTTGTTTCATAAAGCTATGTCTATGCATCAACATCTTGTAGTTACTGGTATATACAACCTTCTGTATCCATGTTATTTTTCAACAGGTTTGTATGAATGCATTTTTATAGAAGTATGAAATAAAAATGGAGACAAGTATTACCAATTAAATATCTGTGGTACTCACTGGATTTCCTTGATGCGAAAAAAAGAAAAGAACCTATAATGCACAGGGCCTCCATTTCATGACATAAGGCTTGAATATTAGCCTCTGGGAACTTTTTCAGCACCAAGCATAGACAACCCCATGTGAATCAAAACTCATATTCTTGCCTTTGGGACTGAGTGGGTTAATCATTTCACTGGTTGGAACACATCATATCATGCAAGCATAGCGTTTACCTTCTTGGCGCAAGTAGAGGGAGCTATGAATGCTTTGTGGCACTTTATGAAATACATGTAGATTCACAAGTGATAGCTATGCAGACACTGTATCTCTCTTGCAGGGAGGGTGACGGTGCGGAAGGAAATCATGTTTCATTTCTCGCCGTGTTTGTTGAGCGGCTTACGCCATTGAGAGGTACACGACCCCTGTCACGTTCATGTGTCGTCTGCTTTTGATTCCAATGAGTCTTTGTTGCTCCATGGACCATGGTTATTAATCTCCTCTCACACAAAGTGCAATTTCATGTCAGGCTTCGCGTGAACATTACCAAATACAAACACAATCATTACTGTTCGCAGAATAGCTTGTGTTGTGTTTATAACATGGATGTTAACCGTAGGTCACTGGCTTGCTGCGTTTAACCCTTTGTGTGCGAGATTAAGTTCTCAATGGGAATTGTGTGTATGAATGGTAATCAAAGTCACATGTGGCGCTCATAGAGTTAATCAATAGAATAGCACCTGCTCTGCCACGTGAGTACAGTAGATATTGTTGTGTGTCTGTGTAGTCATGTAGAGGATAATTCCGCTGGCACCATCTCAGTATTGTAAGTCTTGTGGATTGTCTGAACCAGGGGGTATGGAAAACACAATCACATACAATTTTGTGAAGATCAGCCATTTGATTAAATCCTTTTTTCCTCTCACTTTGAAGAAATGTCTGCTTCATATCAAGCTGAAAATCCATTTGAAAGGGGAGATTATCTTTGAATGTTACATGCCGGTAATATTCTATCCTACAATTATAGTTAAAATGCATTGGAATTGACTGCAGTCTTTCTTATCTTCAAAGATTGAATACATGTAAATTGTAGTTTCTTTATTATTTTGTTCTCAGATCAATCAGATACATATCTAAAGAATTTTCAGTCATTTGCAAAATTTTAGGTTGGGGATGGATATTTGAGAAAATCTTGTAATTTACAGAATGTCTTCTTAAATTAAACCATTGCATTGGAAATGGGTTGACTACAGATTCAAGTAATTGGCACACAAATGCTTCTTCATAGTGTGAAGCTTGTCTGAAACACTTGAAAGAAAGAATTATCTGAAAGTTTCTCAGAAAGATTTAATTGCCCTTTTCTGAAAGTGAAATTTGGTAAGAATTTAAAGAGTGTTTCTGGACTTGGCATTTCTAAGACCCGTCTAAATCGTCTTGTCAACAAGTGCGGCCCTCACTTCAAAGAAGAATCTCACAGACAGTGTTATGCTAGAGAATGTGTGTACCGTATTAAGTGAATTAAAGCCTGTGAAAAGTAAACTACTCCATTATTGTATTAGTTTCTTTAGCAAACAGTTTCAACGTAATTTGTTTAAGCTTGGTTACAATAAAATCACATTCCCAGGCCCTTCCTCTCACTCACAAAGTGTATTGAGTCACTTGAGTACATTGCTCTCGAATCGAACGAAAGCGTCATGTGGTTTATTCATAAGGAGGCGTTGGCAAATCTTCTGATTCAAGGAAAGCTCTTACCATTCTTCTCTTTTACCTCGTAGGTCTATCATCACTTTAGTTTTGATAGTGCCACTGCAGGAACAAGTAAACTTTGAAAATTTCATAAATAATGCAAGAGAGAGCAAAAATGTGATGAATAGTGCACGTGAGAGCAGGAAACATACAAATAATGTATTGAAAATGACATGAGATCCTTTGATTGAAGAGTTTTCGGGTGTCATCACTAAATTTATTGAATGTTTTCTCATTGGGATGAGGAATCTTCCTCTTGTTGTTTGTGCGTAAAGAAATTCATTAAACATAACTGGAGACTGCAATGTGCAATATTGCACCATCTCAACTATTAGCACTGCACAGTGATGCAAATTTAGGCAAGCGGCTGGTCGCTATCCAATACACTGAGCATTGCAATAAGATATGTGAATGGAGAACATGGCTGCTTTTAAACGCATAGAAACAGTGGTAGATCTCCACTTTACAGAAAAGGTGATGAAGCTACGACTCTGAAATTTCATACACTTCATCTTTAGGGCATACTGCTGATATCTGCTGAGTTTAATAACTTTTGCAAATAAGATACTCTGTCTTTAAAGATTGTCCGTCCCTTTTGCAAGCCTAAAATTTGAAATCATCTATCACGATCGTAAATTGAAGAAAGTGTGATTCAAGACCATTTCGAAGAATATAGAATGTTGAAGCTTTCTGTATATGTAAAAATTTGAGCCGTTAAATTTCAAACCGACTTTTTTCGTACTACGAAAAAAGTATTAGTCTTTGTTACAGTATCTATGTGGTTATTATGCATGTGTGAAATCCTAATTTTAAGAGTAATTACCAAACTTTGGAGATGATTCCTTCTATAGAACAATTTTTTTCATAATGCGTTTTATAATTTAATAAACAGATTAATCAATAAAATATTTCAACACAAACTGCTAAGAGCCTGAGGGAAAGACTATTAATCAGACGTTGTTTACGTGCATTATTTAAATTTTACACTACGTATCAGTTTCAAATTTTGAATATACAGCTTGCTAACATTTCTCTATATGTTTTGCCAATGTTTCGATGGTTTTGTGGTGATCTGAAAAAGGGACGGGCTGTCTTTTGAGCTGAGCCAGTTGTGAGAGCGCTGTTTAGGAGCAAGATTCCACCAAAGACAACTCATTTCTTGTAGCATAGGAACAGTGGCCAAGGCTTCAAGGCCACAAACAATGCCTGGGCAGGATCTTGCCTCACTAACTGCTGGTTCAAGTCAGTTGTCACTTTGTTCTAATGGACGTACGTCAGATGAATTCCAAACAGAATTGATTAATTGTAAACGGTCAGTTCAGTTGTTCCTTTGAAATATGGGACAATTTGTAATGCCAGAATGACCGAGCTTGACACTACAACATTGATTATCTCTGGGTTCAGCCAACCATGATTCATGGCTACATTCCTGCGTAATAATGGAAAGGAATTTATTGAATTGGTCAAGAATGCGGCGGAGTGGTCAGTTGGCTGGTTTAGGATGTTGAGGTGTGGATTAATGTGGTCTGCTGCCCACGAGGTTCTTGACCACAGTCCCGGTTGAGTGGGCCATTTTGTGTATGTCCGTATGTGGTTGGTAATACTCTAGACAAATGATTGAGGCATGACTTCACTGCTTCGGAGTCAGAATGGAAGTGAGCTTTATTCTTCATTCTCCACTATATACTACAACGCATATACACTGTACAACATGTGGCGGTTACATAATACTGGCCGACAGGCCGATGAGAGCATGGATGAGCGATGATGAGAATAACAGAGATGAAGCTGGAGGGGTGGTGTTTGTAGGAGATGACCGGACGTGATAAGGGGAATGGAATGTCATGGATCGTGGGAAAGGAATAGGCATGGCATGAAGGGTGATACTGAAATGGGTCGTGTGGGATGATGTACAATTCATCAATAATGTTCATATATACATACATAGTCATACATTATATAAATACATATTCACAGACACAATATCCCTCCCCTTTTTAGATAGAAAGTTCATAGAGAGAGACGGAATGAATAGAGAGAGAAGTCTCGGAAGAAGAGAAACAAAAACAATTCAAAGATATATTAGACATTCTCAAAAGGAGAGATCCTATATAATATACTGTGTAAGCCAGGCATTGTCGGCAATTGAGTTTGAAGTAAAACGAAGAAATCAAGGAAATTTTTGAAAAATCGAAAACGAGAGTATGAGTGAAAGAATATTAAAACGATTCAACGATGGATGAAACGAGACAAATCGTATGTGCGTGTTGTAAACCTTAAGAACATCAATAACTGACAAGTTGTTTAAGATATATTACATATATTGCCATTGACTGCAAGGAACAATAAACTCATTAAAATCTGGAGTATGAACGTGGATCATCTCGTCTCATTAATAAGGGTGTGGAACTAACTTGAGAACATAAAATGTATATTGTGATTATAATAACAGATTTCGAGTCATGGTCATAATACCTGAGTATACAATACAAGGCTATGCACTTAATCGAGATAATAAAATACATGAAAATGACAGGTTCACTCTCTTCCTTCCTTTCTTTTATGTTCTGCGGTCCAGTTTATTCACAGTTTAAACCCTTTCATCGAAGGAAATCATATTCATTTATTTACACTTCTATTCATACAGTTTGCTTTCCGTCTTTGGTTTCTGACAGCTTTGCCTGATCATATGCACTAAGTTAATTACTGACATGCATCAGTACTCCCGATCTGTAGTACGAGAGCCTGTTTGGAGGTCGTGAGTGTCTTTGCGATCTGCGCGGCGGCGGTTCGTTTCCGCTCGGTTGAGCGGCCTGACGGTCATACTGCGCGTCGTCGTGAAGGTCGTAGTCGTCGTGATCTTCGCGTTCATTGTCTTGTTCGCGGTCGCATTGCGGAGTGGGGGTTTGCGGAGCGGGGATTTGGCGTATTTGTGACATGTATCGCATCGCCGTTTCACTCCCCCTGCGAAGTTTCACGCTGCCACCCTTTCTCGAGATCACGATCCACGGCTTGGGATCGAAGCGAGATGAGAACTTGTCGCGCTTTCGCTGTGTGATAAGCACGTGGTCGCCAGGGTTGACCGTGCGTGGTCGAGAACGCTTTCTTTTGTCATGATACGCTTTCATGTCAGCTTTGTATTTACGGTCGTGCTGTTTAGCGGTGGCGTATGATTTTCGAGGTGTTGCGCGTGCTGATGGTAATTTCGTGCGTAGTTCTCGGTTGTAGAGAAGCTTCGCCGGTGTCGCCTTCGTGGCTGGATGGGGTGTCGATCGGTAAGTGAGAAGAAACGCGAGCATTGCGCAATGCCAGTCGCGGCCGCTATTCCTCGCTGTCCTGATCGCTTTCATGAGCGTGGCATTGAAGCGCTCAACTTCCGCGTTCGCTTGGGGGTGGTAGGGCGTGACTCGGCGATGTTGGATGGCGATGGATTGAAGATAATCCGCGAACTCCTGCGAGACGAACTGCGGTCCGTTATCGGTCACGATTTCATCGGGAAATCCGTGCTGAGCAAAGATCCGGTCTAGTCGCGATATAATGACCTGCGCTGTCGTTGACCGTAAGATTTCCACTTCTGGCCATCGTGAAGCCGCATCGATCACGACCAGAAGCGTTTCACCAGTCGGCAGAGGCCCACAGAGGTCGATGTGTAGTGTGCTCCACGGAGCATGGGGCATGGGGGATGGCTGGAGAGGCACGGAGGGAGGCGGAGGCAATTCCGCTTGGCAGGCCGTGCAATTCCGCACCACTGCTTCAGCCTCGACGTCGATACGCGGCCACCATACCTTGGTGCGCAGCGCCTGCTTCAGTCGCACGATCCCCTGATGCGACTCGTGCGCGATGTCGAGCATTTGCTTGCGCAGCGCAGTAGGGATGACAAGACGAGTTCCGCGGAGGAGAAGACCATTCGTGGTCGATAGCTCGTCGCTAACCCTCTTGTACGCGGTTAGTTGCGGGTTGTCGGGCCACTTGCCTGAATGTACCGCATCAATGACTTGCTGGATTTCGGGATCGACCTGCGAAGCAGAAGTGACTTGTTGTCGCGTGAGAGCGCGGGGTACCGCGTGAGTGACGATCGCGTCGATGTACTCTTCTGCGATGTTTCTATCACGATGGGGCTGGTGGATCGGAAGTCGCGACAAAACATCCGCGGGATTAGACTTTCCTGGCATATGCCTAATCGTGAAGCGATACTGCTGTAGTCGCAGGGCCCAACGTTCGATGCGAGCGTGTGGTCGGCCATGCGGTCCGTAGATGTACTGTAGCGGCTTGTGGTCGGTGTGGAGGACGAACTCGGTTCCGCACAAGTAGAGATGGAACCGCTCGCATCCCCACACTACCGCTAAGGCTTCCCGTTCGATTTGCGAGTACCGACGTTCCACATCGGATAGCGTGCGGCTCGCGTAGGCGACCGGGCGTGTGATCCCGTTGACCGTTTGCGTGAGGACAGCACCGAGGCCGACAGGGCTGGCATCGACCCGTAGCTCTGTCTTCGCTCCTGTGATGAAATGTGCCATCACGTCCTCGCTAGTCAGGGCATGTCGTAGCCGGTCGAATGACTGTTGCTGCTCGGTTCCCCAGGCCCATGGCTGGTCCCCGCGGGTGAGCCTGCGGAGGGGCTCGGCGGTAGTCGCGAGGTTGGGGATCAGTCGAGCACAGTAGTTTACGAGTCCCAGGAAGGAGCGAACTTCATTTGGATTCGTGGGTTGCCTTGCTTCGTTGATGGCCGCCACTCGCGCACCATCAGCCGCGATGCCATCTCGGGAGATCACGAAACCAAAGAACGTGATTTTCGGCACCCGAAAAACGCACTTTTCCGGATTCACTGTTAGGTGGCGTTCACGCAGTCGTTCCAGTACGGCGTGGAGACGGGCATCGTGCTCGTCGACGTCTTGTCCGAAGACTACGATGTCGTCGGATATATTCTTTACCCCTTCCAGTCCTTGAAGCGCTGTCTGAATGGCATATTGATATGTTTCACTTGCCGACGACAGGCCGAAAATCAGCCGCTTGTATCGCATGACACCGCGATGAGTTACGAACGTAGTTATGTCTCGAGAGCCCTCCTCCAGTTCGATTTGGTGGTATCCCCACTTTAGATCTAGCTTTGAGAATACTGTGGCACCGTTGAGAGCCGTAAGCGTCTCATCCAAAGTGGGGATTGGATGCCGTTCTCTGATTACCGCTTGATTTGGCCGTCTCATATCGACGCATACTCTAATGTCCCCGTTTGGCTTAGGGACCACCACCAAGGGGCTGGCCCATGATGTCGGGCCTGAAACCGGCTCTATGATGTCGAGATCCATGAGATCCTGAAGTTTTCTGTCAACTTTCTCACGGAGGTGGAACGGCACACGACGCGCTGGTTGGGCAATGGGGGTCACATCTGGATTTACGTGCACACGTACCTTGTGATTTGTCAGCTTTCCGAAGCCCGTGAATACTTCGGGATATTGAGACTTCAAGACATCGACGCCGTGGTCGACTGGCTGGGCGTCGACGTGAACGGCGCTCGCATTTTGGTCGTGCTCCCGTGCTCGATCGTCCTCTATCCTTATTAATTGAAGTGCTGTTGCTGTGTCGCGCCCGAGAAGGCAGCCACCGTTCCCGTGCACGACGACGAATCGCGCGGTTGCCGAAAGCTGTGTCGAACACGACGTCTTGGCATAGAACTCACCCATCACCGGCAAGGGGGCTGTGGCGCCGTATGGAAATAGGCGGATGTGAGTGGGGTTCAATCGGAGGTCGGTCTTCGATGTGCGGCACTTCATCCTTTCATACGTATGGGCGTCTATCACGTTCACCGACGCCCCGGTGTCGATCAGCATGTCTATCTCGACGTCTGATATTCTTACACGGGTTTTGGTCCGCGATTGCCCAATGGTGAAGAGATGATCATCGCCCTGATCATGTGCAGCGCTCGTGGTGAGGTTTTCCGCGACCCCGTCGTGATGAATATCAGCCACCTCTTCAAATGGCTGGAAAGTATGGAGCTCGTTCGTCAAGGCATGAACACTAGCCTTACTACGGCCATGACGGCAGACCCGAGCAAAGTGTCCGATTTTGCTACACCCTCTGCACTCTCGTCCTCGAGCGGGGCATTGTGGGTCTCGAGCTCGATGTCCGGCATTTCCACAGTTCGAACATGAGGTCAGAGTCTGATGACCACGAGAATTGTGAGACTGCAGGCGTGAATATTGGCGTGAGTTTCCTCCTTCGCCACGATCAGTCCCCCTTCGAGGAGGATAGCGATCGCGAGTCGAGTACTGCCGTACTCGACCATCAGTGGGCGGCTGATATCGCTGTCTGGCCGTCATCTCGTTCACGCTCGCCGAGATCGTATTTCTTGACTCCATAGCTGAGGCCTGGCGATCGGCCGCTTCCGCTGCTCGAGCGATAGAAAGGAGGCCAGTGAGCTTAAGATCTGTCTCTCTAAGCAGTCGACGACGGAGTGACTTCGAGGTACATCTGTCAATAAACTGATCACGGATATGGTCGTCCTCATCGGTTCCAAACTCGCACGTCGAAGCAAGTGTTTTGAGCCTCATGTAGTAGTCGTCTACAGCTTCACCGCTGCGTTGATCACACTGCCTGAAAGTGTGTCGTTCGAATGCTACATTCTTCTTCGGTTCGAAGTGCGATGTCAAGGCGGACATCGCCGAGGTGTATGATGTCCCGCCATCCAGGGTGGCGAAGAGCTGTTGGACATCAGGGCCGACACAGTGGAGCAGTATGGCCCTCTTAACGGCGTCGTCTGTGACTCCGGTAGCGACAACATAATACTCGAAAGCCGTTTTCCACCTCGACCAAGCATGCGATGCTCTGGCCGAGACATCGAATGGAGCAGGCGGGGTTAGTGCCATACTCCTCGTCGCCATTTTTGTGTATGTCCGTATGTGGTTGGTAATACTCTAGACAAATGATTGAGGCATGACTTCACTGCTTCGGAGTCAGAATGGAAGTGAGCTTTATTCTTCATTCTCCACTATATACTACAACGCATATACACTGTACAACATGTGGCGGTTACATAATACTGGCCGACAGGCCGATGAGAGCATGGATGAGCGATGATGAGAATAACAGAGATGAAGCTGGAGGGGTGGTGTTTGTAGGAGATGACCGGACGTGATAAGGGGAATGGAATGTCATGGATCGTGGGAAAGGAATAGGCATGGCATGAAGGGTGATACTGAAATGGGTCGTGTGGGATGATGTACAATTCATCAATACTGTTCATATATACATACATAGTCATACATTATATAAATACATATTCACAGACACAATAGGCCATTTGCTCCTGTCACATGGTAGGGACATAAACTGGTCTGGGCACTGCAGTATGGGCCCAGCAGTATAGGTTCAGCAGTTTAGGCCTGGCCATGTGGGACCAGCAGCACGGGCCCAAAAATTATGGGCCCAGCAGTTGAAGCCCTGAAGTATGGGCCCATGCTGGGTCCGTGGGCACAACTAAACTAGCATTGGTGGTTTGTTCCTTGACCCTTCATATAATGATAATAATTACAATGCTTCTTTCTTTTATATCGCACAACACATGGCTAGATAGCATGTCCCCATGCACTCAAATGAAGTTAGAAAATTATCGTTGGATTGATGCATGGATGGATGCATTTTGGCATAAGTCATACACACACAGAGCCCATAGTGATGCAGTGCATCTGGCATCCAAAGGGTTACTCCCAAGAGATATTTGTTTCAAGTATTTCAGATCTTAAAAGATTAGGTAATTCGACAACAAAATCACCCTTGCACACACTTGGCATTTTTTGGTTGTCTGATTGCAGTCAGTCACAATTTTTGTTAAAAATAAACTTTGAAGACTGGTTGGTAAAGTTTCTCTAAAACATGCATTCTTTAGATCTGCATTTATTACAAAATGACTGGAGTACAGTCCGAAAAGTAATTCTTGTTAGTGCCCAGATTTGAAAATGTCTTGTTTTGTTGGCCCCTCCAACGTTGCCTCATCCTGATAGCAAAAGGGGGTAGGCTCAGCTCAGGATCAGGAATGATCCTTGGAAGCCGCCGGGGCCCCCTTGTAGTATGAGGCTTCTCTTTCTCTGACATGAGGGTTATCCTTCCAGTCTCTGAGGCATCTTCCTGTGGGGGACTCATGTTCCGCTTGCCTGCTTGCTTTGATGCTGCATCAGGGAGAGGTCTGCCGAGCCCCTTGGGACCAGCCAAGCAAAGGGGATCATTTCCACCCTCAAAGGAGACCCTACACAGCGTAGAGATTAAGAAGCCCAAATGAGCTTACCCGTCTTTGTGTTCTCCGATTAGCCAAACACAAAAAGTCAGATCTATACCCCAGCCTGTATAGAAGAGGAATAATCTCATGTTTTTTCTTTCGCTTTTTGGCGATTGTTTGTTTTCTATTTCCTTCCCGGCTTGTTGTAACATGTCTGGGAAATAGTGTGGTTGTTTTAGATGGTTATTGATTTCTGTGGGAGGGTTAATAATAGATAGAAGCAGTGAGCTGCAACAGAAATGATGGGATTTCAAATTGAAATAAAGTATCGAACGTGTGTAGGTGTAGGTGTTTTTGAAATGAGATGAGAAAGCAATCCTAAAAGTTTGAAGTACTTTTTATATCCTGTAAATGTACACTACAGCTCAAAGGAATTGGCATAGGGAAAGGGAAGGGGAAGAAAAGGAAGGCGTCGCAGTTTTAAACCGTGGTATATTTTGTCCAGTTCAGAATGAAACATGATGCTTTAGCCTAAAAAGCATTATGTTCCATGCTGAACTGGACAAAATATACTGTGGTTTAAAACTGTGGCTCCTTCCCTTTCTTCCCCTTTCCTTTCCCTATGCAAATTCCTTTGAGCTGGAGTGTAGGACAAACAGAATTTTGCTTCCCTGCTTTGATAAATCTACATTTATGATTGTTTTATGATGTATTTAACTCTGTGTGTTCCACATTATTTGCTGCTTTATTGAATTTGTGTGTATTGCTTGAGGGAAAAGGGTCATGTGAGACACAAGGAGTAAATGCATCTTCAAGAAAATTGTCTTTCTTCAAAGTTTGGAAAGATTCATTAAAGGCTTTCCTTTCAATGGAAATGATCTGTCACATGATGTTTGCCCAGTTGCAGTCAACCATATCAACAACAGCATGATACAAATGGAGACCTGGAAAAAAAGGATTTGTTGATTTTTCCACTGTTTGCATTGATCCATTTCAACAACTGTCTGATGATTACAAAGAAGATGCCGCGAGACTCCTCCCCACTCATCCCTCCCTCTGAGTTCTAGGACCGGTGTGGAGAGAAAGCGGGTAGAGGTACCCCGCCGAGGATGCCACGGAGCCTTTATCCAGATCAGCAAACAGGCCTGACCGGGAGAGCTCCCCCACACACCCAAAAATCAATTCTAGGCTTTTGACGATTCAAGTTGTCTTTTCATGATGTGTGCATTTGATTTCTAAAGGAGGTTGTTAAACTGTAGCAGGAGAGAAGGCAGAAGTGGATGCGTCTTTGAAGTCTGTTTCTGTATCACTGTCTGATGAAAGGAGGGAAGATTTGTTTGTTTATTTATCATATGTTGCCTTGAATGCTGTGTGGCAATGTGTCTCCCTCTATATCTAGCCTGGCTTCCAGGCTGCTGGGCATTTTACAATCCAAACTACAATATTCAATTACTGGGTCTGGCTGCAGTAGACTAATCATTCCCAATTCCCTCTCCAGCTGAAGGGAGAAAAGAGAAGAATGAAAGAAAGACTAGTCTTGTGAGTTCTAGACTCTTATTTTAAAGTTTGAATTAGCCATGTCCAAAAGCCTGACTACTCTCTCTCCCTCATACCCTACTAGTTTGTTGACAGGGCTTGCTGATATAGCGCCAATTGAGCCACTTTCTCAAAGCTGAGTCTGTAAAGCAGACTAGTGCCCCATCTTTGTGTCATTTTTGTGTCTTCCTTTTAAGACCAAAGCGCAAATCTATATTTTCTGTTTTTACTGGTATACATATTACATAACCTAGCAGGCCTACAATAGAGTGAACATCAACTTGAAGTTCTTTTGTCACCATTAAGGCCATTTCCAGGCCATGTTCAGGCCATATTTGGGAAGGAATAATATCTTGCGAAGTGAACTTCAAAGTCTGGAAAAGGCATCTGCCTCAGAAACTCGAGCAGATATTTTATCCCATCTGTTGATGCAGATCTTGAAGACAAATATGATTATCTACCCTTTCAAAGGAAATGACATTTTGGTCTGGTGAAACTTCTCTGTCCCTGCATAGTTAAGAGTTTGCACTGTTCGTGGGGTGAGTGGAGGAGGAGGAGGAGGAGGAGGAGGGAGTAGAAGAAGAAATAAGCAAGTTCGATATAAATCTAGATTGTGTGTTTACTATACCCTCCATCGAGCGCTAGTCGCAGGATCAAGGAGGATGATATTTTCAGGATCTGTAAATGCGCTTTCTCTCTCAGTTTCATTCGATCTCAAAAAGCAACATTCCTATGTGCTTGAATTGCTGCCGTAACCTCTGTTACTGTGTTTCTAGAACAGAAGAGTGAAAACTATCATCAAACCCCTTTGTCTGGGGCTGTTGATAAGATTTAAGAATTAAGAACAGGATTTAGTACTTTGGTATAGATGTTCTGATTGGTAGATTCTTTGTGAAGTATGTGTTCAAGTATTCAAATCACATAACTTGCCAAATATGGGCAAGATTCTCATTCTAGATAATAACTTAATTTTCTGATGTTACTCTGATAAACTTTGGTTGAAGAAATATCCATATATTGAGTGGGCAATAGCATGCTTTCACACATTGCAAGCTTCAACTCTTTAACAAAACTATCGCTCCTTGCAGGGCTAAACCAGAGTCAGATGCTCTCCTGATTGAGAGTTTTAAGACACGGTAGGAACTTAAGAAATGATCATGAAATTATGGATTCAAACATGGTGTCATCCATTATTACAATTCTCATTGTTTTTGTCTGAATTTTCTTCGCCAAATTCCTCCTCATCCTATCTTGAAATTTGCTCTTTCAGGCCTCTCCTGTCCTCCTCATCCTGTTCCCGTTCTTCCCCATCTCCCACCTTCTCCTCTCAATTTCTGTTGTCTTCTTCTGCTTTTTACTCTTCTTCACCTTCTTCAACCCTCCCTCCAAATTCCATCAATATTGGGAAGTGTGTCTGACATTAAATATAGATTAAAGCAGACCAGCAAGCAAGCAGTGATCTTGAGGCGTGAAGGCTTTGTTGATGTGACGGAAGAGACAGGATTAATTGAGAAATTTGATCTTGGGCCAAGACCGGTGTCTGTCCAGGTACCCCTCTGGTTGTGTAGACTCCTCAAGCAACTGAGGGAATTCAATCATCCAATACCGACCCATCTTCCACATTTCTTTCCCGAGTCTTACTCTTCTACACGTATCAAATATTTACTCCTACACTCATTTTCCCTGTAGATTGTTGAACTATATTTCATATCTGCTG
Source organism: Arbacia lixula (assembly GCA_963669155.1). Classification (NCBI taxonomy): domain Eukaryota; kingdom Metazoa; phylum Echinodermata; class Echinoidea; order Arbacioida; family Arbaciidae; genus Arbacia; species Arbacia lixula. Next base: position 27,401,131 of record OZ022577.1, on the reverse strand, counting down.
CAGCCCTCCTTTCAGAGAAAAGATTTTAATTAGTTGGTTATTGTTGCTCCTGTGTCTGTTTTAAGGAATTTTTAAACAAATATTAATGTCTGCTGCCAATCTGAAGACAGTATGATCTTTTGAAAACAGGAGGTATCTTTATATTGTGAATGTATTTCCATCTCCAGTTTGAAATTATGAACATGATTTTAGATTAGGTGAATAACTAGATATCAAAGATATGGATATAAAGCTGATAGTCATTTGAATCAAATGTAACAGAGTTGCAATCTGAGAAACATAAGCTTTCAGAAACTGGGTATATCAGCTGCTTTTAGATGCATTCTTTATCTCAACAATGCAAGAGTTTGTATACCCAGATTCTCAGAATCATTGTTTTAAAACATAAAGCAATGTTCCGAAATGATGATTCTCTTTGAAACTGTACAAACGTGAATGTAGATGATGTAAACGATTGCATCATTTTGTCAGCCCTGACATGGGGGAGTGTGCACGTACTGTATGCATGCACACCTTTAAAGATTGTCAGTCCCTTTTGCAAGCTTAAAATTTGAAATCGTCTATCACGATCGTAAATTGAAGAAAGTGTGATTCAAGACCATTTCTGAGAATATAGCATGTTGAAGCTTTCTGTATATGTAAAAAAAAATCAGCCGTTAAATTTCAAACCGACTTTTTTCGTACTACGAAAAAAGTATTAGTCTTTGTTACAGTATCTATGTGGTTATTATGCATGTGTGGAATCCTAATTTTGTGAGTAATCACCAAACTTTGGAGATGATTCCTTCTACAGAACATTTTTGTTTCATAATGCGTTTTATAATTTAATAAGCAGATTAATCAATAAAGCAGATATTTCACCACAAACTGCTAAGAGCCTGGGGTAAAGACTATTAATCAGACGTTGTTTACGTGCATTATTTGAATTTTACACTACTTATCAGTTTCAAATTATGAATATAGAGCTTGCTAACACTTCTCTATATGTTTTTCCAATGTTTCGATGGTTTTGTGGTGATTTGAAAAAGGGACGGGCTGTCTTTAACGGTTATGATTTCAGATGGAAAAACAACATATTGGTGTTAAGTGTGTGGTGTTGGGTTACTCCCATTTGCATGCATGAATGCAGGGCAGGGCAGGGGCGGGCAAGGCAGGGCAGAGATGTGATTGTGGGTGGGTGTGGAGCATGAACTCTGGGACACCTCCCCCGCCCCCTGTGGGCTGCTTGCATAAATCAGGTGGCTTAGCCTGACTTTCAGGCTCTTGGGTATTTATATTTAACCATTTTATTCGATAAAGGGGTCTGGCTGCAGTAGACTAATGATTCTCAATTGCTCATAGGGCTCCGGACCTAGCAAAGAAAAGAATGGTTAGGTGAATTGTCTTAGAATACTAGACTCTGAATTTTGGTTTGGGTTAAAAATGTATCACAGTCTGGAAGCTATGCTGAGGTGAGGTGAAGGGAAGGGAGGCTTGGTGTGGCTGGAGGGGTGGTGGTAGATAGGATGTCCGGGGGTTGTGGGGGATCACCGGAGGGGCAGTAGCTGCAGGGGTGTGTGGCTGCACCCCTGCAGGTCTAACCCGCAAGCTGTAGTGTCTACCGCTGGTACTGGATAGGGTTCCTTCAGTCGTCATCTCTCACTGCTCATTATACAATCCAGCCGCATGTTCTCTGTATGATTAACCCAGTTAGTGCCTAAATGGGCATCAGACTAATGTGACAAGTTTTATCTTACAATGCGGCTAGGTAGTTGTCACTGGCTGTGATATTATGTCAACAGCTGCTTTACCCCATTTACTAGTGGGAACCTAGGGTGGGTACCCTCACCACATCGCCTGAGGTACAGTACCGACCAGAGGTACTGGTAAATAAAAGAAAGTTGAAAGCTTTTATTGTGATTCTGCCAAGTGCAGTGATTACTGGATAAAATCATTTTCACTTCTATGCAATACATTTAATGTTTACTCTCACAAGTTCCTTTCAAATCATGAGACACTCATTTAAGAGTTTTAATTTTCAGTACTCCTCCTTACCTTTAATGTTTACCCCCACAAGATATTACATATTCTTCCATTGTAGTGAAACACTCATTTAAGACATCACATGGGGATTTATTTACTGGCCAAAAATATCCTTCCGGAGGATCTCTTGAACAGAGCTGGTATTATCCAATCACATTCATGCCAGTGAAAAAATTATACGGAGGCCCAGGCAAATTTAACCTTCACATTGCTAAATAAAAGTGCCTCCAACAAAGAACAAAAGAGTCCCTGTGGAACATTATGTTTCCTCACTCGGTATGCTAGTAATACAAAACAAATTTTAGGGTGTTTACATCATGACGCGAGGCTTAAAAGAGTAGCCCCCTGGAACCATATTTATATGTTCCCCCTGGTGCATGCTAAAAGTTCATAAGGAAGTGCTGCCAGAGATTTTAATGTAAATTATCTGTATAGTTTCATCATGACTTTAAAGAAGAAGGAGGCACAACTTCCTCCCACAAAGCATTGGGGTACCCCGGCTTAGTCATATGGCACCCCATGCGGGGTTTGGGTGACGTGACTGTTCATACTGCTTGCTGTAGTGCGGGGGGGATGTTGGGCACAATCGGTGCGGAAATTGATTTCTCCGCGGCGGCAAGAGGGATCGTCTTTCTACTCAGTGCCCTCCCGGAAATTTGAAGAACATACAGACGGTTTTAGTTACAATGGGAATGAGATTTGGGATGAGATGCAAATTGGTGCCTGTGATTAATTCAGCCAAGCTAGTCCAAACATGGAGATTCTCAAGTATGTCTGCAGGATTAATGAGTTACCATATAAACTAGCATGGACTTGTCATTCATTTGCATTTGACATGCCACCCGTCAGTCATGGTTTATGCATCCGAATCACATAGTTAGGTGGCAAAACTATTTGCTAATGTGACTTATGGATTATGCATGAATGTTGAACTTGTGAGAAAACGTGGTCACAAGCGAGCTACAATTAATTGGTACAGCATACGTGGCTGCAAATACGAAAAGAAGTAATGGTATGATTAAAAGAAAATGACAAATCTTACATCCTGCCTTGTTTCTGAGATTGTTTCTGGTATAAGCTGACCTATAGCACTGAAGGTCAAGGACAAGGCCGAAGTGAGTCATTTTACTCCGAGGAGGTGCTCTCATGCTTGACAATTTTAATGATTAAAAAAGAACAGAAAGATGTCCGTTTGGCAAAAATTTGTGACTCATCTTCTTATTAAACCTGTGGTAGAGCTACTCTCGTTTTTATGTATCTGCACAGCTTGTCTCTCTGGAACCCTTCACACACCACTTGTTGATTATTTCACTATTAATACACACAAAGCCCATAGAGCACCACTTTGCCTGGCTCTCAAAGGGTTAAACATTGTCATTTCTCCTTCTGTTTCCATGATGTTTTTATTTATATTGATGAGCTTCTACAGCTTAATGAACATTTGGAATAATGGAACCTGTGTTTAACCACCAGTTTCTCTCTCTGATTTGTATGCAGTCTGGTTTTGAAGTCAAGTGGGCTTTGTGCATTGTTCTCAATAGCACATCTGTCTTAAAGTTGGTAAACAAAGGAGATTTTTAATGTGACACAGGAGAAAATATAAGATGCAAGAAAACAGAAAGATTGTGGTGAGAGAGTGAAATTTGAAGGAGTCTTTGAATTGGTAACCAGTCGTTCTTCAGCTCCAGTTAGAGCTCAACCGCTCCATTGTTTTCTCCCCTCATGAATAATTCATCCTCACGCCTCCCCCAGACTGCTGTCTCGTAATTGCATCAAGGCGGTGCTCCAGTGCGAGTCTAAAAATCAATACTCGAAATTTAAGACTTGTTCCTCTAGGATTAATACGAAAATTATTGCGGGGAGAAACACATGGTGGGGGATAAACCCAACACCGTATTACGGAGAGGCAGTCAGGACAAGTGATGCTTGTCAGAGCAAGATTCAATCTCAGGGAATCAATAACCTTTTGACCCAGGTGGTTACTTCCTTGTCATCCATGGACTGGTGTCTCACTCAAAGGAAATCTCTCAAAAGCGAGACTTAAACCTCTCGGTACCAAGCCCTGAAAAGCATATTGAGTTATTTACGCATTTTAATGTGAGCAAAGTACTGAGAGAGTTTAATGGAATCTAGTAGAGAATTAGAAATTTCTTGCAGTAGAAAATTTAATGAATTTTGCTGAGGTTTGTTTTCTCAGACATGTTAATTATTATCTTGATCAATGAATTGATTACACTCGGTACCATCTTGGTTAATTCATTATTGAGTGGAATGTTTGGTGTGAAATCATTCATTTCTGTTTCATAATTCTTGAATTCCTTGAGAGATTTCACTGAATTCATAGATAACATGACTTAGCAGAATCCTGAGCTTTTCCTCAAGTTCTGAGGATGTTATTACATCTTCATTGGAGACACATGTTCTTATTTATAGTCTTCATGTGATGTTCTATGAAAAGATAGCTGGCTTACTACATTTGTGTGGAGAATATGTACAACATCTCAAAGATGATGAGAAATTGCCATTAATATTGGGCCTCTTAAGCCAAAGCCTTTGTGTGTCAATATTGAGAATTAGTCTGCTGATAATACTGAAGTCAAACTGCCTATGATCCATTTATAAAGGTGGCATAGCCTTCCCAAGTTAGATCTTTGGACTCTAAACATTCTTCTTATAGCAGCCAAAAGAATGTGAAGGCTACTTTTCAAGCAAGATGTCTTGAAACAGACACCATGAACCAAAGAAGATGGAGGATTTTTTTTTTTCATATGGGCTATATTTTACCTTCCAGGGCTTAAATCGCTCTGAGTCCCAATTTTATTTTTTTTCGCTGTTTGAGAGGTGCATCTTAAAAATTCTTCCTTGAAATCGTCATGGTTGATCAACTTGATTGGGAGATTTGTTCAGCCAGCTTCTGCCAATCCCGATCAAAAAGTGGCAAAAGAAGGGAGAAGGGGAGATCTTGTTGGCTAAGCAGCTAGAACAGAACCTACTCATCTCCCTTCGTTCATTTTATGACTCATTCTTCCACTGGTCAGCTCACTATTTTTAGTACTCCTGTCTTTATACACGATAGACTTTATCTTCTCTCTTTTTTTGTGGCTAGATTTCATGGTGTTTGGTCAGTGGTGAGGGTTTACAGGACACTGAACACAGAAGCAATGGCTGAAGAATAATCGTGTAGGGTCAGCTCCCGCAATGGTGCAGCCTGATCGTAAAAGACAATTTGATGGGGATATTATCTCTGCCGTTCACATCGCTTCAAGTTCAATAACCAGCCTTCCAGCACAGCCTGTAAATGGGCAAATTCTTGTGGTTTTGGGAGGGAAGGGGAACAAGCGATTTTTTTTTTCCCCTTCTTTTTACGACAGATGATCAAGAGAAGAGGGAGAATTCTGGCAACATATTGCAGGAAGTAATTGCGGTGGTGGACATGTTTGTTCGTGCAGTGGTGATGATGCTAATGAGTGCATCTAGGCAGAAGTTGGCAGCGGGGAAGGGGGGAATTAATGAATCTGCCCAAGGATGAGATCACTGCCGACTTGGAATTTTAACGAGATACATAGATATTTAAGAAGGATGTGAGAATTGTGGCATAAATAGACAATCTCTGACTCACTTATAATGTGGTTATAGATTATCAAATGTTGATGAAGCAACAGATGTATGCACAATTGCAGTTGTCCATGTTAGCTGGCATCCCGTACCTGGCCTCATCGGCCTAACACACTATCAGAAATCAGGAGAATGGGCCATGGAAGAAGATGGATGAAGACATATCTATTGGGAATATTTTGATTTAAAAATTGTTAAATGTTTTCAATATGTACATTTCATTTGCAATTTTATAAACAGAAACTAATATAAAGATATAAATGGCCATTTGGGTTGAAAGATTGATTTTCTTTTTGCTTGAAAACGGACAAATAAACTAATATGTGGGATGAGTACTGCTATGGCCAATGCTCATGAAACATTACTTAGCCTACTACGTATGCATTTCTAGCCACTACACTACAGAGGTTTCATGAATATGGGCGCGAGCTGTTTTCTAGTTCCTTTCTGATAACTTATTTATCAGGATAAAAGCTGAAAGAGCACTCAAACCTTGTTTTTTATGATGCTAAACCTGCTTTAAAATAGGTATTGGTATTGAAGTATTTTGCAATTTTGCCATGAAAACAGTTTTTAAAAGGGGGCAGGTTCATCTTGGATAGTGCAACCATCGGACAGATAGGTATGAGAGACCTTATTGATGAATGCAAAGTCAATACCCAGTCTGTGAATCTCCCTCTATCTTGATTCACCACCTTGGCTAATATCAATGGCCATTTCATTCAGATTTCTGTCCCTGTTCTTAGGGTGCATTCAGGGTGTACACTGTACATGGAAGCCTTTATATGAGCCGTACCTCAGTTCAGTTCATTCCCCTTGTGTGGACTCCTTGCAGCAGAAACCAAACAAACGCTCTTGGTGCATGCGCTATTTACGACCAGGGTCCCGTGTTTGCTTTCTTATCCATCATCCCTGTTAATATCCCCGAACGTGCCGTCAGACCTCAAGTTTTCAAAGTCATTATTGTTTAATGGCGCGACCTAATTTGACAGTATGGCCAGAAACTGGGATTGGAAGAAATTCCAATTTGCGGGAGTAAATTTTCATGAGCCAGCATGTGGTGTGCTTCTCAGAAGAAAAAACGGCTCATGATTTGCGAAGGAGCTGTGGTGAATCGTTAAGTTCATAATGAGGAGAGAGTGAGCAATCCATCATTGTCAAATTCATATTTATTGTCTAAGAGCACTTCAATATTTAAAGGTCCTGAAGAAAATAATAAGTCCTGTAACACACATTGTGCTGTAGCACCATGATGGGAAGTATCTATGTAGTACTCTAATTTCCTTTTAAATACCGTGATACCAGCTGATTTCTAGAAGTTATAATATTTTAATCAATATTTATACAACATATTACTAAATACTCTCACACAGTGATCGTGACACCTTTGTAAACTAATTGGGGGATGTAGCGATTGAACTTTTACATTGCAGAAGATAATGTTCTTTTTGTACAGTCCACATTTAAGATACATGATACATTAGGCAAGATAAGCATGGATATTCAATGTCAAAGAACTTCAAGGAGGTGAATGTATTGACATAACATTGAAATATTTTGATAGAAGGTACCAAAGTATACGAGATACATATCATTGTTCTCCCCCATATTCCCATTTAGGTTCTATTTCTCATGTGCTGTTTCTCTACTCTTTCTATTGTCCGAAAAATATTGATGCCTCACTGTAACCAACGACGCACAAGAGGGTTGTGATATTAATTGCTTAGGAGATGCAAAGATGCCAATAAATGACACAAGTGGCAATTAGTTTCTGTGCTGCAGCTGGATGTGTGTCTCCCATTGCTGGCTCCAGAAGGTGATGCGGTTGCTAGGATGAGGAAATAGCCCGTTGTTATCCATGGCTGGGATGGGATGGAAGTTAATAAGTAGGTTAATATCGTGTACTTTTCTGACAGTAAGCACTAGTTTGAGTTTACATTGTAACTAATGATTAAAGTACAGCCTAAGATACAGTGTGCCGTATTCATCAGTCTGGTATTTGGCAGCATGCTGTCTAGTCATGTCAAGATAAGGATGCCCATCAAACTTTGTAGTAGAAGTAGTGCACAGTAGTGCATTGTGTACATATTTATGCCTCAGCAACAAAGTATATATGACAGGATAATATAGTGAACATATTTTGGGTCAGACAGGTTGAAGGTAAAAGGTCATCTATAGGCCAAATCCTAAAATGTTACTTTTTGCATTACTCTAGTAATATATGATCAAGTTTCATCATAATTTGTACAATGATGATATATGACAGAAGAGTTTGCTGATTAGATTTTGGGTCATATAGGTCTAAGGCCACAGGCCAATGCCAAATCCTGAAATGAAACTTCATACATGATAACTCAAGAAATAATACACTGAAATTTCCTATGATATGTATTGTCCCAGCTTTATTACAAATCAAATATTTATACAAAACTTACGTGTCATCCCCAAATGTTGAATGTACAAAGACTCTAGAATACATCATTCACCTTCCTTTTGACGCTGATCTTTGTTCTCATTAGTGCCATTCTCATTAGGCTTAAAAAATTGCGAAGTTAGAAGAATCTCGAAGTTAGGGTGAAAGTTGCCTAGCAACCGTACTAAAGGCCGAATGGTTCCTTGTCCCTGTCCCCTAACTTTGTGATTTTTCTAACTCCGCGATTTTTTAAGCCCAATGAGAATGACACTATTGTTTTAAAGAGGAAATTTGTTGAACATATGGTAGCTGACTACATTTTTTTATGTATCTTTCATAGCTCATGTAAGAGCGTCTTACATGCATCTTACATGCATCTTGTATGTATCTCATGCTGTTTGTACTTTATACTAAAAGATGAGTGTGTGACACATGTGCGCCACACACATCTGACTGCTGTCGTTAGTGATTTATTTGTTGCACTTTAATTTAAAATATGGAGCTGTCCTTGCACACAGTAGCATACAAATTAGGAATTCCCTGGCAATCGTGACAGGCATTTAGTCAGAAACCCCTGAGGCCCTGAACAATTTCCATTCTTTGAATGGAGATGGTGGAGTTCTTTGGGCGATTGTCTGCTAGTGAGCCGATAGTTAGCCTTGACCAAATTTGCAAGGATTATGTTGGGTTCACCCAGGCTTTATTCTGAAACTGATCTTCAATATTGCCACAGTGTAACATTGGTGTGCGTGCGTGCCAACAATTTGATGGCAAAGATGTTTTCAAGCTGTTTGGTACCTGACAAACATGCTGTTGCAAACAGAACATTCCGTATCTGATATTTAGAAGGAGGACTACTGTATTTCGACAACGGAAGTTTGAAGAAGAGTGTACACATTGGTATTCATACCACATGAAATCAATATTGGCAAGTGTCCTGGCCCCATTCTTTTTCATGTACCAGCCAAAAAAAGTATTTCTTTCACTTCTGTATCATAATTCAGGGTTAACTAGAAATATTCATATTCAGTGAAAACAGCAAATCCTGTTCACCCATTTACTGTGTTGATTTTTTTTAACGGCTCGAATACCCTATAGTGTGACTGAGAGACACCGCTTGGCAAATAACCAAAGAGCACCTTTGAAGAAACACAAACGTACATTGGATATAGTTTGAAATATATACCATGGTGTTCATTTCATAACATCGGACATCAAAGACAACCCCTGCACAAATTAATATTTTTCGCCATGGTTGTAGGTCTGTCTACAGCACAAGTCAAAGAACAATTGAAGAAAAAAAAAGATGATTTGAAAAATGCTGTGGCTTTGATCTTCTTTCTCCACCCACCTCAAAAGTGTAATAATTTAATGGTGAGTTCTTTGTCATTGTCTCATAGTAACTTTGGTTCCTTTCCTCCAAAAACTGTAATGTTACAATGTTTGTTCTTTCTATTTGTTTCAATGTAACTTTGGTCTCTTTCCTTTGAAAACTGTAATGTTACAATGTTTGTTCTTTCTCTTTGTCTCAGGGTAATTATGGTGGTGTCGGCAGCGGTAGCCAGAACATGGCCGGTGTCCCCAAGGCACGCACCACCATCCCCCAGTCTCTCACCTTCATCCCCCCGGAGCGGCACGCCATGCCCGCGGCTGTCACAACAACCTCGGCTGGGATTGGTCCAGTGACCGGAACGAGTGCTGCTGCCGCCATGGCGATGCGTGCTCCGCCCACCAGTACTATCTCGGCACCAGTCACAGGGTCTTCCGCGGCGGCCTCCTTCTTTGCAAGGTAAGCTTGGAGACCGTATGATTCAATGGACCATTTTTGTTATCTCTACAAATTTCTACATTATTCAAACAATATGCTACTAATGGTAAACCCAAAGCTTATGAGGTTTCAAAGTGCACTCACCTCTTAAAAGTAAATCACGAAATACAGGTGAATCAGGTTGCCACAGAGTTACAGGGAAAGTTGTAAAAAAAAAACATTTGGAAAAGGGCTTATTAGTCATTAAGTAATGATAGAGAATGTTTTTCATTTGAGCATCAATGTGATAACTTTGAACGTGTGCTTTGAAGTGGAAATTCTTCATGTCTTACAATAAACATTTGTGTCATAATTGAAAAGATTTTTTTTTTGTTAATTTGAGGTGAGAATAATAACTGAATGACTGATAAAAGTTCCCACTTTGAGAATAATGAGATAGCTCACTGAAATTATTCCCACAAACTAGTGTGAGACTGTAACAGAGATTACGATTTTCAGATCATCTGCTGGAAATAGTATTAAAGTTTTCTTCAAAAAAGTTATAAGAGGTAATGTCTGACGTTCTATTGTCACAAATTAGTTGATTTTTCTTTTACAATTCTGGGTTAACTTACACACTTTACATCACATATATGAATCAAGTTGAGTCAATCAGTGCTCCTAACTCAGAACAAACCAAACTGAATAATGATCGCAATCCAGACGTCATCTCAGGCAGGATCATGTTAAGTACCTCAGATGAAAATCAAGAGTTGGTGCTCAATTAATGTTGACTATTTGCACAGTTTCATATCTGTCTGCATTCTATTTGATATGTGCCTGGACTGCAAACTTGCCCAGAATGCCTGTGGCCCATCCTCTCAGGTCAGTAACCTGTGAAGCGTGGTTACAATTTTACCTCAGTCCGTGCGGATTATCCTTATAGCTTTAACAAATCTGCCATCAGTCTAGGTTTGTCATGCATCTTTTATCTCAGTGTATGTTCAGTCTTTTGTGGAACGAGACGGTGTGATGGTTTTTCCTATGTGAGAGGTGGAACAAAGGGAGCGTGGATCTAAAAGGCTCAGAATGCAGAAATTGATTTCACCACACATATTGTGTGTGAGGGTGTGACGCTCATTATGTGGCATTATTCAGACATTAATAACGATATTGAAGGCTGTTGGATCCCCTTGCTTCTATGCCTCATGCAAAAACCACAAACTAAGATGTAAATCAAGGGCTCACTGGTAAGAAAAGGGCATTGTATCAGGAAATCCCCTCTCTCTATAAAATTGCCTAACCATGTTGTACACTTGTGGATTTTTTAGTCTCAATCTCTCTCCCTTACATATTTGGTAGAAGTAGGATTAAGGGTAGAGAAAAGCCTTGCAAAAACCCACAGCTCATATTCCGTGTCTGCCATCTCCTATTGTGTTCTTGCCATTGTGTGGGGTAGGTTTTATGTTGCAGGTGATGCAGGTTGGATGTCGCTATTGCATGTAAATGTGCCATTTTGTTTGGGGAGTTTTCTTTTCTTGAACACTGTGGGTTTAGAGAGAGAGGAGGAAATCACACGCGAATTAATGAGCTGTAGAGAAATGCATTAAGAATCCATAGATCATATTTTGAGTTGGCCACAAAAGGTAGGTCAAACGAAGGTCATAGAGTCCTCGGTGTTGATATCATCAATGTCAAAAGCCCATTGTTGTGCTCGAAGGTTAATGCGGTGATTGGGAAATTCTGCTGCTTTATAATTTCAGAATATTTACAAAATTACTCACATATCTTTTTCTTTTATTGCCTATGATAGTGGCAGTGTATTTTCTAAAAGGCAAGGTAATCATTGAAAATTGTGGTTTGATGAAAACTTTTACAATTACCAAGTGGTTATGTCTGGTTTGTAATACTCTGTCCCCAGGGTCTTGTGACGATGATTTATGCCGTTTTGCCTCAGGGTAGGTAATGTAAAGTTGACTTATATTATGTTCAGTGCAGGTCATTAAACACAGCCATTCTATTACAGATGACTATGATAGTGATTTGATGAGAAAAAGGAGATTAGGGGTAAAGATGAACTATGGTTGCCTCCAATCTTAATGATGTTCAATACCTTTGAGGTTGTCATGCATAATGATGAAGATTGATGGTGAAGTACAGCTGGCATTTGTCTTTTCTACAGACACAGGTGAGCCTGGTGATAATGGGATGATTCTATTGTTAACAATACATCGCATGTGACATGACAGTGCCTGATAGTTTAGAAATACTAAGTGTGAGCCTGAAAGTATCTTCACTCGTAACATGCTGTCTATAACATCATAGTTTATGTCTGCTCATCAATAATTACTTCTGTGCAACATTTTGAAGACTTAAAGAAGTGTAGAATCCCTGGGTATTATCCCCAAACACTTTATATTTATATCTGATTGAATATCTACTTGTTGGTGGATTATAGAAGCTTAAATAGTTAGGCTAAGGTGCTGGCTGTCATGCTTGCAGTCCATTATACAGCAGTTGATGATATACTGTAAAAAAACTGCTACATGTCCTACTTCTACAACATTTACTTCTACTGCTTCTATTATAACTGATACTACTACTGTATATAACTGATACTACTACTGCTGCTACTACTACTACTACTACTACTACTACTACTACTACTACTACTACTTCTACTACTACTACTACTACTACTACTACTACTACTACTACTACTACTACTACTACTACTACTAGTTAGGCTAAGGTGCTGGCTGTCATGCTTGCAGTCCATTATACAACAGTTGATGATATACTGTAAAAAAACTGCTACATGTCCTACTTCTACAACATTTACTTCTACTGCTTCTATTATAACTGATACTACTACTACTACTACTACTACTACTACTACTACTACTACTACTACTACTACTACTACTACTACTACTTCTACTACTACTTCTTCTACTACTACTACTATTACCACTACTTCTACTCCTGCTACTACTATTACTAGTTACTGCTTTTTCTACTTCTGCTGCTGCTACTTCTATGACTTCAACTGTGACTACTACATATTCAGGAGAAAAGTTGAATAAACCAAACTGTTATGTGTAAGCTGTGGTGATGTTCAACATGAAAGTTTGTCTCAGAGGGTTGTTAAATACAGATATCTCCTCCAAGACAAGCAAGCTACACCTGCAAGAGGGTAAGAGTGCGATTCTGAAATAGTTGGATCAGTTTGTGTCACGGAATCCATCATGCTCTCTCTCCCTCTCTCTCCTTGTCTTCTTTCCGCACCCTCACCTTAATGAAGCCCTCGACAATGAGCAGATTCCTTCCTGCACCGGGCTACGATTACATGTCCAAACTTCCTCCACTCTGCGGCAAAAATCAATGTAGGGAGCATCTCTTGTATCAGTGAGTTTGTGGTCAAAGTCCTCATTTGCAGGGTTTCTGTCCACGAGAACGTTGTTTGAGAATCCATCAGGGCTTGTTCCCACATTGTTCCTCTCCGAGGCTCGCGCGCCACCTCTGTCATACTCAAATAACCTTGGGAGCCTCGACTGATGCTCGCAGCGCACTGTATTGACAAGCGGAAGATCACGTTTAGCCAAGCAATATGCGATCGCATCTCAAGTCTTTCTCCTAAAGAAAATAATTTGGGAAATGGTGTTCGGGAGTGAAAGGGTTGGATCTCCCTAATGGAAAGTTGCTGTCAATAAAAACAGACAAATCAGCGAACAAGATCAATGTCAGTCTCACTAAGATCAGACATGTGATATGGAAGCTGCAAAGCTTTTTTATGAATTTGTGAAATTGGCAGCTCTGGCATACTAGTAAATAAGTTTGGCACCAAATTTTAGTTTTATACATTTCTTGTAAACCTCTGAATATTGATTTTGACTTTTCACACACATATGTATGAACTTCCAGGTATTTTAAGAGGAAAGAAGTTTGACATCATTGTTCTCTAATCTGTGTCTTTCTTCATGTGTCTTTCTCTGTATGTCTGTCTGTATTTCTTACTTTCATATTTGCTTTAAACTTTTGCTCTAGTCAAATTTCTCATTGTCCATTTACGACATCAGGGTTGACATGTAGCCCCTGGAAATAATTTTATATGTTTTTCTTCTGGTGATGGAAAATGTGGCAAGAACGATCAATAGCTTACTATGGACCTATTAGCCACTTAATTAAAGATACAAATCTGGAAATGTCATGGCCAATTTTATGTCCCTTATCTATTCCTGCTTCTTCTCTCTTCACATCTTGTCATATGTGTAATGGTGTACTGTTCTTTTAGCACTCACCTCATCCTTCACTCGCCATACATCATCATCTGTGGTTCCCACATCGGTAACCCCTAATCCATCTCTGTCAGACTAGCTCCTTATGAGTAATGTATTGATTTCCATTAGCATGCAGTCAGCCTGCCCTCGTTGGACAACCCCTAAACTGGACCACGGTCTCAACTCTTATACCCATAGCATCAAACATGTATTTATGTCATACTGTAAAATAGGGTCTAGTATCCATAAGACTAGTCACTTATCTCTCTACCCTTCTCTGTGTTTGGGCATAGGCCCTTTGGGCAAACGGGACAAGAAGGGGGGAATGATTAGTCTACTGCAGCCAGACCTGTTTATTGAATAGATTGGATCAGATATGCCTTGGAAGCGAGGCTAATTCATACCTTCGTGTATATTGAGGTGATTCAATTGTACTTTGCCACGATGAAGGAATTTCCTGCATGCTCAGCCGATTGAAATGTCTGTACTGTAAGTAACAAGGAAGACTTTGATATCCCATGTTAGTAAAATGATAATTCCAGGATTTACATCTTGTGGACTAGTTCACATCTGGAGTAGATCTTTACCTCCTATTGGTCTACTCTAACTTCCTTCTTTCTTTTTGATGATCTATCACAAGCTGTCTTACATTAAGAGTTCAATTATTCAGGTACAGCTTTAACTCTTTGGGCGCCATTCAGGCATGTTCCAACAAGCAATGCACACAAATCCCATAGAGCAGCCCTTTGTCTGGTTCGTAAAGGGTTACTGTACAACAGGTATGAAAGATTCATTAGCTAACCCTGCCATTTTCTTTCAACCAGGACTACTTATTTTGTGGGTTTTCCCATTTTATCTGCTCACTTTAAATCATGGCTGATCTCAGGGATTTGCCCACTGCCCTTTTTATGGGTCCTGCAAAGTTCAGAAGGCCTAGAGACAAAATTTTTCCTTAGAATATTTCCTTACAGGTTGGGTCCCCCTGGATATCGCCTTTCCTGATTCGGCTGTCATTTAGTCATGGCTGCTGTTCGAGATGATGAATGTGTCTGAGATCTGTGTATGAATAATAGCAGCAAGTCACAAAGATGCATAAACATTGGCCATTTAGGGGTGAAACCCTACCACACCCAGGGGTACCCCAGTCACAACCCACTCTGGCCAGAGAGGGACAACATTCATTATTCACCCCCGTGCTAGACTGGCTTCCAGGCTGTACAACATTTCTCTTTTCACTCTCCTGCAAAAAAAAGTCTAGCTGCTGTAGACTAATCAATTGCTGGATCATCCTTGGCCTTCCCAATCTGATGTAAGGGGGAACAGGAAATTGCCCAGTCTTGTTAGTACTAGGCCATACCTAAGAGATTGACTTAAAAATGTCCAGGAGGCTGGGATGGAGGCTAACCCAATGCCTATGGAGTTGAGAGCGTGCCAAAGAAATGAATAGAGCCATCTCCCCTTTCCAGAACACAAATCATTTTCTCAAAACCTGTGAGCTGGTCCCTGCCTTTTCCATGTGGACACATGATCCATCTTTTCTCCTGAGCTCCTTTGAAAATGAAAAAGAGCCATACCCTCGTAAATTAATGTTACCGGGGTTCAAGTAGCAGGCAAGTCAAATAAGTGGTCTCAGAGTTGAGGGCCTGGCTATTGCATTCTTATTGTGAGATCATTGGGGAAGTGTTTTCACCAAAACTGAAAAATTAGCACTTATCTCTTCTCAAGATGAGAGGGGGGGGGGGGGGATGTAACAGTTTGATGGTCATTAATTCTGCATGGTAACATTTGTCATATGAAACATGAAGCTTATTATCAAATGTTGTAAGACAAATCATCCTCATGCCATTATTTTTCAAGTGTTTGAAGTACTTTTAGGACAGCGTCATGCAAATTGCCTGCACATACACACCATGTGCAGGCAATTTGTATGAAACATATCCTCCTTGCTGATACACCTCCTAAGGCATTCATGTATGAAGCGCTCTCTAGGAAAATTGAACTCTAAGGTTTGAGTTCATATCGTGGACATGCCTGACATACAGGTTAAAGGTAAAATCTAAAAGATGAACGATGAATTCTATTGACCTTTTAGATGATGATTTGGAGTGCTGAGCTGTAAATTCATGGATAATTGTGTTCAGGTCGATATATTTTTATCATATTTTTTTTCTTTACCAATATATTTACCAATTGCTGAATAATTGCTACAATTTCAATGTTCTTGAACTGTACATGAACATGAAGTAAATTACTGTTTTCAGCCACAGCTGCTTGAAAGTCACACCAATTAATCTTTCTTGAATGGAATTGAATTTTATTTACTGATACTAGTTTTGTATTTAGCCCAAACTGCCAGGTTTGGCAAAAAATTGAATAATAGCCAAAGTGCCTAAAAGCCTTCAAAAAGTTGAGGGTGAGCACTCTTTTTGCCAATGGTCTTAAATTCATGTTTTGTCCATGACCCTAACATTTTGAGAATTTGTGATTTAATCACTAATTACTCCAACTATGGATCATTTGAGGGCAGCTAACTTTCAGCAAGCTTCTAAATTGGACAATACATGAATTTAAGACCGTTGGCAAGAAAATTGCTCACGATCACCTTTTTGAAGGCTTTTTGTCTTCCCAGTACAGTATATTCCCTTTAACATGAAATCATTTTGATGATGCATGGTGCCCTTTAATGAACCGATATGTGAGGAAATCAGAAAGCCAACACCTCTGGTTGGGGGTGAAAGCTCCCCTCAGTGCGAGAGTCCTATTTCAGTCAAACCTGGGATCATCTCTTCATATATGAAAGCAGGCTCAGCAAATGATTTATCACCATGAATAAACTTTCATTTCACAAGAATTTAATATTAATATGCTCGGATGACTCAGACTCACCCAGATAAAAATGTAAAGACATTCTTGGTCATTTTCAAGTTTGTTCCTGGTGAGTATGTAGTTAATAAATTGAGCCGATTCAATTTGATCATTTTAAAGTATTTGTAGTATTCTGGAAACTACATTAACTATGTTAAGTCAACAGCCCTCTTAAGAGCTAACATTTTTTCAAGAATAATCTTACTCTCAACTTGTCTACACTTTTTTCTCTCTGATTAATGTTTCCTGACCTTTGCATTGGCCAACTTGAATTTGAATCTAGTTTACAAGCCCTAAACTTGAAATAATGATTGTTTTAAAATGGGTATCAGAAATCTCCTAACAAGAAACCATTTATACACATGCACTCATAAAGATGTTAAAAATTAGCTAATTAGTTAATTATTAGCTCCTCTCTTTAACCCCTCTCAAAGATTTCGCTCATGAATGATGGTTGATTCACCTATTATAAGATTTGTCTACTCTAAACACTAGTCTCAGAAACATCTATTTTCTTCATTTAAGCAGAGGGTAAAAAATGGTGGTCATTCTCAACAATGTCTTACAATGGATGAGTCCATGTTGGGACAGAGTTAGTCAGGCGGATGTGGCCATCTTGAGGTCATTGCTTTCACATCTTGACTTCCCCTCAAGTCCATCCCTCTTGGAAGATGGAATTAAGCAATGGCTTTGGCAGGCACATCCAATGTCATTGACTTCCTGGTACATCTGGAAAACCAATAACATCTGTGTTTCCCTAGATAGTAATTTCTTTATCTCGCTCTCTCAATCAATTTCCTCCGTTTTGTTATCCTGACTTCTCCTTTGTCCAGCTATTTTTGCGGCTAGTGCATCATGATTTTTTTATTTTGTTGTGATGACATGCAAACACATCTTTAAGTCTCCTAGTACCATCCAATCACAGTCCCATGTCAAGTACAACACAATTCATCATGTTTGGGACTGAGGGGGTAGGAATCTGAGGCCCTGAATGGTTAAATATTGTGATGGTATGTTACGATGTGACATCGTGGAGCCAGACCCATTAAGACGCGGTATGCCATGTATGATTAGGGCATGACGCGTGTGAAGAAGGCTGGCGGAATACTATTGACTTAAGTAACGAAGCTCTCCTCAACCTCACCACGGGCTAAGTCATTTCCATTCCTGTGTTCGTAACTAAAGTCAAAGATGGTAAAGGTATAACAGTTCTCTGGATGGTATTGTCTGGCCTATTTTAGGCAGTTGTCTTGTCAGAGCTGATAATTCTTGATATCGACATGATGTCTGTCTGTTCCTGGAATGAGTTTACCATTATTGAAGAAACGGGAAGGTGACGAGGAAAGTAGAAATGCTGAGCTGGTAGAAAACAACTCCAGCATCTGTAAAAAAAAAAAAGGAAATGATCAGAGCAAATTGCCATCAGAAGACAAAGTTGGTATTCCAAAATAAACTGAAGTCAAAATCTGTCTTTGCTAAATCAGTTGATATTCTGAAAATGGACTGAAGTAAAAAAAAAAAAAAAAAAAAAACTGTGCCAATAGGCCTATCCAGGTTTTGGAGCTAACAGGACTTAAAGGGAGTGTACTGTACTGGGAAGGCAAAAATCCTTCAAAAAGGTGATTGTGAGCAATCTTTTTAGCAATAGTCTTAAGTTCATGTATTGTCCATTTTAGAAACTTGCTGAAAGTTATTTGCCCTCAAATGATCCACATATGGAGGAATTAGTGATTAAATCACCAATCCGCAAAGTGTTTGGGCCTAATATTTTGAGGATTTCACTAATAATTATTAATTACTCCAAATGTGGATCATTTGAGGGCAAATAAGTTTCAGCAAGTTTCTAGAATGGATAATATATGAATTTAAGACCACTGGTAAAAAGATTGCTCACTATCACTTTTTGAAGGCTTTTTGCCTTCCCAGTACAGTATACTCCCCTTAAGTCTGTGATCAGAATACCACCCCAGTATTCTTTTATGCATTTTGTTTTCTTTGAGATTATAGAGGTACAATTGTACCAAAAAAAAGGACACTTCCATATTCCATTGTTAGGGAATTAGCGATCATCCTGTCAGGAGTATTGGCTAGTTCCTCCTCAGTGGGAGGGGTGATATCACATAGAATATCCCTGCATCAATGGGCGAATTGATAAGCGCATGACAGGATGCTTCGTTAAGTGTCTCATGGACAAATGTAACTGAGTGGATTGTGTAAGAAAAAATCTTTTCTCTTGAAATTGCGTATTAATTTTGGGAAAGTATAACATTTTGTGAGTGTCTTTTGGGTATTAATACAAAGTTTGTTTTTGCAAATTCTGTTAATCAAGAACATTTTTTACTCAAAATAAATTGAAACAATGAGATTGATAGTACTTTATGGTGTTTCAACAGAATGTAGTAATCTCTTTGTGGTTGATATATTTACAACAACAAAAAAGTTATTAACAGTGACATTGTAATCAGTGCATGTTGAATGATGGAGGTTTCGCTATGTAACCCAATAGGTTTGTTACCTGTGTAGTGTGGACGCACCATGCTGACTGGTATCGTAGTATGATAGCAGTAGCGTGTGAACAGACCATGTGGACTAGTATCAGTGGTATGTTAGCAGTTGAATGTGAACAGACCATGCCAGCTGGTAGTGGTAGTATGCTAGCAGTTGAGTGTGAACAGACCAGGCTGACTGGTATCGCTGGTATGCCATCCTGCCACCCCTCTGCACCTATTTATTTACTCAACCTCTGTATCTACTCAAGAGATGTCAAAACTCATCCACCAGTGTGTCACCTCTGAATGGTATCAAGATGCAGTCCCTGCATGTGCTCCCACTCTCTCTCTACCGCTCTTTCTCCATTTATCCTTGTGCACATGTATGTGTGCATGTGTGTGTGTGTGTGTGTGTGTGTGTGTGTGTGTGTGTGTGTCTCTCTCTCTCTCTCTTTCTCTCTGTCTCCGTTTCTGTCTGTCTGTTTCTTCCTATCTGTCTCTTTCCCTCTGTTTGTCTCTATCTGTCTCCATCTCTCTGACTCTCTCTCTCATAATCTGCATCGCTCTTTCTCTGACTCTCTCATTCTATCACTCTCTGGCTCCGTCACTTGCTGTCTCCCTTTCACTCTGTATGAATCACCCACCCCCATCACACACACACACACACACACACACACACACACACACACACACACACACACCACCCCTCCTCACTTCCCTCATCTGCTTTCCAAATTGTGGCATTGATGAAATAAACAGATGAGCAATAGGTGAAGAAGAAACCAGGGAAGGAGCTGGTGTAGCGCAGCATGCTGATCGCTGGTTGCGCTGGAGGATCGTTAGCAGATATTTCCCTGAATAGCTTGACAAGTCCAGTCAGCAAGGGAAGATGTATGGATAACAACGGCTGAGTCCGGGTGCAAACTGGTAACGGTTTCTTCTTGGTTGGCGCGTGGTCGGAGTCAGTCCCCTTGACATGAGAGGTTACCCAGCGTGAGGTTGAGTGATGCGTCGCATATCAGTGCCGCACTCCGTCATGGATCACCCTTCTTCTCCTGGATCTATGTCAGGCATCCCTCAAGCAAAGGCCACCAGGCTGCCAATGCGGACGGGGCTGGGATGCGCGTAAGTACTTCTCATACATCGTCATGGGGCATAAGTACTATTTGTTGTTAAGATTAGACTAAGAGTATCAACCTTTTTGAAATGATCATTCCAGTTATTTTGAATCATACAGTTGGAACAGTACGACACTCAGCAAAATTATGATGATTCAATTACCAGCGAGGTCCAACCCCAACTCAGTCATCTACTTGTTCTCTGCGAATATCTGTAGTGTCGAAATATCTTTGATCACCAACAGGGCAACACTCCATCCAGGCTCTGCAGTATTAATCAATCTTACCAATATTTATCTGACAATTTCACATGGCTAATTTTTATTTTTTTTATTTATTTATTTTTTATTTTATTTTTTTTTTGGGGGGGGGGGGGGTGAATAGTGAGCATCCAAATAGTTGGACTAACAATTCTGGGATTTTAAACATTAAGAATGAATATAGCTACTATATTCCCCACATGACTGATGTCACAGGGTTTTTTTTTTTGGCTACAAACATGGCTTCCAGCAGCTGTCATGAAGTACTGAGAGGAATGGTGACTAAGAAAGCTTCCCAGCGGTTGGTAGCTATTATAAAACAGGTGCATGCTGGTTCCTTAAACGCTTTCATATCAGACACATTAACAACACTGTGGGATACAGTCCAAGTTTATTAATGTTTTGATCACTAATAATAAAAATAATATATGTTGACACGACAAATTTGATTTTATAAATAGATTATAGTTCTTTGTAAAGGCAGATGAGAAGGGCGTGACACATATCATCAATCGGTGGTCGGGTCACATGATGTGAATCATTTTTTAAAATGATTTATTCCGTATTGTTTTACCAGGGAAGCTCCGTCAGTGAGGAAAGCACTGTCCGGTGGAGATCCCATGTACATCACATTCATTTCTTCTCATATTATCAAGATTTGGGAATGGGGGTACATATAATTGTACATGCTATGTTGAAACATGTTTTTTTATGTTAATAACTAGAGTGGTGTAATAACTGAGAGGGGATGTTAGACTCCAGTTTGTTGAATCATTAAGTGATATTGACACTTGAGACATCCTAGAAGAGTACACTGGTTAATTAGATCCAAGAGGGTTCTATATGTTGCCAATTTGCCAGAACCCATAATAAAAATGTAATAGTACATGAACTCCCAGCCATGCTGACTAGAGACAGAACAACTCATGTTTCTTCATCAAATGTAGCTTTGCTCAAAATTGGAGAAGACAGTGACAAAACGGGGATTTAGCCGGCACCTGGCACCGATTGAGGCTGATGAAGGAAAGAATGATCCCTAAATGTTTCATCTGTCACTAGAAGATAGAGACATCGAGCATTAAGGGGGCCTAGCACGCGGGGTGTGGGGACGCGAGTCGCCTGTCTACATGCCTCCCCCATCTTGCGTGACCATCCTTCTCTCATCCTCTGTAAACATTAGCATAAAGAGATGGACTCCCCCTCTTTTAAAGCAACATGCTAATTTCCCTCTTTTTTCCAGTATGCTCTGGTTTCATCAGATGATGTTGCCAGAGTGCTATTTCTGTTTGTCTTCTTGCTGTATGCAAATGTTTACTATTTGGATTTTTAATTTATTCATGTTACTTGTGCACCATGATAAGCTCTGAATATTGCAGACATCTTTTCAATATGATGTCCACACATCCCTGCAATGATGTGTCAGGTGAGAAAACTCCTTTATTAGTCCTGTACGTAATGGCTCTGCTTCCAAATCAGATACAGGGTATATAAGGTAAAGATCCTGCAGTTGAACATTGCTAGTCTTGTTCATTTCCATTGGACTATCAACCAGGTGTAATTGAAACATGTACTGTCACTTGCAGACTCTGGCGCCAAAACCGTGATTTTTCCTTAAGTTGATGTACGATGCTTTATAAAGTTTCTCCAAAAGAAGCGGCTACCATAAAGTGCAAATGGATTCCCCAACAGGTTTTTGTAACAATTACACTAAGTTATGAAAGCACAGTCTGATTTTTTGTGGGATAATTTGATATATTTTTCTAAGGATGAACTGATCGGAATGGAAGGCTTGGACTATACCATAGCTGCTCTACTGCGGCACCTGAGGTCTGTGCATCCACCGGGATGTAACTCAGCACTCACTTAGCTCTCTGCCATGCAACAAAAATCATATTCTTTCAAAAAATGTTGAGAATGACACACTCTGGAGCAGAGCAAGATTTTTTTTGTGATGTGTTTAGGGCTAGTTGCCAAGCAACTTTCACTTTCCATCAGTGATTTTTAGAAATATGGTAATTTTTTTGCTGCCAGTGGATATGGCACTATTGAATATTTTTGGTTTGAACCACAAGTAGGTTGGCGGTAGTGTGACCGCATACTATACTCAAGGAAGCGATGGAAGAGTTAAGTCTGGTTGGTTTGGTATAGTGTGACCAGGGTCTTTATTTTCATTGTCCAGCGCTTGGCCATTAGAAGGCTGCCCTTATACAATATTATGTGTGTGTGTGTGTGTGTGTGGCAGTATTATCGTAACCTCTGATCATGAAGATGAATTGCTTCTCATAAATCCACAGTGTTTATCACCCCAAACTTGACATTTCTTCTTTCTCAAGGAGCATACTGCCACTTTATCACAACCCTAGCCAGCTATAAAATTCCCTAATAAACTTCTGCTGTTGGTTCACTTTCTTTGCATCCTGGTTGCTCCGTGGATGGGAATCATAACAGTTTGAGAAGTCGATGGTGTGTAATTGTTGTTCTAGGCCGTGGGCCAGCTAATCAGGGAGGTGGCAATTTCATCAGCTACTTCTTGGTATGAGGAGTTACAGCCATTGCATCTGGCTCCTTGTTTGAAATACGTCTGCAGTTTAAAGGTCAGAGATCACATTGAGATGCCATTGAAATACAAACTCGCAAAACAATAATTTTAGTGCTGCATATTTGTGAAAGCTTTCTGAACCAGACCAGTCCTTTGGGTCAGCAGTCATGACACTACTTGCAAACATTTGGGAAACGTCTGATCGATCATTGATCAGTGATCGCAAGAAAAGTGTCTGTGGATACATTGCACTGCAGTGCCATGTGTGGCCACTGTGTGTTTTTTGCAACCCCGTGAATGCTAATCGCTTGCTCTCTTCAACCCTATCTTCGCAGAAGTGGTGGCTTTTTAATTTTGGTGATGCAGTCAATTTAGGTGCTACTTTTATCAATGGCATCGATCGCATGTTTATTCCGCAATATGTATCCAGATTCTCCAACAGCCATTGAAAGGCAGTTCTAGTAAATAATCAAAACACAATATAATCTACATATTTTCATATATTATCATAAAATGAGAACCTCGCTGAGAACCAAAAATTGTAAATTTGGGTACATTAAGCTCAAACACAAGTGATCTTCCTTCCCAACTGCACACAAGCACATACACTGCAGTTCAAAGGAATTGGCATAGGGAAAGGGAAAGCGAAGAAAGGAAAGGACCCGCAGTTTTAAACCGCATTATATTTTGTCCAGTTCAGCATGAAACATGATATTTTAGCCTAAAAAGCATCACGTTTCATGCTGAACTGGACAAAATATACCATGGTTTAAAAGTGCAGCTCCTTCCCTTTCTTCCCTTTCCCTTTCCCTATGCCAATTCCTTTGAGCTGGAGTGTACATCATGGAAATATAACTGTATCATAGTTGCATACCTTAACCTCATGGACTATATTTTTTAATGCACTCCATTAGAAGGATATTTCAGCATAGTCTTTTAAAATATGTGAAACTGGTGGCCAGTGGAATGTGAATTGCTGCTGCATTACCTGCCTGTATGTGGATGAGACATTACCCTCCATAGAAGCTCAGTGAGATCCATGTACATGCAAAAAATAGACCATTCATTTCGAGAATGTGAAAAAAGAGTATCCCCTCCCTCCACCATCATTAATGTTGACAGCTAATCTGTAATGAGAAACGTTGTTTCGGTTCATGGCATGTTCCTTCAAGGAATGTCATCTCAGATGAGGAAAACTATTTGTTATGTTGTGGTACTCACAATGTGGTTTTCAAATTTGTAAATTTTGTCAATTTGAACCCACTTCAATGGACCTTTTGTTGATTTTCCAGAGTTTTCCAGCTACCCAATAGATGATGGAAGAGTCTATTACAAATTCAATTTTTCAATTGAAACTTTTATTCAATGCAGAACACAGGAAAGACAAATGAGAAAAATGTCAAACTTGAATGGAATTGTACAAATAGAAACACAATTAGATTCTGCATGAGAGGGAAACAGTCATGAAGGAGTAACCTTCTAATGGGTTGATCCAGATATATTGGATATTGTGTCTATAATTACTGCCATTCCCATGTGGGTGGTGTGATTGCTGGTAATGACTTGAACCAGCGACCATAGGTATACACATCCAGTACAGAACCACCGAATCAGGAAAAATATGTACATTTATTTTACAGAAGGTGGGGGGGGGGGGGGGGTATTTTCCAATCCTGTTATTATAAAGTCAACACTTTGCAAGCAACACTTTTAATTTCCTTTTTGCATTATACTCTATGAAGATTTATTTTTCTTGCAGGGCTCTTTTTTGCATCGCATTGCATTGCATATATTTGCTCACTGCACATGACCATCATACCTCCATGTAAGAAGCGACAAAAGGATTATTCCTCCAATATTATCTTCCGCTCTGTAAATGGTCTTATGGTTGTAACGCAACACTCCCTGACCAACACTTCGGGGCACATCTCTTTTAATAGGTAAAATGTGAAGTAATATCCAGATATTTGTGTGAGAGGGTCCTTACGTTAAGTTAAGCTAGCCATGGTGATCCATCAACGGGTATGCCTGCATATAATAAGCTGTCACACCTCCCCCTTCCAGGGATCCATCATTCCAAGGAGGGGGGGGGGGGGGGGGGGTGTCAGGGTGGACATAGACTGAGGCTTAGCTACTAAGTAGATGAACAGCTATAGAGAAGAACCTCATCTCTGGTGTGGGGGTCATTGGCCTCACGAAGGATTTTTCCTACTTGGAACAATCTGAAACTCTATGAATAATAATTGCAGTTGTTGGCCATCACCTACATCCCCCGTCCTTTTTTTTTTTCAATCATAATGCCTTTTTCCACCTATTTTTTTCATGTTTCTTATGGTCTCACTCTCATTCCCCCCCCCCCCGTACAATTTTCGGAGACGCATTACGGATGTAAATCTTTGAGTGTTTTCCTCTCCAGTGTTTGTCCATCTTTGTCGTTGTGTTGCCAATAATCTGTATCCTAATGTGCTGGACTCGCGGGTGCGCTTCATATGAATAATAATCTCATAGCGTCGGGGATCTGATTATTAATGAGAACTATGTCTTTGATATATATTCATTTTTTTTCTTGGCGTTGCTGTATACTTGCATGATCGCCACTGGTCAGTGACATGTGTAGGCCACTGCTAATACCCTGGGGATTCTCCATCACCATTTACTTAGTCATGTGGCTATGCTGGGATAATGAGGTTTGCCTCTCCTACCCAACCTACTACATGCATGCACAGCGCTCACTGTATTCCTTCGTAGTGTGCGGAAACAAACCCTTGTTAGGCAATCAGTAAGGGAGTGAGTCTGAATCAATGGGTCTGATATGCACAGACTAGCATGTTTATGTTTCAACATGCACCCTGATTGAGATACAGGCATTGGCTCAGTCTGTAGTCTTACTACCAGATGCGTATTTGAGATGCGGTTTCACTAGAGTCTTTGGCTGCAGACTATCTTGGAGCTCTCCCAACCATGCATGAAAATACTCCCAGATGAATTATATGTGCTTCAGTTATAAATCTTCTCTTGAAACGCAGAATGGCCACGTACATTGCATATATTAGACCAGAGGCTTTACTACTAGTGAAGCCTAGATCGTGGGGCATCCTAGAGGCATCGTCCACAGGTCTACCTGCCTCCTTTGTGTTCAGGTCTCCTGCCTTGAGCGCCACCGTGTCTCCACCCCAAGCCAGGAGGACAAAAAAATCAGCCATTTCACTAGTTCCGGTTGGCTGGTGTCAGGGCAAACCCTACCCCATCTCCAATTTGTAATGGTCTATCAACAAAGCCCGCTGGCATCATTTCTGACTGGCCACAAAGACTGTGAATGTGCTAGGTAATGTATCTCATATCGCAGCCAATTTCTACTTCTCCCATCCCTGCATGGTGCTGGAGCTGCTAGCTATGTTTTGTGTGAATAAGAAAAAAATGATCGTACAAGCAGGAGGCCTATAGAAAAGAAACCCAACAAGCTGGTATCTGTAACTTTTTTGGGTTGAATATCTTTTCTCATATTAATTTATTTCTTGGTTTCAGAATCAAAGAGACAATTACAAATATCAGCATGATAATTAACATAGCAAGGGAAATGATGAGAGTGAGAATGGTGAAACATGCATAAATATTCTTGTCTTGAGGGCTTGCTGTAATTCAGCTCATAGCAACAAAGAACTAAACAATGAAAAGGACTCTGTGGTAAGGGGAGGAGGACATTGATGGTTTCATATGAGCCATAAAGTCGCTGTGGCTTTCACCCGTACATTATGTCCTTAATTACCATGATTAGCTGTGGGAAAGTTCCCACCTTGACATGAAACCTCGTTCCAACCATGCTAACCCTGTGTTCTATGGGATTTGCGTGTATTAAATGGTGAGATAATCCAGGAGTGGTGCATTATGGGTTATATGAATGGTTGTATTCATGTTTGCTGCCATCAGCAGGATTTCTCAATCAAACGCTGTGCTAGCAGTTTGCCACGAGGAGGGAAATGGTTATTGAGAATACATGAATATGAATCAGAGGAGATGTGTGTAGGGAAGTTGATGAAGGGTCCTGAAGTCGGAGAAGTCGCAATTCGTTTGAAGTTTGCAGTGCACAGGAGAGTCTGAATACATGAATAGAAGAGTACAATTTGTCATGCCTTATCTTATGCTTTCAAGTGGGTGTGATGAATTTGCAGCCATAGATCTAGCGGCTAATTGAGATGTTTTTTTATTGTCACTCTATTCCAATATCTATTATTGATAAATACCATACTAGGGTCACTTCATAAGTATGGTCAGATTGGGAGAATATTAATAAAGAGTATTGCTTACCCGAATTTTTAATTCCACTCTTTGGGTAGCTGACCTTAACATTACTAGCTAAAATTATCTAATTAGAACTTGGGAATATTTCGTTACCAGCGAAAATACCTCAAATATTTAGCAATCTAGCCCCACTCAGGCAAAATAATTTGTTTTCACGTAACTGCGATACTCAACCCTCTTCTGAGTTTGTACTACGATGGTTGCTTCAGAGCTTCTCTTGTTTGTGTTGCCTCAAAGTAAATCTGGACTACGGAAAACAAGCTTAGAGATGACAAATAGTTAAATATCGTGCAATGGGGAAAGAAATTTTAATGAAGACTTTCATTTTTAGAATTGTTTACCCATGAGATAATGCTGGTCCGTGCTTTCCCCTGTGCCCCTCTTTCAACGTGACTTGGCTCAAATCTTGGAGCCTGTCTATTTATTTACACAATTATTGTCGTTATCCTCGACATGAACTCTGTCGGAATCCAGCCACGTCTCTTTTATCAGCCAATGGCCCCTGGTAGTCCCATGTATTTATTTTGAAGTAGTGATGTCATGAGGCAATGAGGGCTCCTCCGAACCTCCCTATTGCAGTGATGAGGGCTCCCCAATAGCATGGGAGCTCATTACATGGCAATGACCATCCAGACTAATGAGAGACGGGTTAGTGTCTAGCCTGCCTTTCAGATGGTTCTGGGCATGTCTAAACCAAACTTTGGCTGCATTAGAAGAGATATAATACAAAAGAAGAGAATGATCGAGTGATGAGTCTTTGTGATTACACTGCAGCTCAAAGGAATTGGCATAGAGAAAGGGAAAGGGAAGAAAGGAAAGGAGCCACAGTTTTATACCGTGGTATATTTTGTCCAGTTTAGCATGAAACCCGATGCTTTAGCCTAAAAAGCATCATGTTTCATGCTGAACTGGACAAATTATACCACGGTTTAAAACTGTGGCTCCTTTCCTTTCTTCCCTTTCCCTTTCCCTATGCCAATTCTTTTGAGCTGTTGTGTAGGTTGTCTGAGTATTTGGCTCTGTTTTTCAGTGTTGATTAGAAATGTCTGATTAGTAATGCACACAAATTCCATAAAGCGATATTTGTGTGGTGCAAGAAGGGTAAAAGCTACATGTAAATATGTTAGATGAGCGTTGCCTCCAAGCATGATGTAACTCAATGAGACAGCGACCGACAGAGCAGCTGCAAAGAAACGCTCTTCAATGCTGCTATTCTTTAATATCAGTCTCCCTGTTCTGGATGCTTGACCATGATTTATGACGGATGGCCAGTAGACAATGGCACCTCTGAAATGGTCCAACAGGCTGAGAAGATGACTGTCAAACCCAATCATCTTCATATTTCGGCAAGAATGGAGAGTGTTTGGCGATCCTGGCAGGGTGGTCTTGGTCATAAAGCGGCCATGATGGAGGATAGAGCGAAGTGAGTTTGGCACACCGAGAGCTGTGGAGCCGTTTATAACAATACACCTGAGTTTTATTAGTCTGCTCTGCATAGAAGTGAACTCACACACACATCCATCAAAACTACCTCGAGATTTCTAATTTATTGATTATTTCAAGAGTTACGGCTTGCTTGCACAAGTATCTTAATGGGCCAGAATTGTGGGGGTTTAAGTTGATTTTGGGGGCATGGGCATATTTGAGAGGGAGAGAAAATTAATGAAGTGAAGCTAGTGACATTTGCTCGGCTCATAAATCAAAGAAATTGAGTCATGATTACAAAAAATGAAATGGCAGTGCTCTGATTCATGCCCAGTCTTTAACCCAGACAAGAGTTCATATTTCACTTCATTGACACAAGCTTGAGGCCCATTTACGTGTCTTTATGTTTTATGCCTTGGCCAGAACCTTGCTGGATAGCTGTATGTTTCTGGGTGGGTTGTCTGTCTGTCCATCTGTCCATATCTTCTTTACTCAGTAACTCAAGCCAATAATGGGCCAAATTTCATCAAAATTGCTACAATGATAATAACTAGATTTTGTGTTACATAGGTAAACGTTTACAATTAAATCCTAAAATATCACTTTTTATGTGATCACTCAAGAAAAAATTCACCAAATTTGGCACAATGATGAAAGAATGACAGGTCCCTTTCTGTCAAGTCATACATCATAGCGAAAGAGTGTTCTCCAGACATTGAATTATAGCAATACTTAGTATCTGTGCAAGATGGTGAAGGTCTACCAGTCGACTGCACACTGGCAAATTTCTCTTGTTTGAGCTGCAAGAGGGATACACCAGTATGGTAGCCCTTGAAGAACAAAGTTTAAAAGGGGCCCTGTCCGTGAAGTAGAGAGAAAATAAAGACAAAAGAAGTATATAACTCAGTGGGCATGCCGCAGAGTTGAATATGTATAAAAGGAGAGAGGAAGAGAAAGAGTGAGGGTGACCTGCCTGCAGAGGACAGTGATAGGCATGATGAGGGGGGGGGGGGGGGGGGGTTGCTGAGTAGCTGTTAGTGTGTAGACACACACACACACACACACACACACACACACACACACACACACACACACACACACACACACACACACACACACACACACACACACACACACACACACACACACACACACACACATACACACACACACACACACACACACACACACACACACACACACACACACACACACACACACACACACATGAGGTGCTGGGAAGCCTACTGTGGAGCCAGTCCCATATTTATTTAACACTCCATGCCTAAGTGGAAAGCAATTGGAACAAAATTGAATTTACTCCAACAAACACCAGCCAATTTTATATAGCCATTCAGATGAGAAAAGCAATTTTTTACCAGCCAAATAAATTTGGTGAGGGAAGCAAAATGAAAAACTTCAATCCAACACTGCAGCCTGCTTGTTTTTCCTTTCTGTATTGTATGCCTCTACAGAAAAGCACTGTAGATTTCATGTTAATTATTGAAAATTGTATGAAAAATCCATTCATTATTGATATTCACTAGAACAAGCGTATAGATGAGACAATCATGCCCAGGGCATGAACATAGTCTGATATGTTATTATTTGTTATTATCTAATTTCAAGTATTGTTTACATTATACAGGATATCAAGATTTAAACTGCAGCTTAAACAATATTATCAAACCTTTCTAGCTCATGTAGCCACCAGTTTCCTGGAGAATAATTTGAAGGTATAACGGTGCCACTACTAGTGACCATTTGCACATGTCATTGAGGTTAAATGGAGCGTGGTCGTACTTTACTGCTCAGCTCACCTCATCTCACCTCAGCAGCCAGTTGATTGGCAGAACCAACATTCCCATACAGTCTGGCTAAATGGAACCTGATTGCAAAGCACTTTATTCTTCAGGGATGGTGAAAGTGAGCCGTAGCTCTCTCAGTCCCATAGGCAAGAAAATGAGTGGAGCTGTCAGTACTTAGTACTGAGATGGTTAAAGTTTGTTAATGGAGGGGAAGATGTGAAGGGGATTGAAGAAAGCACCCATTAGCTGTGTGGAGGACAATGATGAAATTGATTGCCATTTTAAGTAGATGTTTTGTGTACGAAGAAGTAAAAACTTCACGATTACACTTCTCATGTCAAGCTTTGTCATCTGTTTTGATATGCCTACCTATTTTTTTCTTTACTCAAATCAATTAAATCAAGTTTGTTACCTGAGAACAGAAAACACAACCGTGAATGTTTTGTATTCATCATTTTTAATATTGTAGCTAAATATCATTTAAAGTGATATTCTGAATTTATTTCTTGAAAAATGTGCAATGTCATTTCTGATGATGGTTATTAGTTCCTTGGTGACCCACTCGACATGGGTGAATTTTTGTTCTAATGCACTCTGGCGCGATAGAGCAGCATTTTGCCTATTCAAGAAGTAGATGATAATAAGGTGCGGTTATCCATGCTGAGGTGTTCTTTGCATTTTGGCACTACTCATATCTTGAAAGAGCATCGTTTGTGCTACAAAGGCAGGATAAAGGTATGATCATAAGCTACTTTGAGATATTGTCTTTAGGATCCATTAAACTGCATTAAAACGTCGTTACATTGCATTAACGCTCCAGCATCAACAAAGAATAGGATTAAGTGTATCAATTGCTGCAGCTTCCATTACTAAATAATGAAAGTATTTATATCTATATCCGGTAGCTCCTGGTTAAGTGAAGTCGCTTAAGTGTAATTAAAAGGGACTGACAGATTATGATAAAGGCAAATAAGGCAATTGTTAGCTCTTGCAATCACCCAGACTTGATTGACAGGTCAGGAAAATGGCGCTAATGAGGCAGAAAGTTGCGGGGTGAGAAAGTGGAGCCTTGCCAGCCAGCCAGCCAAAGCTGAGTGGGAGGGATGCTAAGTTGAGCAAAGAATAGCACAAATTAGGCAAACTAAAGGTGAACAATAGTATGAGATTAGCTAAAAGTGTTTTTAGCTTGTAATACAAATTAGTGTGATTATGCCTCTTCCAAACCTGTTCATAACGCCCCCCCCCCCC
Organism: Arbacia lixula; assembly: GCA_963669155.1. NCBI lineage: Eukaryota > Metazoa > Echinodermata > Echinoidea > Arbacioida > Arbaciidae > Arbacia > Arbacia lixula. Next base: position 27,369,003 of record OZ022577.1, on the reverse strand, counting down.
CTACTGCTTGCAAGATGTATAAATCCTCCTTTTTTTGTCTCGCCCACCGGAGGTGAAGGCGAGACTAAGGGATCCAAATGGCGTCCGTCCGTCGTCCGTCCGTCGTCCGTCCGTCGTCCGTCCGTCGTCCGTCCGTCGTCCGTCGTCCGTCGTCCGTCCGTCGTCCGTCGTCCGTCGTCCGTCGTCCGTCGTCCGTCACAAATGTTAAAGTTTACCTGCAAGACTCTCTTATGATCCATAACTTCACATAGGTTGCTTGGATTACAACCTAACTTGGGTCATAGATGCACTGGGGGTACCTTCATGTTATGGTGGCGTTGGAGGTCACAGGATAAGGTCAAAGGTCATTTGAGGTCATACGTTAAAGTTTACCTGCAAGACTCTCTTTTGACAAATAACTTCACATGGGTTGCTTGGATTACAACCTAACTTGGGTCATAGATGCACTGGGGGTACCTTCATGTTATGGTACCATTGGAGGTCACAGGATAAGGTCAAAGGTCATTTGAGGTCATACGTTAAAGTTTACCTGCAAGACTCTCTTTTGACAAATAACTTCACATGGGTTGCTTGGATTACAACCTAACTTGGGTCATAGATGCACTGGGGGTACCTTCATGTTATGGTGGCGTTGGAGGTCACAGGATAAGGTCAAAGGTCATTTGAGGTCATACGTTAAAGTTTACCTGCAAGACTCTCTTTTGACAAATAACTTCACATGGGTTGCTTGGATTACAACCTAACTTGGGTCATAGATGCACTGGGGGTACCTTCATGTTATGGTGGCGTTGGAGGTCACAGGATAAGGTCAAAGGTCATTTGAGGTCATACGTTAAAGTTTACCTGCAAGACTCTCTTTTGACAAATAACTTCACATGGGTTGCTTGGATTACAACCTAACTTGGGTCATAGATGCACTGGGGGTACCTACATGTTATGGTGCTGTTGGAGGTCACAGGATAAGGTCAAAGGTCATTTGAGGTCATACGTTAAAGTTTACCTGCAAGACTCTCTTTTGACAAATAACTTCACATAGGTTGCTTGGATTACAACCTAACTTGGGTCATAGATGCACTGGGGGTACCTTCATGTTATGGTGCTGTTGGAGGTCACAGGATAAGGTCAAAGGTCATTTGAGGTCATACGTTAAAGTTTACCTGCAAGACTCTCTTTTGACAAATAACTTCACATAGGTTGCTTGGATTACAACCTAACTTGGGTCATAGATGCACTGGGGGTACCTTCATGTTATGGTGCTGTTGGAGGTCACAGGATAAGGTCAAAGGTCATTTGAGGTCATACGTTAAAGTTTACCTGCAAGACTCTCTTTTGACAAATAACTTCACATGGGTTGCTTGGATTACAACCTAACTTGGGTCATAGATGCACTGGGGGTACCTTCATGTTATGGTGGCGTTGGAGGTCACAGGATAAGGTCAAAGGTCATTTGAGGTCATACGTTAAAGTTTACCTGCAAGACTCTCTTTTGACAAATAACTTCACATGGGTTGCTTGGATTACAACCTAACTTGGGTCATAGATGCACTGGGGGTACCTACATGTTATGGTGCTGTTGGAGGTCACAGGATAAGGTCAAAGGTCATTTGAGGTCATACGTTAAAGTTTACCTGCAAGACTCTCTTTTGACAAATAACTTCACATAGGTTGCTTGGATTACAACCTAACTTGGGTCATAGATGCACTGGGGGTACCTACATGTTATGGTGCTGTTGGAGGTCACAGGATAAGGTCAAAGGTCATTTGAGGTCATACGTTAAAGTTTACCTGCAAGACTCTCTTTTGACAAATAACTTCACATAGGTTGCTTGGATTACAACCTAACTTGGGTCATAGATGCACTGGGGGTACCTTCATGTTATGGTGCTGTTGGAGGTCACAGGATAAGGTCAAAGGTCATTTGAGGTCATACGTTAAAGTTTACCTGCAAGACTCTCTTTTGACAAATAACTTCACATAGGTTGCTTGGATTACAACCTAACTTGGGTCATAGATGCACTGGGGGTACCTTCATGTTATGGTACCGTTGGAGGTCACAGGATAAGGTCAAAGGTCATTTGAGGTCATACGTTAAAGTTTACTTGCAAGACTCTCTTATCACACATAACTCATCACATGTTGCTACAATGGCAATCAAACTTGGATGATGGATGCACTGGGGGCACCTGCATGTTATTGTGCTGTAAGAGGTCACATGATAAGGTCAAAGGTCATTTGAGGTCATACATTAAAGTTTACTTGCAAGACTCTTGGTGAAGGCTTCCTAACTTGTGCACAGAATTGTGTGAGCATGTGTGAGCATTACTGATGTAGATTTAGGCAAACATTACTCATGCACATTTATGCAAATTTATTCAAAGTCACTATTTTGCACCTGATTTTGATGTTGTCTGTTTAAAGTTGCTTATTTGTTTGTTTCAGTGTTCTTTTGCGTAGCAACGGAGATCGCGATATTTCTGGTTATTTTCGCAAGTGGGCGAGACACAATATTGCTAATGCCTTGTTTAATAAAAAGTACAACAAAAACATTTTTAGTCCGCTGTGAATTCATCATGATTAAGAGGTATTGGGTGATTAGAGAGAATCAAGAAAAAACATTAAAAAGCCTGGCAATTGTTGGGTAAAAGGATGCATATGAAATAATTCTCGAGTATATTCATTCTTTGCTTTGTGGTGCGAAGCTTTTGTGTGCAATCTTGATAACTACAAGTATTTCTGAAGATATTCAGGCAGATATTCAGGAGAAGGGAGGGGTGCACCAGTACAAACATACCAGCTTTCATCTGACTGAGCAAGATCACTTTCTGGCAACATTAATGAGACTCTCAAGGCCACCCTTTTAAGAAAAGCAGGTTTAAATCCTTGGAATAATAACAGGAGTCTTTGCCTTGCATTTGACTCATCAACCCTAGGCAGGGAAGAAGGGAAATTCCTCTGCATGGTGGTTCAGGAGATCAGAAGATCGAGCAGCTTGGGATTGGCCCAGACAGTGGGGTGGAAATCTCTTCCCTAAGCCAGACTTACATGACTCTGCGGGTCTCCACCACCCTTAAGTTGGAAACTAGCCCGATCATCTCTCTTTAGGAAATTGCTGGCTGGTTGTGAAGCTGTATCTTCAGACCCATATTAGAAACAAGGGCAATGTGCTGCTAATGTCTGTCTGCATTATGTTGTGTCAGTTTGGGAATGATAACATCAGGAAATCATTCTGCATGAGTTTAACAGACACATAATTTGTGATACATTTCAAATTAACAGCTTGCAGTGGAGAGAGCCCCATGCAAAGTACCACTTCACCCATTGCTAAACAGTGCTGTTTCTGATCAGGCTAATTTCCATTCACTCCTTTTCCAGCTTTGAGTTAGTGAAGACAAACCTGAGTGGATATGCCTGGTATATATGTTGGGTGCTTAGGTAAGGAGGTGATGCTCTGCTGTAGAAGACATGAAGATAGATGAGAGGCAAAGGCCAAGGAAGCTTAGTTTTAAGTAGTAGTTGAAAAATTGGGGCAAGAATTACTCCCTCCATTTATTTTCACTTCGGAGCATCGATCATAGAAACATTGCTGTTATTAAAGTCCAAGGAGATAGCAATTCTAATATATGTGTCGAATCTCTTTCTCAGCACAGAATCATTTTGTAACATTCATATTAATTTATGAAATTTTATAAACTAAACATGTTTTGATACATGTACAGAAATAAACAAAAAGATGCATTTTAAAATGCATTTGGGTTATACCCCTATCCTTTTAATGCATGGTACTTAATAGAAATATATGTTTTGTAGTGTACATTTTATAAAAAGGTATTCCGCCACTCCAATCTCAAACTCTTCTCCAGTGGTCAGTGATGAAGTGTCCAAGTGTTGTAGTGAACCCCCCCCCCCCCCCCACCCTCCTGCTGACCGCTGAAAGAAAAAGGGACATAGATAGTAAAAAGACGAGTGCTCCTAAATCCACTTCTGCATGCCTAATCTCGGCTCTCCCCGTCCGTGATTCATATTTTTTAATTTCAATAATGGACTCGGACAAACCGCAAGGGTGATCCCCCATCTTGGAAACCTCCTTGAGACAGTCTGACTGGGTACTCAGTGCGGTCGTCGTGGCAGTCGTCTTGATGTGTAAGACACGGTGAAGGATGGAACACATCACTCACTTTGCCTCTCATACCCCAACCTCATCTAGTACTATTCAGCAGGAAGATTTGAGACATGACAGATGGGGGTATTGCAGTCTTGATGACACATTGAAGTATGAATTTGTTGCTGTAAAGGAATTATCAGAATCAAATTAATATGAAAGAGATATGCAGCAATTTTTTTCTCCTAAGTATACATTCATTAATTATGTTTTCAAGTTGTATTTAAAGCTTGTTTCATGTTCAATAGCTTTTCAATACTTCCTCAAATACCATACTGTATCAGCATACTCCAAGATGATTTGTCGCCGAGATTCACAATTTTCTCTGAATAATCTTCACTCACAGATGTAGTGGTTTTAAGACAAAGATCATTTTACTGTAATCCATGGATTCCAACTGTCACAAATTATTATTTCTACATAAATGACAAATGGATCATTAGTATTGTAAGGGGTTCATACTTAATGCAAACCAAGTAGTGGTGCCTCTGACTTTCTTCTCATTCATACATCTCATGAACTTTAAAGGGCCTATACATGATGTATAGATTCTACATGAAATCAGTGAGATAGCAGGAAGGACTTTGGCACAAAGATTCCATCAACAGCATGCTCCTTACTCCTTAGCCTTGAGATCTGACTGTCTTAGAAAAGAGAAGATGCACCACATCTTGGGGTTAATTAGATGAGGCATGGCCTGAGCTCTGAGTGTGTGGAATGATGTGGATCAGGATTTTCTGTGAATCACGTTCTGCTATGAACACATCAGTCGATTCATCACTTGATTCATCGTCCACCATAGCTCCATTGTTAACCCTCTCAGTACCGTAGTTAATTAGCAATGTTGTAAGCGACATGGTACTATCATTGCTTGGTATTTAGAGGGTAAACCCGTGATGGGCCATTAAAAATTCTGCTTTTTGTTTGTGCGTTGCATCAAAAGTGCATCAATTACGCAGAGTTAATGAAGACTCAACAAAAGAAACTAAATGTTTCACAAAGGAATAGCAGTAAAGTCAAACTGGTGATGTTATTATTGTATCAGACATACTAAACAAGAAACTGACAATTACTCTTTTTCAAATGTTACGATTGATTGAATCGCACTTATTTTACAGTTTCTTTTTTATTATGAGGAAAGTTATAAACATGTGTCTAGCTCTCTATACCACTTTATCTGTGTATAGAATATGTAGGTTAGGCCCTTAAAGTAACCTTGTTCGCTCCATTGCCTTCACATATTAGAACTAGGGCCTTGCAAAGTGGGTGGGATCCACTTGTCCAATGACTTCAATAACATTAGAAGTGCAGCATGTCCCCATTGAGGACATACTTCCTTTGCATGCACTATTTGTTGGGTTCACCCCTCCCTGCGTAGGGTCAGCCCCCCTTCTGGAATCGCCTTTGTCACTGACTTTCCACAAGACAAAGTCAATTATCTGTTGTGATAGACCAATCATCATTAACAACATTTTCTCTTGTGATGGGCATATGCCCGCTGGTTAGCCATGATGGCAGGGTACACCGTACAGATAAAGTGCTCCGCTGCTGTGCCATATCAGCTGTCAAGTGGCAAAATAGAATCCCCCCAATTTGGTCTTCACGGGAACCTTCTCACTCCCTCCCGTCCGAGCGCTCGCCCAGTTCCACGTCATTATGATCATCGCGCTAATTTCGTGGATGCCCGTGAAGATGGCGGCATCGTCAGCGACTTCAGTGCCGCGGCATTTATACGCCCGAGGGGAGAACAGAGCTGGGGTCTTTTGTTGGTGTGCAGCAGCGTGGAAATGGACTTGTTTCACAGGAAAAAGGTGTGAAAATAATGGCCGGGTATTGCCAAACGAGGAATTTTGCCTCAGAGGCAGTACAAAGACAATAAATTAATCCTTAGTGGGCACTCTTTCTCTCCCCCTTTCTCTCTCTCTCTCTCTCTCTCTCTCTCTCTCTCTCTTTCTTTCCCCCTCTCTATCACTCTTTCTCTCTTCTCCCTCTCCTCCCCTGCTTTCTTCTTTCTCCCCTCTCTCATTTCTCTCCCCTCTTTTCCTCTTCATCTATCCAACCTTTCTCTTAACCCTCCCTCTTATTCCATCTCACTCCCCCCCCTCTCTCTCTCTCTCTCTCCTTCTCTCTCCCTCCCTCTCGCTCTCTCCCCCTCTCTCTCTCTCTCTCTCTCTCTCCTTCTCTCTCCCTCCCTCCCTCTCGCTCTCTCCCTCTCTCTCTCTCTCTCTCTCTCTCTCTCTCTCCTCCTTTCTTTCCCCCTCTCTATCACTCTTTCTCTCTTTTCCCTCTCCTCCCCTGCTTCCTTCTTTCTCCCCTCTCTCATTTCTCTCCCCTCTTTTCCTCTTGATCTATCCAACCTTTCTCTTAACCCTCCCTCTTATTCCATCTCACTCCCCCCCCCCATCTCTCTCTCTCTCTCTCTCTCTCTCTCTCTCTCTCTCCTTCTCTCTCCCTCCCTCCCTCTCGCTCTCCCCCCCCTCTCTCTCTCTCTCTCTCTCTCTTTCTCTCTCCCTCTCTCTCTCTGTTGTCTACTTGTCTTCCTCTCTACATCACACTTTTCTTTCTTTTATTTCTCTCTTCCCTTTTATATTTCCTTATATCTTTTTTATTCTTCCTTTATTTCTATCTTATATCTCTTTTATTTCTGTATTTCCATTCCCTTGGAAACTTTTAGATGTTTTGTAAGATCATTAAGAAAGTGTATGAAAAATCCATTCGACTCGTCACTTCACGGGTAGGGCTTTGATTGCAATGGAGAAGAAAGAATCCAGGGGTAAGAAGCTGTGAAGAATATGATGTTAGTGATGAGTAAGAAAGCCAATGACATTCCAAGGATGTGTGCTTCATCTTAACACCTGCATACTTTAACTGAAAGTATTCATCTTCAGCTATTGTACATTCTTCTTAATCATCGAGAGGATATCCTAAACTTGCAGTAGTCTTGATCACCAGACTCCCTTATCCTCTCTGCATCAGACAAAATACTGCTCTATGTGATTGTGTGTACTACCAGTGGCAAAATGCATCAACACTGGGTAAAGGATTTAACAGTTTCATCTCAAAGAGTCTGTACCCCACAGACTAGTACCCATTTTCTCATAGGTTGCCAGACTTTATCTCCAACCTGTTCAGGTTTGCATTAGTCATGAAGCTAAGTCATTACACATCCACAGCCAGACCAAGGGATTCCCCCATCCAAACAAATCTAAGAAATGAATTAATTCTGATGAATGTTTTTGATTAATGACAGAAGTCTCCCCCTCACCCCCCTTTAACCACCCGCCCGTTCCCCAGGTCTCCCCAGCTCTCCTCGCTGGCAGTGAATGATGTTGGTTTTAGTCATATAAATCTCGCAATATTAGTTTTGAAGTGGTGAGGGGTTGATTATTAATAGTGGCCTAGCTTTTGCGTGCTTGATTAATTGTTTGATCAATCTGCTTATGAGTGGATGAGTAATTGATTAATGATGATTGAGGTAAGCTGGTTATACGACCACAGGGATACATCACACGCCGTAGCTCATCGGCAAACGTTTTACTTTTTTTTTTTGCTGACAGCTTGTTTCTCCTCTAAGAATGGACTCACTTAACCCTTCCTGTGCCAGATGAAATGTCATTTTATGGGGTTTGTGTGTATTAATGGTATTAATAATGATCTACAAGTGGCATGTTCAGGGTGAAAGGTAATGAGTAAAAGTGGAAGTGGTTTTGCCATGATTGTGGCTTGTAATCATTACCACTACGACACCTTACCTGTAATCGAGTCAATTTGTTGTTTGGCCCTCTGTTGTTCAACTGTCTAGTGTTGGCCCCTGTGGTGTTAAACGTGATGGTGTTAGACTCGATGGTGTTAGACTCCGTAGTGTTAGACTCTGGCGTAAAACTCTGGTGTTAGACTCTCTGGTGTTGGAGAAGCTGGTGTTAAGCTTTCTGTTACTAAACTGTCCAGTGTTAGACTCTATGGTATTAGACTCATTGGTGTTTGATCATCTGGTGTTAAATTCCCTGGTCCTGGGGCCCTTGGTGTTAAACTATTCTGTGAAAGACTCTCTAGTGTGAGACTATATGTTAGATTCTTCGGTGTCAGACTCTCTGGAGTTAGACTCTGGTGTTAGACTCTCTGATGTTTGGTCATATGGTGTTACATTCCCTGGTGCTGGCCCCTGTGGTGTTTAACTCTGCCTTCAGACACCGATACTGTCACTCCTGGCTTGGGATGAGTTGGGACAGCATGCTTTGTTCCCGGATTTCTGCGTCTGGCATCTCTGAAGTGAATCTAATCTGCCCCAAGGCCACACCCCAAATAATAGGTGTGGCAGACACCAAGAAGGGGAAGGATGGGGGGGGGGGGGGGGGATAGGTCTCAAGGATAAGGGGCATCTTCAGTTCACACCTCTTCCCCCTCTCCTTTTGTCCTCATGAGTAGATTACTTAAGATAGCACTTTAGAAATGTTGGTATGCAATACTTGTTTACTTAGCACAAGTACTAGCAATTTATCTTCGTTGCAACAGAGTGCTGGTGGGAGAAGTGTGTAAAATAGTCAAGAGACTAACATGACATTATATCCGTGAATTCCACCTGTGTTAGATATAACCATGATATAATCATTTATCACTAATCTAATCATACAAACCTCCGTAAGTCCAAGTAATAATACCGCTGGAGGAACTGTACTTGTGAAGGTCCCATGCGAATTCATTATTGTAGAGTGTTAATCAAGTAACAATAAAAGTTAACTTGCAGCTTGATTCATATCAGCTATACAGTGTGCGCACTTTGGGAACTGGCAATTCTCTGCTGTGCACCAGAGTACCTTATATAAGTATACAACAGTCCATTCCACTACGTTGTTATTGCAAGACATGTTTCATTATTTATTGTAAGATCTAAATGTAAGTAGATCAACAAATAGATTGGACACATGGCAGATTTTTGTTTTCTTCCAGTGGAGGTGAAATTGTTTAAGGCAATCAATATACGGTCTATTGTAAGTTTTGCTCAGCCATGCTGAACGGTGAGTGGTGTGTTCGTTGGGCTCCCCTGCTGGCGTAGACAAACAAGCGAGGGAGACAGGAGCAGGATACAGACTGTAGAAGCAGAGTGGTGTGGTGGCTTTCTCTCCACCAGTGGCTTCAAAACAAGAAATTGTCATAACTGTGAGATCAGTGAATTCAAGGAAGAATTTGTTTCAGAGTTCCATTGAAGTTGCCCTCAGCAGTGGTGATGCGTGCTGCTTGTATCGCTGGCTTGATTTTGTGTGGGGTAGATCCCCATTCTGCATACATGTGCGTGCCTGGATGTTGAAATTATTGGCAGAGCTCAGCAACAGTTTGTATTGCTAACTAGTCTCTTGTGTACTATTGAACTCTGGGACTAGCAACAAAAATGATGCTTTGCTTGAAGTGTGTGATTTACATCAGCAATGAGAGACATTGATTTGGGAGACGTGTGTATCCAAGACATTCAAGAAACATGCAAGAAGACACAGGGAATGTCGGCATCAGAAAGGCCAGACTTTCATTCAGGTACGTTCAGGAGATATCCCACATATTTGTAAGAGATTAAGACCTACTTATGACAAACACGGCTGCAAGGCTGTCTTGTCCAAACTATACACTAAATGGGTCTGGCTGTCATCAATACTTGTTCTCTATTTCTTCTGTACTTGGTAGAATGAATTGATTGAGAGCCAAGGAAAATTGGTCTCATCAGTACTAAACCCAAATGTATATTTTATTAATGATGGTTTGGATTTCAAATGTCTTAGAGCCTGAAAGACAGGCTAACTGCAGACCCAAGGATGGTATTAGGTATGGTCTGGAAATCAAGGTCGTTAGATTTCAAAAGCTAATTAGTTGTGTTCTATTCTAGATGCCTGAGACATAGATAGATTGAGTCGGGAGGAAATCAATAATTGTGTGTACAAGCAGAAATACTTGATTTGTTTCTCACAACTGTTGATTTTAAAAGGTGAGAATCAACTTGTTTTCTTAATTGTAATTATTGTATGATTTATAACACACTGGTTGGTGACAGTGTTGAATGAAAATCAAAAATCATAAGAAGGGGCATTTGTGCAGTAGAAATTGATGTTGTAATCTTATTTTCCAATTAGTCAAATATTATCCCCAAAATAGAGAAAAAAACTGAGAGAGATTGATGATTTTATATCTGACTCACAGAATCAGGTCTTGTCTCATCAAAATAATTGCTCACAAAGTCAAGACTGGAATGTGGTAACTGAGGAGGCCTTGTATTATTGGAGCTAATGGAAAAGGCTAATTTGTCCTTGGATGTAAAAACTGGCGCATGCTTTTAAGACGTTTCCAACCTGATGAGCGGCGCATGTCGTATGATATACAAATGTATATATGTGACATCCCCAAGTCCCTCAGCCAAGAAGCCTGGATGACTCATCATCAATGGATGGGAACCATTATAAATGATATCAAATAGTAATATTTCACTGCTTGATTCTTACAAATACAAGGTTTCTGTGTCTCTGGAGATGAGAGATACAAACATATGACATCACCGCCATCGATTTCCGCGGAGGGTGTATTACAGTGGCAGGTTGCCAGCATAATGGAGACAGTGATGAGAAAGAGGGCTTTTTTTATCTTGTGCTTGCTCTTTTTCTCTTGCTTACATTTCTGGACATGCAGGGAAGTCTCCTACAGCACAAACAATTGCGTCTGCCATCCCCGCGACGAGCACATTGTCCCCTCGTAGAAATTGCCGCTGCGTCTTTTGTAGGTCGCAAGTGAGGTGGAAGAGAATTCATGGTCGTGGAGACGCGTGGCTTTTCACATCATGTGGGCCGATGACGCCGGCATTGGGGGAGATCACCGACTCCACACAACTTCCTTTCTCTCCTTCTTTCTTTCTCTCACATTTTAAAAAAAAGAAAGGTCTCCATACTTCAATTGTCAGGCGTCTTGGCAAGAAGAGAACCCTCTAAATTGCCTTTCAGATGTGCAAGGTGTATTTATTGCTCAAGTTGAAAGGGGCTTGAGAAGGAGAAATATCGGTATTGATGTAAAATCAGGCCATCAGGACGACCATTGTGTTTGATCACAAGAGGAGGGTAACCACTACCATTGGGAGAAGGAAGGAACTTCTGCAATTGAGCGGTCCTCATGACCTAAATTGATTCGACATCTTGCTGGGCCGCACCACTCTGTTAATAAAAAGCAATGTTTCATTTGCACAATTTCTCCTATTTACATTGGAATATCATATTTGGGGGAGGGTGGGAAAGCCATAGAAATGGCCAGCCATCTCAGTGGCTCAGTACGAAGGTTGCCCCAGTGACTCACGCAGTCACGCTCCACTCCTAGCGTTCTAAATAGGGCATGTTCACCAAGAAATTCTGACACAACCTGATATGGAGGACTAATTGGACTTAGCATACAATTGAAGAATTTGTATAGACAGTCAAGATTAAACTTAGGCTTGATTATACATCTGTATGCCACAGTGAGTTGACATAGCTGTCATAATTCAATGAATGAAGAAAAGAACAAAACAGAAGTTAAAATGTATAATTTGTATGTACATACAAAGTCCTGCCTCTCTAGAATATGCCAGAAATTCCTTTGCTTTTCTTGTCATAAATATCACTTGTTTATCAGGATGGAAACAGTTCTAATACTGACGCTGTCTAGTGAATGTGGGGATACATCTCTATTGAGCCAAGCATCACCTTCCTAATCCAATCACGTGAAATCAAAAGCCTCAACTGGCTTGATCTCATTAGAGGTCATCGGGATAATCTGATAGAGCGCGATCTTAGGTGACTGGGCGAGGATGGCCTGTTGCTGTTTGAAAGGCATTCTGGGCTTCTGGTGATTATAACTCAGTGGCCAAGCGAGGGCTCCCTCCCTCATAAAATAAACCTCCCAGTTGACGCATGAGCGAGAACTGCATTACCAAGTTGGAGACCATGATGAGATTATTGGAGACCAGCTAGGTGCGCACACCTGCAAGGCAAAAATGCTTTCTATGTCTTCGACGGATGTCTCCCCTTAAGTGAAATCAAGACAATTAGATTACCTCGACAGCGAAGGAGTAGGAAAGGAATCGTGTATTTAGCCCCGGGATGGCTACAGAAAGAATGTCAAAAAGCGGTGAAAGAGCAGCGTGTTGATGTCGCTCTTCCTGAACCAACATTCTCCCATTTTTTCCCCTATCTCCTTGACTTTACAGACTCCGTGACACCTGAGCCAATGTCTGTTAAGGACCTCCTTAACCTGAAATCTCCCAATATTCATGTATTCTCCTCCAAAAATAACACTTGACAAATCACATTCTTCATAACATGTTATTCATTTGTTTGGCAGACTGTAAAGAGCAATTGCTGTCAACACCATAATTCCATCGTGAATTGTTTTGTAGCAGTGTGAAGGAGATGTTTTTGACGTGTCATAGTATTTCTTTGTTGTAGCTTTGAGATCGCTTTATTGCATGCCTTCAGCGACTGGCTCATAAGCCCATAATTCATTGATCGGGTGACAGTTGCTTCTACGAGTCAAAGCCACGTACACGCTTGCTGCTGGCTGATTTGTTCTCCATTAAACTTCACCCACATTAAGGTGTGCCAAGCTGCCTCTATTGCCTCTATAGGGCATATCAAAGGTATTTGTGCCTTTCAGGAAGAATTCAAGCGGCGTTGTTAAAGTTCCAAACACTCTAAATGACCTTATTATTTTTACATGTGATGTGTTATAGGAAATTTAAACCAAGTACCATTTTCACCTCCCACCCAAAAAAAGAAGAAGATTTTTCTAAAGTCTGATGGTAGAAAAGTTATGGTTATAATACAACTATCCCCCAAACTTGACCTCAAACCTTTCTCAAAGAAACCCACCCTGGAGTGCAATTTTTCTAACCTTTGCTCAAAACCACTGCTTTGGGCGAGTGTAGATGATCGTGAATGAAATCTGCAGGTTTGTTTGTACATGTATGTAACTTGGCTATCTGGTTGATACTTAATATCGGTGCACAAATTTATGAAGCAAAGATGTCAGAAACATTGAGATTCGGGCACAGGTAGGCTAGCATCCTGAAGTATCAATGGAGTGTTTAGTAAATTGTCAAGACCACTTTCGATGTCTCCTTCTGCACCTCCAGAGCTGTATGCATGGCATAGGGATAATGTGTTGCCATGTTTGTTTTGGTGAGAGGCAGGATAAAGGGGAACTCTAACCTTCAGTGGGGATTTGGATTAGTGCCTTAGTTTTGGCCCTGCACAAATGGCCGTTCTTATTGTCAACCCCTCCTTTGATGTGCCGCATAATGGTCAATAAAAGAATGGCTTGGAGACTCTGATAGTATTTGAGAGACGATAATTGTTGTACCTCTCAAAAACTTATAAGTAACAAACACATTACCAGTCATGCGTGAAGACCCTGGGCGTAGGGAGGATCTAAGTCATCCCAATTAAAAATTAGAATAAGTGAAATTGTATAAAGGCATTTCAGTACTAGAATATAAGCGTCTGCTTTTGTTGAGAAAGAAAATTCTGTGTTTGACCATATTAGGTTGTGGCTGTAGCAGAACGTGATCTTACAAGTCACATAGGAATGATTCTATGGAGTATTGCAAGAATTGTTTTTATTTGTTCCCTTTTTTCCTATTTGAATCCAGCAGGATGAAAAGGTGATGCTAAATGTGTGCCATCCTTACTTTATGTTTATGTAGATTGTGTTATCTGTTAAGTTTATAATTTCCTTTGCTGAGTTCACTGAAGGACATAGGCATAATAGGATCATTTCTAATCTATCTGTTCTTAGATTCAGCTCTAATACAAAGGCAAAACATCAGAAATGGCTCATTCACAACGAATGTATTCAGTAGATTAATATCAGCCTGTGGAGCTGTAATAACTTCAGTGACATACAATGTTGCATATACGCTAAGCTTAGATTAAGTTAAAAGAAACAAATCACTGCTAACAGTGATGCTTTAACTTCTTAATTAGGATACATCTGTCTGAAAAGTAATTCATAATTTTTAAGCTTCCAGCTGTCGGAGAGTATTAACATCAGTATTTAATCAGATTGTTGTTACGAGAAGCATTGCACTATGGATAGAAAAAAACATATTTTGCAAAGATATTAGAATGAGTTAGAACGGTTTCTGCTGCCTTTTCCAACAGATGAACCTTCGATGCAGAGGAATTTGTAGAGGGATTTAGAGCTTTCATCAGTCGTCAGCGTGAAGCTGGCATTTGATCAAATGATATTTGTCATAATAAATGCACACTTATCCTCAATTTTGCATGGTGACTCACTCTGTAAATATATGTGATTAATTCAATTACAGGGGGAAAGAATTGATCTGAGGGAGGAATTATGAGTCAAAACTTAATGGTGGGTTTTTCTCCTTGGAATATGTTCCTGTTGTTCATTCCTTTGCGTTGCTATCATACACACCCCGTGGCTCCGTGAGTGGTCAGGACTGAGAGGTTTTATCATCAGCCATTCCCACTTGAGCTTGGGTTCTTAGGGGTGTCTTAGGAGGAATGGTTGCCATGGAAAAGGAGCACAAAATGGGATGCTTTTCAAAACCTAAACAATATACCCCCAAGGGGTTTTATAGCACACTCTGCACCCCCAGAGTTATTGGATTTGACTTGATGTGACTTAAGTAATCTGTAATTCCCATTCAAACTGTGTACAAACCAACTACAACTTTATCACTTTAGCTGTCTGTATATCTTGTATTACTTTTCCTCTTGAATGCAATTGCACTATTTTAAAAGCCTTCCCCACTCTTTTAACAAAGGGTATGAATGTGATGGAAGATTTTATTGCAAACTAAAGCAAGTTAGCTCTCTGATTTGAAAGGATATGGCTTTTAGATTTAGTTGTGAGTTTCAGATGTGCCTTGCCTATGTTCTAGACAGGGGAGTCTGTGGATATGCACTAATACTATATCAGTGATTACTGTGAAAGCTAGCTTCCTGGTTCAAGTAATCATATACACCAACCAGAATCAAATAAATCACCAGTCTCAATATGGTTGTTCGATTGGTTTGATGAAATGTTGTAGTTAAAAATTTATATCTGTGCATGTTTTTAACAATTAGGAAAAGTTTTGTCCCGGAAAACAGACCTGCATGCATCTTTTTCTTCCTTCTTACACAAAAATTTGAAAATCCTCTAAATTTTGAAAATTGAGAATTGAAAAGTCCTAGAGAATAATTTCTTATAAAAACATTTTTAATACAATGTGATAAAATACGAATGTAAATGATCAACTATTTCCCCTCTTCATGAATTCTTTGTGTGCTACATGTGACTTTATTCTCAAATAATACACACATTTCCCATAGAACAGTAGTTTATCTGCCTCACAAATGGTTAACCCTCTGAAAGATGATCGGTCTCAACTGAAGGGTTCTTGAATTGCTAACTGGTTTGGGCAAACAGAACAGCCAATATGGAGTGCTCTTCTTATTGATTGCCCCTGCTCACAATAACTCAGTGATTGGCCTGGCCACAATGGTAGCCACAATGGTGGGCAGTGAAAGCAGTTGTGTGTGTTTCTTGTAGTCTAAAGAGGATGATGAAGGGACAATTGCTCTACTTGGCAGGGGAGGGGGGGGGGCGCAAGTGTGCTCTTCAGCTTAGATCTGTTGTATTTATTTCTTACCAAATTATAATTGGCCATTTTCTTCTTTCTCCTTTCAAGTGTCAAATTGTATATGTGTGGGCTAGCGTGTTTAAGAATTGACTGGTGATTGTGATGGTTGACCAGGGGTTGACAGCTTGAATACTCTTGGGAGGGTCCCAACATGGCTAATCTTTCTGACGGGTATTGATCCTTTACCAGATACCAATTACTGGTGGTTTCTTCCCCTGTAATGTGGGGGGTATTGCAAAGATTAATTGCACAATCATACAATGCCTTCTTGACCAAATTAGTTTGAGGAATACCAATGTTTACCAATTGTATTGATTATGGCTAGAATTGGGTGGCCAAAATAAACAAGAACATGACACAAATGTAACACGTACTTAAAAAACTGAGCTCAATATTTTAGACTGAGTTCCAATTTTAGAACACTTTAACTTCTAGATATATGATACAAAATAAAGCCAATATATACCTGCTTTTCTTTAGTTAAAGTAGAACACCATTGATTTTAAATAGCCAATATTTTGGTAACATATGAAAAAGGATAGTATAGGGTACCCAAATATTGACTTTTTCAACCTCGCTGATCTAACAGAACGGAGTAACCCTGCATCAAAAATTACAATTTTACTACGTCATAATTCTTCATTATCAACTCTCCGGAACGCTGTCAGCATGATGACGTCATTCTCTGAACAAGATCTGCAACCGAGCTAGCTAGCTACCGATACATACACGTTCACGCATAGCGTTTGAACGCAATTACAACCATTGATTGACTCCGAACTTGCTCCAAAGTAAAGCCAACATGTTGGGAAACACACTAGGCCTTGACATCGACATTGGAGATAATGATTCAGATGAATCTTCTTTCAATAGTGATATTTATGATGGGGGGGGGGGGGTGGAGACGGAAGGGGAAGGAAAGTAAGTAATGACAATGACGACTGCCATACACACAGAGTCAGAGACGGAGGAGAAGGCGCAGCGGCTGTGTGCTACCTCAGGCGCGTTATTAGTACAGCATGCGAGTTTGTCCAGATTCAGGACGTTGTTTTTGAACACACTATAGCGTGCATCATCGGTACATGCCTTGATTTGCCTCAACGCTAAGCTGCATACTGTGCGCATCATTTTCTACGCCTCCAAACAACTGCAGATGGGCACGGTGGTTGTTTTGCGCTGTATGTAGTATGAGCAGGGAGGTGGGAGTTGCATAGCAGGCCGTACGGGTAGCGGACTACATTCGAGTACGTGCGTACGTGCATGTCTGGCTGGCTTGTAGAGCACTGATCCCTATGTAGCGATCGGTGATACAGCCAGCGCAGCCGCCAGCAAGCTCGCCAGCTAGTTAGCCTTGCTCCGGCAGCGCTGAGATAAGACGTACGTGCGTAAGAGTAATAGACTGCCGCGGCTGCAGGGATGTCAATTTCAGGATCGGAGCTAGCGTTTGTTAGCTGTGCACAAAACCAAGTACATGTACTGCGCTCGCGGGAAGCGTACGAACGGGAGTACACGTACTATGTTGCAATGGTCAAGTTGCGCGGCGCGCGCCCAATGCTAGATGCAATAAAAAGATCGGCATATTTCACGACAGAATGACTAATTATCAATGAAAATGTTCAAAAGACAAATGTGTGTGTATCACTATAAGGAAATATTTAATTAATATAAATCATACAACAATAGGTATGAATCAACATTTGCACAGGGGATGCTCTTGAATGATGACGAATTTTGTGTACAATGCGTATGGCGAGTGTGCCTGAGTGTGTGATCTGTTCACATAATGACGTTTCAAAAAAGGGGGTCTGCCACTCACAGTTTCGCGGTAGATGCGGAGATCATGCACGGGTGATTAGAATCGTTAATTTTTATATTCACATATCAGTGTGAGGCTGGAAATTAATATTTTCGTGATCTCTACATAACCAGCTTTCCAAAGATGTAAAAATTTACTATATTTAGAATTTTCAATAGAGTTCTACTTTAAGGAATATTCATGCAAACATAAAGTGTGACATTAGAGAGCAATTTCTTCTTTTTTCCCTGTAGAAGTGCTGAAGGTAATTGTACTTTGAGTTGTGTAAAATCTGCTTGAGCATGTGAAGCTCAATGTTTTGATGTCCATACATTTTGCATGTAAAAACTAGTGAGGGCTATGACAGATAAATATATTCTCTGCCTGTCTGTGGTCATCTGACTGCATGACATCACAAATGAAATGGTACATTGGGTGTTGTTACTGCTGACAAAGTTGCAAAAAGCTTACTGGCACTCAAATAAAGCTGTAGTATTAGCTGTAGTATTAGCCCCTGAAAGACAGCTCAACCACAAAACCAGTGACGTTATCCCAGGAATTATTGGCTATATGTCAAGTGTGACACCTGATTGGAAACTTAGCAAGCGGGTGAAAGGGGGAGACCAGATCCCCTACTGAAGATAGCTCCTCAATAATCGGCTTTAAAGACCCCTCCACTTAAAAGGAAGAAAGGGCTGGTTCGCAGTGTGAGGGCCTGCAAGAGAGGGGGTGCAATTGGCACTGAATTGTTATGGTGTTGTACTTGCTGTAAGTAGCTTCCCTCCTATAGCTTCAGCTCCTAAACCAGGAGATGAACATTTCCCCTCTTACTCCATTCATGTGGTTAACCTCCTCAATTACCCACGCCATTGTTCTGGGGATGTTGGGGCTTTCAAAGGGGACTCTCCAAGAATGGGTAGACAGCTTTAGACAATACGCACCACGCTTGGGTAACTGTCGCTCTGAGGAAGCATCCACCCTTTAATTCATCTCGCTGAGAATAATAGCCTGTCGTGCTCCATTGAGACTATCCCAAGCTCCACTGGGCTTCAGTTATGGAGCACCACCACAGGAACTGAGAACGCTTTTTCCCCTTGGAGGTGCTACCTATTGTCTGGCTTGTCTCATTGTGTTTGAGTGTTTTATTTCATTAAGCTGGGTTGAGTGTTGGTTTCAGTCAGTTCAGTGGTAGAGGTCATGGAGTGAAGAGCCTAGCATAAACTGCACATTATACACTGCATCATCCCGGTACACCCTCCTGTGAAACGTTGGAAAAACTGTGGAAATTTGCTGCGAGGAATTACCATATCAAGAATCAAGCCAGACCCAGTGTTTGATGACACGTCTTAGGATATATAACTACCAAAGAGAACTTCTTGAAGACATCCTCCATCAGGAAACTCTTCCACCATCGGAGGACACTTCTTAGGACCAAATAGGATGCGCTCCTGTGGTCTCCAAGGATGTTTCTGTAGGAGATAATGGTTCGATTCATTCAAGAGTCCCTGCCAAATTTGGGATCCACAATAACTACAATGTAGGTATCTTTGTGGTATCTTCACTCTTCTACGTTCTTGTGTTATGTCAGCTACCACACTTATATATCGATAATGATGATAAAGCTTGCTGACATAATATTGTGACTGGTGGTTCCTCTCAAGCACCAACATAGAAGTAAAAATGTATAAAATGCATTTCATGGCTACAGGCCATCCATATTGGTGCATGTTGCATGGTGATTATGATATATCAATGTATCAGACATCAAGCCGTGATGAAGTATAAATCAAAGTGAAATGTTGACTGGTGTGTGAGAAGATGTGTTGATAAGCTATATGGCCATTTGCCTGGTGTGTTGTTTATCTATTTTCAAGAACCATTTAACCACTGTTGTATATGAGTGCTTCAATGGTTAACTATTTCAATGGAAGAGTGCAATATAAAAGCATATATTACAAGCTTTACCAAGAGACCAAACATTCACCAAATGCGCGTATGGGTGTTAAAGAGATCAACTACTGAAGGACAACATATGACAGTTCAGAATTGTATGTCAACTTGAAATAGTACATTTTAGTCTTCAAGGAATTCATTGGACACATATATGTATTGATACTAATATCAATTAAATGATTAGATTTGATTTTGTGTTGTATTTCTGTTCCTCATTATAATACAGTTGTTTTCTTGATGTACAATTTAGGAACTCCATAGTGATAGTGTACTAAAAAAAAATGATATTTAGAAAAAGGCAATAATTTCAGTAACACCATGTGGTTGTATTCTTTTAGGATATTTGGTTAAAAGGGGGAGAAAATAGGAAGAGATGAATTTACTTTGTCATACTTTGTGTACAACCATAACCTTGGGATAAGTAGAAAGAAACTAATAATGACCAATAAACAATTATACACTATCTTCATTCTGTTTTTTGATGTAGAAAAAGTGTTCTCCCAGAAATGTGTTTTTATTGGTTTGAGATTTCCTGTGACAGTTTGTGTTTAAATCACACCTTAATTGCTTGATATGTGGAGATTTACAGTGTAGTGTTAATCTTATGATGTGTACATTTTTTGATTACCACTTCATTGAAAAGAAAGAAGTGAACTGGAATGTTTGCACTGTGACAAATTCCTATGACGCAAAATGTCTCACTCTCGCCTCACTTTCAACCCACCGAACAAGGAAAAAAAAAGAAGAGAAAAGTACCCTTTTTCCAATGGAGCTTTATGTGTTTTGTTTTACTGCTCTTGCGATTGTAAGCCGGAATCGTCACAATCTCTGGAATGCTATCTATGTGGCTGAACCCAGTGTTCCAGAACTTTCTCAGCAATCACACTTTGAAGACTTCTCTGGCAAAAAAAACCCAGGAAGATAATATTAGTGTTGATTTGTTTCTTGTCTGCGCATGTGAAGGAATGTCTCGTCTTTATTTGCAAGACAAGTGATTATAAAACAGAGCATTTCATGCTAAATTGCAGACTATTGGATCAGTGGTTCATGCCTAATGGAGCAGAGAAAGAATTTCCATTTGTGACGTGAGTGGCCATCCAGTGTCACATGTTCATTTGAGATCCATAATCTAGGCGGTAATGAGTCACGTAGTTGGTGCGTACATTCTACTTCCTCTGATTGATGTCAAATATCAGATCAATGAAGACCCATGTCACCCCCAAAACTGGTCTGCAGGTTTAAGTCAAAAGTGTTTGAGAGCTACTGTAGTGCATTTCTTAAGCCACAGACTCCTGAATCATCCTATCCCATAGACTGAGGGTTAACAGAAGGTTAAATGGTGCAATGTACACTGGCTGATAGAGGGTATTTGCAAATTTAAACCCTGCAATATTTTCTCATTTCATAAAACATCAGGTCTGGCTTCTTTTGAAGAGCCCAATACATTTAGTAGACTGTTGTATGTGATGTCTATTTTGTGTTCCCTGTTCTTCCCATTCCATAGGGCTGCCCAGAAACTCAACCTGAGCTCAAAGAGGAAGATGAAGGAATAACTTTGTAATTTTATGAAATGTCCCTGTTTCTTTTGTGATGGCTGTTGCATTTGATGGGCATGTGTAAATGATACCTATTCTGTCTTTGCTCTTTATCCCATAGGGCTGCCCAGAAACTCAACCTGAGCTCCAAGAAGAAGCGGAAGGGCAGTCTGCCCACGGCGGCTGCCCCGGAGCCCCCTGTCATGATGGTGCCCCCGCAAGAGATGCCCATCTTCCCCACCAACTTCAGCTCCGTCATCCTGCACAGCCCTCCCCCCGCCCCGCCCTCCCTGCTCCGCAACATCAACCGGGTCAAGGACAACCCAGGCATCGGCAAGGTAAGCTAGCCTGCCCTCTATGTCCTGGTCATCAGGTGCGATTATCAACTCTCTTTAGTTTCTAGAATCACCGTTAATATTTGATGCAGGTATTGAAAGGCATTTCCAATATGTTTTTCTGTCATGCTGCATTTATCAACCCTCAGATTTGTGACACTTGATCATACGTGTGTTTCAAAGCGTAACAAAATGCAGTTGCATTTTCTCAGCTGCTAACAGTCTGAATTCTGTTTGAAAATGGTGATTATACGCTAGAAAGGAGTTGATAAACGAACCCCAGGTCCTTGTTTACTTTCAGCTTCTTGAGAATATCTCTTCATCAAAAGCTCATGAATGACTGGTGTTGCTGATAATTTTTGAGTCACCTGTAACATTTTCAATTCAGATGTGCATAATTGGGAGAGGTGAGAAATGAAGTTTGAGTATGTGTACTTGAAAAGATATATCACTGGTGTGGGAACAAAATATTAGTTGTTCAGTGGGTATGTTTCAATAGACAGTGCACAGTGCATTCGGGGACTATTACTGATCTGTGAAAGGTGTAAAAAAAAGAAAGTATTTTTTTTTTAATAAAAAAAGATTTATTGATTAATTGAAACATCTTGGATCATGTAATGAATCCATAGTGGCTCCCACCATCCCCCCTCCCCCCCCCTTCCCACCCCGCCCCTCTTCCTCACAGAAAAAGACAAATATTATGTTTGATGATGCTGCATGACTACATATTGAAGTATGTTTGTGCATAGAGCTGATTCATACACTGAAGATCAATAAGTGCAGGGCTTGAGGATGCGCTGTACGTGTTTCAAGTGAAGTGATACAAATGAGAGGGTTCAAGTTGCGCAGGCTGCTACTAGAGATTGCTGTGCTGAAACAACAAACATGTCATTCGGTTGCCAGCATTCAGAACGAGATATGGAGTCTGTCAGTCCAAAATCCACAAAATGTGACGACTTGACTGATGAAAATCACTCGTCTTTGTGCCCCGTCCAGGAACAGATAATCCATCTTCTCCTGACAAGAATCACCTCCGTACTCCAGGCCGCTGTCTCCAGAAACCAATCACGGCCGCTTCCCAAATCCTCTTTAATTTTCGTTAATCAAGCAATGGCGATCGGAGGAGCTGTCAAGGTGTCAGAAGTAGCCTAGCTCCCAGTCTGCTGGGCATTTATAATCCAAAAATGTTCAATAAACAGGTCTGGCTACAACAGACTACTCATTCTAGAGCTTTATTCCCAGCCCATGCAAAGTAGAATGGATGGAGAAATGAGGAGAATAGAAGATTACTAGTCTTGTGAGTACCAGACCCTATTTGATTGTTGAGATTAAAAATGTTACATCAGCCTGAAGGCCAGGTCATGCCGGGCAGTAGCAGAGGTGGTAGTGGTGAATCACTCTAGGCAGAGACAGGGACTGCCGGTGGCTCGCAAATTAAAATGGATGATGAGAAAACATTGTTTTTGAGTGGATTACGTGAATTTGTTACTCATGAAAGCTGTGTTGATAGATGTGGTCACCATCATTTTTTTGTTAGGAGGTGGGAGTGCACGTTAGGGCAGGGAAAACTAGTACAGTCAGAAAATGAATTAGCAGTGCGGGTTGCTTGTTGGTCCAGTTTTGGCAGCGTAAACAGTACTACGCACACCACTCATAGATCATTCCTCGTTAGAGCATAGGGTTGTGTTTAGTTGTTCCCGTTTATTCATGGCTTATGTTTGTGTGTGTACACGGTTTTTATCTTTTACATCACAATTTATTTATATTTTAATCATTCTGACATGAATCGTCTTCATTACCAGTTTTGGAAAATGTCCGTTTTTCAACAGCTGAAAGAGTTTGTTAGTGATTTAAGGGTACTATTCAGTTGGAAACATAGACATGAACTTGAATAGTTGTCACCAGGAAAGCAAAGTATGATTCCCCGTCAACAGACCAGAGTTCTCAGACAGATTGTGAGAATTCTGAGGATTGAAAGGTTTGAAAGTATATGATGTAAGCAAATGGAAACAATAATACACAGATTATTAATCCTTTATGTCCTCTGTTGCAAATTGGCACATCCTTGGGCACGCTCCATTTTGTAAATTACAGCAAAAGAAACGGTCAAAATCCTCCAACTTGAACAGTGCACTGCCTGGAGGCCATTCACAAATTATCAGGCATGAAAAGTCACATTTGAATGAACAATAGGGTCGAAAGAAAAGTTGATTTAAGAAAAAAAAAAACTAAAGGTGGGTGTGCATCAGCCCCAAACTGACCAAAAATAGAGCTATTCTCTGATGTGCAAAATTCGCTACACATTCAAATCAAAAGAAAATAACGTCCTTACTGGCAATTAGCTCTTTGTTTTAGCATGTAGTCATGGATAATATGGAAGGATTTCCATAACAAAAAGTGAGCTATATAGCCACTTTGGTCCATTGGAGACTCAAATAGCGGGCTATTTTGTGATAGGGGTACCTAACAGGATCATAGCTTGCTCGTGAAGAAGGTAGCTATTTTGCCGTCGGGCTGATCAAAACGGCCCCCACGGAGTGTTGGGCGCAGCAAGCAGCATACCTATTTAATCTGCCAATCATCTGGGAATAATTGATCTTGTCAATACAGCCCAGCACTGACTGCACTCTGTATTAATCAATTCAAACAATTAGTTATGTACTTTTTCCTGACATGCCTGGAACACTAGGCTCTTACTGCCTTCCGGCTATTGAGCCAGCCGAGGACGGACGAAGGAGGGAGAGAAGAACGGGGAACCCTCCCTAGCAGAGAGGGAGGGGAGGGGGAAAATCGGGATGTATTGACAGGGTAAATCTGAGGAAGGAGACCCAACCCAGGGGTGAGGGAGTGGGAGGACAGGAAGGAGGAAGAGGTAATGGATCGATAGGAGGGCATTGTTCGGTGTCACAGACAAGCCTCTCCCTAATCAGGCCTGGTGGAAGCCGGTGGAGGCCGGTGGGAATGGTGAAAATGATCACGATGAAGATTAAGGTTGCTTGCCCTTTTTCCCATCAGCTGGGTGATTCATACCTTCTTGAATGGTAGTGGCGACCGAACCTCACAGTACGTGTCGCCAGGCCCCACCTACCTACACCCCGTCCCATGAACAGACTCACTTTATGGCTTCTCTTATGATTATCGACACCCCATCAGTAACAGAAAAACTCTCTTTATTTGTATTCATATGTATACAACAAGAGAACACCTAATCTGTCTATATGTTGGTGCCAACTTGCTCTTGCACACTGGTGCAGAAAATGCGTTCATTAGTCATGTCAAATGGGGCGCAAATCTCAACATCGGTGGCACGCGTGTCCAGCAGAGCTCCTTTTTGTCTCTTGAATGTATAAAAACATCTGACGGTGTAGAGCCTGATTCAGGGAGTGACTGGAGACGGGAGTTGACAAAGTGGTGCTGTGTGTCGTCTGGGCTCTCACAGGGGTGTAGTCTGGGCTTACACAGGGGTGTAGTTGGGACATGGTTCCAGCTTGTCTACCTCCATGTGGCCCGGTCATACCAGAAAACTCACGATTCATTCGCGCGGGGCGCGTACTATAATTCCATTTGTGGCTCCTGCCATTCACAGGTTTTTTCGTTCAATCCTTTTAGACCCATAAGCAACAGTGTTCGTAATTGACAGAAGATTTTGATAAAAGCAGAAGTTTAATGATAGCTTTTCATGCAAAGGAGTCCATTTATGATAAGTCAATTTATTATATTCAAACAGTTACTTCATGAAAAGTGAACTTATGTTATATATACAGAGCAGTCCATGAATGAAAAGTGAAGCAGAGCATTCCATTCACGAGAAGGGAATCTATCATATACTGAGCAAGCACCTGTCTGTGTCGAGGTAACATAGGTTTGGCAGAGATTTGAGAAAGCGGGCCCATGGGCACACTGACAGGGAGGAAACCTATAGGTGCCCTTGGCCATTCCAACCTGTCACACATGCACGGTGGTGAGGTGTCTCTCAGGGGGCAGGAGATTAAATGGAAATTAAAAGCCAACTTGTACAGGCATCTACTTCCTGTGGGATGGAGATCAAACAGATTTTTAATAGTGATACTTGCCTGGGAGAATTCAAGGAAATAACCAATTTTCATCATATTCGTATTTGCACCTGATAGATTGTGTACTTGGTCAGAGATATGCAATTGGTAGAGATATTTTGCCCTTTTTAGCTCTCCCACCCCCCCCCCCTCCTCTCTCTCTTTCTCTCTCTTTCTCACTCTCTCTCTCTCTCTCTCTTTCTCTCCCTTTCTCTTTCTCTCTATCTCTATCTCTCTCCCTCTCTCTTGCTCTCTCTCCCTCTCATTCTCTCTCTCTCTCTCTCTCTCTGTCTCTCTCGTTCTATGGCTTTCTCTATTGCTCTCTCTCTCCCTCTCTCTCTCTCTCTCTTGTTCTCTCTTTCTCTCTCACTCTCTCTATATATATCTATCTTTCTCTCTCTCACCTCCCCCTCCCCCCTTTCTGTGCATTGTCGTCATGACATTCCCCTTTTCTCTTGCATTGATCATGATTGTCTGTGTACCATGTAGCAGCATCCTTTGTGACATCAGTACTACCACTTTGAGAGAATCACAAAGTGGTAGCCAGCACCGCCTTTCCCCCCGTCTCCCCTACTCAGCTACACTCCTAGCTGAATAGGGTCGGGTCCGCAGACTGCTGCCCATACAGTGTCGCTATTCACACAGAGTCGGAGCCGCTCGCTAAATTCAATATTTCTGTTAGCTGGCTGCGGGAAATCTGCTGGTTTCCCAGAGCTTGGTGGCTGTCTGTATTCAGGAGATTGATAACTCCTGGGCATTTTACTGATCTCATAAGTATGATGAATAGAATGAGATTAAAAGCAGACGAAGCCCTTTTATTCAGCTTTGCAGTAGGTGACATAGTCATACAATGAGGCAATATGCATTCATTGTTAGAAAAAAGAAAATCCCTTTTATTTTTGCTCCTCTGGTTACCTCTATCCATCGTTATTTCAATTGGTTCAATCATAGGTCCTTTCTTGATCATTTCTTATTTTGCCCCGTATTTTCCCTGTATATCAATATGTTTTACCTTTCTTCATTACTTGCGTGCATTAGCCATTCGTTTTATTACGTTTAATCATTTGCAGGTGAAATCATGTTTTTATCTCACCCTTTTCTTGCTTATACATCATTTTATTGAGATGGTGTGCAGTACATCTTTCAAACTGTAATTGTAAATGTATTACAGGTAATTCAAACAAATTTGAACTGGTAGTCTAATCAAATAGCCTTTATGATTGATGGGCTTTAGAACATGTGAAGAAATGTAACTAAATGGCTGCATTTGAATAAAGGTACTCAAAGGTGCATATGAATGCATTTGTAGATTGCCATCTGTGCTGAGGAGAAAAAGTAGAAAAGCAACGTTTATTGACATGGATTGGCACATGTTTTGTGATACAGTACGTCAGTCAAGTTGGACAAAGGTCTTGATTCAGAGACTACTCTCACGTCTGCTATCCCTCTTCCGCTACCTGAGCAAGTAAGCAAGCAGATCGCCTTCTCATCTTTCCTGCACCCCTCATCTCATCTGTCAAATCCCTCGTCATGACACGCTGCAATGAAATATGATTTCTTCATTGTAGCCTTAAAGTGGGCCATTTACAGTCGGTGCTGAAATCACTGGAGAATCCCCTCTTTTCCTGCTTCTTCCTTCTCAGTGTGCATCCCTCCCCCCCTGCGCAGCTGACGTGTGGTAGGACGGGGCGTGAATGTGACTCATTTTTGCTGAGGCCTAGGCGGTATGCCACAGTGCCACATCGCCAACGGTTTGGCGGCGGCTGAAAATGGGGCTAAGATTCTAGGTCAGATCTTCACCCAGAAGAAAAGCCATGAGTCCCAGATTTTAGACCCATCAAAAGCCTTCCAGAGCCAGCGCATGTTTAATTCATGGCCCCCTCTCACAAGTCGTTACCATTACCACACCTTCGTAGACATGTCCCAGTTTATGAACAGCTTTTGGAGGTTTTGGGGACAAGCAGAAACATGTGACCGGGCTGTCATAATCTGCAGAATGCTCACTTTTTTCATTCCTCCAGGCAATCTTGAGAATACTAGAACAAACACTAATTTACTGTGAGATTATATTACGGGTCTTTATTTTGGCTTATATATATTCATACTTCTAGTTCTCCCTTAGTTTTCGTTTCTCATACAAAGCCTTGTCAACTGTTGCTATTACTACCATCATCATAACAATTGTTGTTACAATGGAACTAGCAGTTGTAGCAATAATAAAAGAAGTGAATATCCATGGTTATACTATTGATCATTTCATAGTCATTAAGAAAACATCCTCCCGCATCAATGCACTTCTGAATAGAAACCCTGCGACAGCGGGACAGAGGCCGTGTGCCTCATCTGTGTCTGGGTGTGCATCTGCCATGTTTGGGACAATACTAATGATTTCCTCCTGTTGATCTTCCCAATTAATAATAGTCAGGCTCCCACCAAGGTCACAAAGGATTCTACGCAGCGCAAACTTTGGCACCTCAGCACAATGGCCCTTGTAGTGGCCGACAAAGCGAATTTGTTCTTGCCGCGATCGAATAGTCGCCCACAGGACAAGTGTAATTGGACAGCGATTAGAAATGGAAAAGAAGTGTGGTGAGTCTTTGGTGCGGTGATCATTCTTATTTTCCTCAGAGAATATCATAATTTAGGGGAAGTATATTTATTTTCATGAGGAATTATTTCAGATAAATACAAAATGATATCAGGGATGATGTGACATATACCAATAATATTAAAAAAACAAACTAAAAAAATTGAATTTGTTCTTCTTGTTGTTTTCTTTCTCCAGTTATGTTCCATATTGTTATATAAACAATGACATGATGAGCTAAACAGATGGGATTGTTTGAATACCATTTAATGGCAAGTGATGTTGCTGATGTAGAATGTCAATGGATTGGGAGGAAGGGAGGAAGCTATTTCTGTTTGATATCGTGACTATGGCTGTCCATAATTAAGTGGCACGTCCAGGCTTGCGTAAGAAATCGCCCGCTGAGCCATGCAAAACGTGCTCCCTGGACCCAAGGAGTCCGTGCCAAGAAGCATTCCCTCTGAAGGGTGAGCGCTGCCAAAATCGCTCAACATCTGGCACGGGAGATACACCGGCCTCCAACTGCCAACGTGCTCCCTTAGCGACCATTGTAGTTCTGGATCCCACCGGAAGAAATTCAATTTTTGAGATGGGATGTTTGTGATGTACATATGTCGGTCATCTTTGTGGTATAAAATGGGGGTGAGACGAAGTGGGGGTGAAGGAAGGGGGGGGGGGGTTGCGGGTTGCATGGCGTTGCATACCAATCTTACAAGAGCTTAACCACTTGTTCGTGACAAATCGCATTAGCTGATTAGTCAATGATATGAACATGATTTGCAGTGCATCATGGGATTATTTTTTTGTGATCTTGTGACTCATGGAAGTTGGAGGAGGAAGTTGGAGCTATCCGTCTCTCACACACGGTTGTTTTCATCATACGTGTGATCTCTGTTAACAATGCTCTGTGAATAATGCAGATATTAATTTCGCATCGCTCTTTCGCATGTTGAACCTAATTTCTTCCTCTGAAATGCCTCCAATTAGTAAAGTGAGTAGATTTGTCACAGTACATCTAGCAGAGAACATTGTCACAGAGAGGGGGGAATTACCTAATACCTATGTTATTTCATTTTAAAGGGAATCACTAGAGTTGGCAGTTTTGGCGAGTGGGGAGGGTTGTATCATATTGACTGTATTTAAACTTGTATTTAAACTTGATTCAGGACATGTCAATGAACAGAATGCTGAACTTAATATTTGAAATATAAAATAGCACTTTACTCTATACATTACAGTGCATTGCACTACACATGGACTATACATAATTCTTATGGCCTATATGCAGCTGAACGTCCCATGCCATGTTCATTCTTGTAGAGTCTTGTCACAGCTAGATGTCCCAGCAGTGAATGCCCCTTTGTCCTTCTGCCCCATATGAGGGTAAAAAAAAAATCATCCGTGCCTCTAGAGTCCGGGGATGGGGTGATCCCTGCCCCCCCGCCCCCCACCCCAAACAAAGACAAGACATGGTGGGGAAGGGAGGGAGGAGAGGGGATGGGGGAGGGAAGGGGGGAGGGGACGGGAGGATGAGCAAGAAAAATTAAAAATACGAAGGTAGGGAAGGGAAAATGCGCTATGCCTTAGGAGCTGGGGAGCTGAGTGATCAAAGATGCGTGAAAAATCTTGTGAGCGGGTCGTTGTACTTTCCTCGCAGAAACGATGCCCGTCTGTTAGCTAGAAAATGGGGAAAGGCCCTCTTAGAAAAAACGTGTGATTCAGTATAAGGCAGGATTGTGTGATGGTCATGGAAGCATAGTAATCACACATTGTGCTCTCGGCTATTACATCAATTAATCACTTATTGCAGATAATTGACTGGGCTTTATAGGGTGTATAATCCTGATTACGTGTTTTGGAGATTATTGAAGAATTAATCATTGTAAGATCATTGATGGTGGAAGTTGAGATATTTTTGGAATCATTTTATGACTTGTAATGTATATCATCCTGATAATCATCCAAATTTGAATTTGAATTTTGAATAAAAAATGAATGAAGATTCCACCTTTTTGGCATCTGAAATACAATTCACTAATGGTTTAAAACTATTATGGGTATGCATTGAAACCATGCACTCGAAACCATGTGGTATGCAAAGAACTAAAAATCATGCTTTAACACTTTTTGATACCGTATATGTGTATATAAGTAGAGCACAAAATGCCTCAATGGCACACATTGCAGCATATTTCAAAGGAGGACCACTTGAAGAGAACCTTTTCAGATTTAAGAAAGACTTAACTCCAGAACACTGTTTGTGAACTGTTCTAGTAAGTGCAAGAGTGGTTCAGGATGGGAAGTCTTGATTGGGTCTCTGTCATTCTGTATCTCTTGTACATCCATGTCTCTCCCCAACCCCTTCCACCCCCTTGCTCCCCCCTCCCCCACCCCTTGCTTCCTATCGGTCAGACTTGCCAAGTGTAAAGGGAAGTTGATGTCTAAGGTAGATGTGGAACTTTAAAAACATTTATCTCTCTTGTTGAGATGACACTATTTTGGTACACAGTCTATGAACATCAAATCTCACAAGAGAAGGGATAGTGGTGGGACCCCAAAATCTGGATTTATTTTATTCTTCTTCCACTGTTCAAGTGGAGGAATTGGCTTAAAATGATCTATTAATGATATAAGCCCAATAAAAACAAATGACCCATGATAAAGGGACTGTAATCATGGAAGAGCATACAACAGATTGGACTTAATCGTGGTGCAGGTATGTGGTGGGCTGTTGTATTCAGTTAACACACTTGTGGGCTTTTAACTAATGCCTCTCTGTGACGACCTTTACCCTTACATCTGTCAAAACGGGCATTAACAGTCCACCGTTATTGCGCACACATGCTCTCATTAACACCTTACAGATGTCCTCTAGGCACATTCTCTCAAATTGGAGAGATGTGAAAGTCCCTTTCTATTACTTTCCCATCCATTTAAACCTACCTTAAAATGAGATGTCCCAATATTGTTCACATTCAAGATCTAATGAAAATTGTTCATCTTTGATATTCACTTGATATATTAATTGCTCTGGCAAATTGGTGGTAAATGTGGCTGTATGAACTAGTTGTTTTTAATTCTACCAGCTAATGTGTGTGTGTTTGAGCGTGCATTAATTACAAACTACCGGCTGACCTGGCAGGGACAGAGGGACAGGGAGAGCAAAGTGCCTGACTAGATAAAACACTTGTAATCCTGCCCTGCCCTGCCACACAAGCCTCAGCTCTAAAGACACTTGATGACCATGTAAGAGGCCTGGTTTATTGAGCCCTCCTGGGCAGATTTTGGATTTCTCTCTCCCCTGAGGTCACAAATACCCCTCGTTCCAGAGGAAAAAAGCCAGCAAGAACAAGATCGAGGAAGAGAGGGAAAATCATAAACATTTACGCTGCTAGGCAATTCCATCCAACTCGATTAACAAGTGGAAATTGCATTAACACTCACAAAACCAAGTTACTCAGACTGAATTACATTGATCCGTCTAGCGTGCTCCTCGCACTCGCGAGGGTTACCCCCAACGATTGATTGAAATGACTCATACGACACCGAGATTGAGAGTAGTTTGTCTTTTTTTCTCCCTGTTCGCGTATGATGCATCTCGGTTGTCCTAGCATTGCAACCAGGCTTGGGGGCGTGCTGTGATAGAGCGGTGCTGTGATTCACACTTTATTCCATCATGCGCACAATCTTCTCCAGAAGATGCAGCGCGTCACCACCAAGTTTTGTCAGTAGATCACATAAGATGTGACACCTCTGTGTCCGATCTACCGCCGATGCTATGATAGCTTTGTTTCAGCATGGCAACTTGGTTAGCACATCCCTATATGATCTGCATAAACATGATATCACCCCGTGCCGGTATCTGCTGCAAGGCATGTCGCCACCATGGACTTGAATGATAATGTTAGCTCAATACCATATCCCCTAGTTTCCAATATCATCTTTTTTATAATGCTTATACCACCAGTTTAGTGTGCTATGTAATCACTAATATTCAGATCAGGTAGCCTTCATTTAGAGTACTGACAGAGCTGATAAAGAAGTTCTTGCTCTTGTAGTGTCATTGTGGAATTTGAAACTTTATTACAAAACTAATTTTAAGAATTTCGATTATGGCACAAAATATATAATTTGTTATTGATTTAAGCATTTTACATCAATGTTATTTTTATTCTTACTTTTCATGTTTAATGATTTGGAAACTTTGTTGACCAAACCTAACTAGAATCTCTTTGTTGTCCTTGTGCAAGGAACAGTATCAAGTACCGGTAGCATATACAGCCAAATATCTTAAAGATTCCATTTATTCTTTGCTTGTGTGACCAGGCAGAAAAGAAATGCAAATGTTTTTGTGATTATGGTGTATGGTATCCATGGTGAAAAGGAAATATAAAATAATCCCTTCCATCTATTCACAAGATTTGTATAGAATTTGTTGCTTTAATGCTCGACTTCAATTTTATGTGAAAAACTTTTCCACCCCCCTTCTTAAAAAAAGAAGAAGAGAGAAATGAGAAGAACAACCCAAAATAGGCAACAATTGTATTAATTGGACAGACAGAGTTCAAATATGGATCAAATGTTGGAGGATTTCATGCACGAAGTCGTTGCGGTAGAGCGGCCTGAGTTCTTTGATCTCAGTCCTGTGATTTATGAGGCTCCCCCCACCATTCTCTGCCTGGGTCACGTCTCACAGCACCAGCGGTCCTCGCCAAAGATGCCGAACACTCTGCTCTCTGTGCTCGCCGGGACGGAAGAGGGCACAAAAATGGAGTCGAAAAGTTTCCGCGAAGGATATGAGAATGGAGGGTTGCGGGTGACTGGTCAGGAATAGAGGGGTGATTGAGGTTGGGGAGAAAGGAGGAATAAATGGGACTTCTGAAAGGAGAAATGTCATGACGTGCAGTATGTAGGTAACAGCTGGTAGCGGCCCAAATGTAGACCCTATGTAGGCCAGGGCTTGTTTCTTAGCCTCATTAGATATGATGTGAATCCTTCACAAAATGGCTCTTTTATCCTTGCCTTTAGCTGTTGGGGCAGACAGAGCATAGGTCAAAGGCCCCATATAGGCCCTTTGTGGGCCCCATTTAGGGTCCAAAGAAGGCCCCTTGTAGGTCAGGGTTTGTGATCGTTTCTCACACTCACAATTGGACATGATGTGAATCCATAACAAAATGGCTCTTTTATCCTTGCTTATAGCTCTTGGGACAGACGGAGGATTGGTCAAAGGCCGCTCTAAGCATGACTCAGAAATTGGGGAACAATATATACAGGGGCATTGGGCGATCAAGGTCTGGGCCCTGTCGTACAAAGATTTGTAATTGATATGAATCGTAACTTTATTTTAGAGATAGCGGATTGGAATTGCGATTGATTCAGATCAATCGCAACTCTTCATCAGATGGAGCTCTTGATGATTAAAAAGTCGGGCGGGGGGGGGGGGGTGATCCACTCGGAGCTGCCTCAGTCTGTTAGCATGGTCCATATGAAAGCCACCTCTGCTCTTGAAGTCCATTGCGGCCATTGGACAATAGGCAGACAGTCGGCCTGGCGACAGCCTTGATGATACCATCATGCTGGCGGCCCGGGCAACATAAAGGCCCAGCCAACTGAACAATGGAGCAATTTCACAGCAGAAATACGTACATCTTGATTGTCATTGTACTGCCGAATTGGTTCTTTTGTGCTCAAATCCCGACTTCAATAGGAAATATTGTTACTGTCATGTCTCCACAAACAGATTTAGTGGCGCAAGAGTTTCAAGGGCCTAGCAGAATCCCCGAGATCCCTATCTCTTGATGCACTGATTGATTTGATTGATTCATCTGTGGAAATGTATGGAAATAAAACGGTGACCTTTGTAAAGGGTATCAAAATCCCCTGAGGGAGATTGCATGAGAATGTAAAGAGAATCAATGTAGGCTGGTGAACCCTGAGCAAGTTAGAAAGAAGGTGAAAAAAAAAAATTCAATCCCTTTTCTACAAAATGAAAAGTTCTTATGGCTCGAAGAATTTGGATAGACCGTGTAGTGTGTCCTTTTTCCCTCAGATCATATTTGATGTCGTTAGTCCAATGATTTGTACATGAATACACCAAAGTGAAATGTCAGTCGGCCTATGTCTTGAATCATTGGCTTAGCCGTAGGTCATGTGATCCAATACATGGTGCGCTAATGTCAAACAGTAGATATATGGGGTAAGAGTCTAATAGAATTGCAGTAGAAATAACTGTCAATGTTCATATAAGGTGCTGGCGAAATGACGCCATGTATACTCCAATTTATCTGGTGTTTGTATGGATTACAGTGGGTTTATGTGGAATGCATCTATAGGAGATTAAAACCTGGCAGTTGTGTGGTGGTTGATGTAATCAATCAAGTTTGTTGTTCACAATTATCAGATGCTATCAGAGCATAATCCTCTTATTCTAACAATCTATGTGGCTCCATCATGGCTTAGTGTAAAACCGATATAAAATGCATAAATGAATTTAACATTTGATGTAGGACAATAACAAATGATAAGAGTAAGATTTTATCAATAATCCCCCTGGCCGTTTGTGACAAAGACAGTGATGTTTTTAGAAAACAGAATATAAAGGAGCCCTCATATTTGTCAACCAAGTGAATATTTATGATAAATCACATACACATGTATGCCCTTGTAATGAACTCGCTTTATTTGCGAGAAATATGATAATCAGAATACAGAATAACAAAAAGAAAGGTTTGTAGCAATAAATCCATCTTTATTTGACCATTTTCCTCAGGTGAAAGTGATGCTGCGAGTGGTCCCCTCCAGTAACCATAACGACTCGGCGACATTTGTCACAGTGGACACCAAGAAGAAGCAGGTCACTCTCTTTGACCCCTCCTTCCTGACGGGTCATGTGTCTACGGCAGGTCGCAGGGCAGGTGTGGCTGCGCCCAAGATGTTTGCCTTTGATGCTGTCTTCCCTCAAGAGGCCTCACAGGTAATGAAGATCAGATGATACCTATTAATTTGTAAAGTACAATTACCATACTGTATGTGGATGTATTCCACTGTACTGCAAGAGCACATAAATGCTGTGCTTTACACACCGGTACTTCATGACAGGTCTTGATTTTTGTTTTTTTTAGTGATGGGTCTCTCCTTATTTATTACATTATCTTATTTTTATATGGGGGTAATGACCTCAGGCAGAAATGAGAATGTGCTCTGAACATACACATAAGACTAGAAAGAAAACTGAAATGTTTTTAATTAATCAAAGAAAATGATAACAATCAACCGCACTAGTTCTGGGGGAGTGGGAGAACTGTGAGATTTCCATATTTAAGAAATGACTATAAAAGATGAACTATTTCAATTAAAAAGTTGATTTTTAATTTTTTTCTAGATATATAAACAATTTGAAAACAATGCGGCTGATGTTATCATATTTTGTTGCTTGCTAATAGATGCTTATCTTGATGCCTGCATTTTAACTAGAACAACACCAGCAGGAACTGCAAAGGGATGCAAACTCGGTCATTCCCCCCCCCTCCCCCCCCCCCCAACAATTTTTTTTTAAAATACAGATATTCCAAAAGAACTCCATTAATTATATTTGATGGATGAATATCTGTCGTTAGTGTTTGCACAACTGCATTCACATAAATGTGGTTTGTAAATTGACAGGGATTTGCTTTGTGGAGAGACAATGTTTCATGCACCGCAAAAGAAGTGAGGGAGGTCTGATGAGGGCACCCAGGTTCACGGTTCCTGCGCCCAGACAAGCGGCGTGCCTTTCAAGTCGGCTCAGTCTGGGTCGGCCATTGTTACATTGCCTGATCATTGTCAGAAAAGGGGATTCACTTGGGACATTTTTTTTTAATTGGGTTTACTGGGTTTCTCCCTGAGCTGCTTCTAGCTTATCATAATAAAAGGATTTAATTTCTTTTATGAGGTATCAATTTAAGTTTATATGCTAAAGAAAGTTAATACTGGTATTAAAATGAAATTTAATTACTTTGCCACAATCTGGGGTGGTGTTCTGAAAGAAATTTAATTTGAAGGCTGTCTTAGCTAAGTCAATTGATATTCTGAAAACTGACTTAAGTCCAAACTTGCGCTAATCGGCCAATCACTGTCGTGGATTGATGCGGACTTAAGTGGAAACTTAATCAAATTCCGCCCCTGGTATTTTAACAGTTTTGTATATAACACATTTCTTCAAATATTTTATCTCTTGACTTAAGAAGAGTCTGATAAATGTTTTGAATACAAATTGAGCCCTTTTTTGCAGTAAAACTCTAATTAAAACATTCCATAAGTTTACACGATTTATGCAATTTACTAAATATGGGCCCTGGTATCAAGCATCTATCATTATCTGTCATGCTACAAGCATGCTTTTGAACTTGAATGTATTCTTATGTGTATTTGCCACTCTATTTATTTTGAAAACCCAGTTTGAGGTTGAACTCAAGGGATTTTGTTAGTCATATGTGGCAAACCGACAGTATATGGAAACTAAAATCTTTGATTCCCACGACTCCCTTTATGAGAAATCCGCCTTTGATCATAAAGTGAGACAACGGCACTAAAACTAATACAATTTTATTGAACCCTGAAAGTTCATTCTCACTATTTTTATATACAATTGTGTCAACACAGAATGGCTGCTTTAAATGTGTGTTTATAGCAGGGAGGTGTTTTCTGATGTTGTTGACATGTTTAGATCACAGTGAGCAGTGATGATGCAGGGCTATTTGTTTGGTGTAGCGTTTAGTCTAGGTTCCAGGCTATGCAGTGCATGGAGATAACTGAGTCTGGCTAATAAAGACTAAGCTCTCTTCCCTACCTGCTCCCTTCTTTTCTCAGGAGCAGACAGGAGAGATGGTTTAGCCTTTATTGCCAGACAAACCTGTTTCTAGTCTCAGTTGTGCCCATGCAGTCGACATCCTAGAAAGTTGGCTTTGTGTTATTTTTTGTTGCACAGCCAGGAATCATGGAGTCCCTTTGAATCTCGTTGATAATCAAAACTATTTTTGTTTGTGCAATCCATTTTCCCCATGACCAGGCTGAGGTGTGTGCAGGCAGTGTAGCAGACACCGTCCAAGCTGTGGTCAACGGAGCAGATGGATGCCTCTTCTGCTTTGGTCACGCACACTTAGGTAAGTCCGCAGCGCCCCCCCCCCCCCATTCCTTCAGACAGTCAGTCCTCTCCCCCCCCCCCCCCCACCCACCCTCATCTCCCCTACTCATCGTCTGCCTGACGGACCCCTTTGTCTGTCTGGTCGTGGCTGTATGCCCAGCGGCAGCCTTTGGCAGATGGAGTGTGGCCAACCGTGTGTACCTTGTGCTCCTGCCATAGCTGATCGGCCACCTGAAGCATGCTGGGTAATCCGTCTGATCCGTCTGGGGGCCTTGACAGCGTTAGTTAGCCCTACTCCTATCTGCTGTGCTGTCTTTCCACCGGATGAAACAGAGGCAACAAATTTTGTTGTGATATTGCTACCTGTTCTATACACGAGACAAACCCCAATATGTTTTTTCACACCTGAAAAACGTACGAATGAAAGAAGTGAAGGAATGTTTTTTCAGTTACAATAAAACCTGCTGTAGTGACCACCTGCCTATACAGACCACATCTGTGTTTCTTTTTAAGAATGGATCCCATGGAAACCAGTATCAAAGTAACCACTATATGAAGCCTACCCGCTCATAAAGACCACATTCCATATACCCCTTCAGCAGTCTTGATGTACATGTTTCACTGTATTATGATGCTTTAATCATTTGGGTCTTTTTATTCTGTGTTCCACCAGGCAAGACATACACCATGATAGGGAGTGATGAATCGACGCAGACCATCGGCGTGATCCCCTGTGCCATCGCTTGGCTCTTCAGGCTCATCAACGAGAAGAAGGAGAAGACGAGCACGCGGTTCTCGGTGCGTGTCTCGGCCGTGGAGGTCTACGGCAAGCAGGAGAACCTCCGTGATCTCCTTATTGAGCAGGCCAACGGTGGGTACAGGCTTAAAGACAGCCCGTCCCTTTTTCAGATCACCACAAAACATTGGAAAAACATATAGAGAAGTGTTAGCAAGTTGTATATTCATAATTTGAAACTGATACGTAGTGTAAAATTCAAATAATGCACGTAAACAATGTCTGATTAATAGTCTTTACCTCACACTCTTAGCAGTTTGTGTTGAAATATCTGCTTTATTTATTAATCTGTTTATTAAGTTATAAAACGCATTATGAAAAAAATTGTTCTTTAGAAGGAATCATCTCCAAAGTTTGGTAATTACTCATAAAATTAGGATTTCACACATGCATAATAACCACATAGATACTGTAACAAAGACTAATACTTTTTTCGTAGTACGAAAAAAGTCGGTTTGAAATTTAACGGCTGAAATTTTTTACATATACAGAAAGCTTCAACATGCTATATTCTTAGAAATGGTCTTGAATCACACTTTCTTCAATTTAAGATCGTGATAGACGATTTCAAATTTTAAGCTTGCAAAAGGCACGGACAATCTTTAAGAATTAGTCCCATGTTTGGTCTTGTGTACTTACATTAAGAAATGTGTACTCCATGATGAGTACAGCCTTTCAAAACTGGTGTTAACCCTCTGTGTCCCAAGCAGAATGCTGTTGTATGGGATTTCTGTGTATTCTCTTTGCCACAATGCACCAAGACCACATAAGCGGTTAACAATCACCTTTTGAGTAAACTAAAACACGATATAGACTGCTCTTAGACTTAGTAGGCTTTCATGCCATCAAGCTTCGACTTACCTTCGTGTGAATTTCTGGCATTTTGTTTCGTTAATGTTGCAAGTATCCAAGATTTGTACTGATTTATACATGGAAAGTGAAATCTGCGTTAGCAGCAACTTGTGTAAAAAGACCACTTTTTTTGTCTCCATTCAACATTGTTTATCATACAAACCTCTATTAAAATAACCTGTACGTAATGACCACCTGTTTATAAAGATCATATTTGAGTGGTCTTTCTATACAGGTTTCACTGTATTTTGTGTTGTGTTTTCGTTTGATGTATTGAAAATCAATAAATCAAATGTTTGGCGCCCTCTCTCTCCATGCAGGGAGCAACAATGGGAGCGGTACCTCGCCGGCCTTGTACCTGCAGGAGGACCCAATCTGTGGGGTCCAGCTGCTTAATCAGAATGAGCTCCGGGCACCTACCGCTGAGAAGGCCGCTTTCTACCTCGACGCGGCCATCGCAGCCCGACTCAACGGCGGCAAGAACGGTGGTGAGTGCATTGATATATCCCATCTCCTACATGTCCTAATATCCTATGATGGAGATTTCGTCATGCCTAGATTCACTGGCTCAGTGCCTTCGTCATAATTTTCCTGATATAGTTTTGCTTGCAGTGTTTCTTTGTGTGAAGAGTAAATGTTGTTTGCAAGGTATCTTATACAAAACAAATCGCACAGCAATATATTTGTGCTTTTCGGAATGATTATGTGAAACATTGATGGAGCTCTCCGTTTGTGCAACCCCTGGCCTGATAACGGGTAATCCTACATTGCTTTTATTATCATATTTATTTTCCTTCTCCATGCAATTTTGAGCCAAGATAAAGATAAATAATGAAGTGGCAATAATTCATGATTATGTTGATTGTTTTTCTCTCACCTTTTGTGTTATTTCTTTGTATGTTTTGAAAATGTATGGAAAATGAATTTTAATTGCAATGCAATAGCATATATGATATGCACATTTTTGATGAGCTGTCTATCTCTGTGTGTTCTAGCAGAAGGGGGTCATGATGGGCGGTATTCCCACATGCTCTTCACCCTCCACGTCTACCAGTACCGCATCGACAAGTCCGGCAAGGGCGGAGTCATAGGCGGGCGGAGTCGGCTGCACCTGATTGACCTGGGGAGTGGTGACCGGGGAGGGGGCAAGGCGGCCAATGGTGCTGCCCTGTCCTTCTCTGCCCTGGGGAGTGTCATCCTGGCCGTGCTCAACGGTCAGAAGCATATACCCAACAGGTAAGGGTCAAGTCGCACATGACTAGGGAGAACTTGAGCATTGACCGCTGGTGTTGGCTGCTTCGATTTTGTGAGGTTGTTCTGATTAACAAACTCCTGATAAAACTGATAAAATTGCCCTATGGTAGTTGTGTATATTATTTGTGTAAAAGGGCATCAACAGTGTACTAAGGGTTTATTTTCCATAGTTGTCCCTCCTCCCTTTCCTTGTTGCCCTGCAGCATGTGTGTGTATAGTTTCTGCAAAGATTTATTGCTGGTGTACTCATAGTTCCTGTTCCATATTTGGTCCCCCCCCCCCCCCATCAGCTAAAAAAAATGATATGAAAAGAGGAAAGGCAAATGCTGCTTACATTCTGACAAACCTGTTGTTTCTTTTTTAAGAAAATCATATTCTATATATTTGGTTCCTCCCCCTGCAGAGACAGCATGTTGACGCGGCTGCTCCGTGAAGCCATGGGGAGCCTGTCCTGCCGCACGGTGATGATCGCCCACGCATCGGCTGCCCTGCAGAACTACTCTGAAACCCTGGGCACGATCCAGAATGCATCCCGGATCCACCGCATGAGGAAGAAGAAATCCAAGGTCAGACTCAAAAGAAGAAACTATTGGGGAATGAGGGCAATATAGCCCCCACCATGCAAAATAGAGCCCCCTTGAAAACAGTCCCTGTTCTCCCCCAGCACAGCCAAAGAGAACCCCTATAAAAAACAACAGAGCTCCTGTGAAAAATAATAATTTTTGCATTTTGCATAATTAATGCATTATATGGTTCAGGATGTCCGTTTTTAAGGACATCAAGCTTGAGAAGTAGCCCCCACAAATTATTAATGTTTGCTCCCTTGCTTTGATTATGTCCATTCATTGAGCCTGTTAGGATTACAATAGGGACACGTACAGTGACCCACTACGTCACCCATTGTGTGCAAGCTAGCACCCCCTAGCAATCACTTCCCTCTCAATCAGCGAGCTTACAAGATGACAAAACAATAGCGTGCTGGCTGGTTGCCTAGGCTTGCATGATTGATCAGACCCAATGCTCTCCTACCCCACCCCACCCCTCCCCTTCCTGGCTGGCTGGCTGGCTGGCAGGGCGGGGGTTTAGCGGGGTGTAGCAGTAGCCCAGGGCTGCCCATGCATCTGGTAGGCCCATCACATGTTGACAAAAGCCCAATCCGCAACACACAGGACTTCATTACATTGCTGTCTTTACCCAGCTTACCATTCTCTTAGCCCACTCTTGTCTATGATGCCATTATGATGGGAGTCTTGATTGATTTGTGCCTGGAGCTGTTTTCATCTTACCTCATGCTCCATCCATGAGGAGGCTGTTTTTCACACTTGACTTAGGCTTCCAATGAATGATGCCATGCTTCATTCAGATGACTGAATGAATCCGTAATTTTGTCATAAAACTGAGGTCATTGACTTCCTACTCTTGCATACACAAATGTAAAGAATATTTTATTTTGTGCATTTTGTTTTGTCGTATTTCCCCATCTATATCAGTTCTGATTTCTAAGATGTTTAATGACATTAGCAAAAAAATGACAACATAGTGCTTAATGAAATATTTTAACTCTCATTAAATGATTTGGTAATATTGTAAATGTTACGTATATGCGCAGCACCTGACAAATGGATTCGATTAAAGAGAAAATGTGGCCCATTGTTCTTATCCTCTGATGTGTATGTCATGATTTATTAGCACTAAGGTGTTTAAAAAATTTTACACTTATGAAATATAATTTTAAAAATAGGTGAATAAAGCTGAAATTTAAATGCCATAAAGTCAAAGGTTGTCAGTTGTTTAAGGAGCAGGTTTTATAAATGATATTCTTGAATTTATCTTTTGAATATATGATTAGATCTATACTCATAAACAAATCTGGACAAATCAGGACATCGCGTCTAAGATAATCAATTCAGAATACAACAATGCTGATTGGTCATCTTCCTTGCCAAATCACAGGGACTTTTATGCCTGAAGCATCTTGAATTATTTAGACACTGGTGGCAGAGGCTAGTGGAATTACAGGTGTGCTGCGCCATGGGCATTGTTGTGTTCTCAATTGATTATATGATTTTGATCCTGATATGTCAAGAAATGAAAAGACTGTTACAAGAATATCGATTGATGAAATGTCACGAATATTGATTAATGAAATGTCACGAAAAGTGCATGAAAATTGACATCTTTTAACTTGATGATGTTTAAAGTTCAGCTTCATTTGAGTTGTAACTTGTTGTTATAAAGAATAATTCAAATGATTGCAAGAACCACATAACATTGAGCTATTGTTTGTTTGTATCCGCAGTATTCTGGGACCAGCTCCAGTGGTGGGGAGAGTTCCTGTGATGAGGGCAGGATACGGAGAAGGAGGTATGCCCCTGCAACAAACAACGGAGTCTGCGTCACCGACGCCGTCAACCAGAGTGACCCAGAGTACATCTCCAGCAGCGAGCAGTCATGTGACACTGTCATCTACGTCGGCCCAGATGGATGTCCACTGAGCGATCGCGAGCTTACGGACAATGAGGGCCCCCCAGAATCCCTACCCATCCTGAGAGGACTCAGCTCCAGCGAGGATGACAGGACCGGCTCAGCGAGCGACAAGGATGGGGATGAGATCAGATGGGCAAATGCGGATTCCACCAATGAGATGTCCGGAAGAGACACTGATTGCGGACAGAGTGATAGTGATGCTGCTGAGTCAAGGACTAAGAAATCACTCTTTCTGAAAGGTGCTAAATTTTCCAAACCACCATCCAAGAGCCTCATCCCCAAATTGTCTTCATCCCCTAAGAAAGCTTCCTCCGGTGGCTCAAGGAAGGTGCCTCCAGTACCCCCCAAGAGAGCAGTGCACACAAAAGAATCTGCCGAATCCCCCCTCAGGAAAGACTGTCAAAAAGAGAGCATGTTTGCAAAAGGCAAAATCAAGCAGGATAAAGCGAAGGGGCATTCTACGGAGAAAAGCCAAAAGCACGACTCCAAGGGCAAGGGAATAGCAGGCCCAGACAGACCACAAAACTTCCCAAGCAATCTGAAACCCCCTGCTGCTATCCACAAACCTAAACCTCTTCCAAAACCCAAGCCAATCACAGTACCTCGACCAAAGGCTTTCATCTCCTGTTCAGACACTGAGGCTGAGAACTACATGTCGCAAGAGAGGCGAAATGTCGGGCGATCGTTTGTGCTGGTGGAAGACGATGACGATGAGGAGGAGGGAGGCCAACAATGTCGGCAAACTGGAAAGTCTGCGTCTGATGGAGAGCTGATCGATAACAGCACGAGTGAGGAAGAGCCCGACGAGGAAGCACTCGCCACCCTCGCGGGCATCCCGCTAGTCCCAAATGGGCGTGGTAACCTCTCGCCTGTCTTGGAGATTGACGATGGACAATCGGAAAAGGGTGAGAGTTGTGAAACGACCAAGAACGGCCTTCCTGAAGACATGGAGGATGATGGTGATGAGCTGACGGCAGCACTGAGGATCGCTGATGCAGACTTCACCACTCAGGCTGC
Organism: Arbacia lixula; assembly: GCA_963669155.1. Lineage (NCBI taxonomy): Eukaryota > Metazoa > Echinodermata > Echinoidea > Arbacioida > Arbaciidae > Arbacia > Arbacia lixula. Next base: position 27,325,410 of record OZ022577.1, on the reverse strand, counting down.
CAACCTGGCTGAAAACCCTGTGGTGGAGACACCAGTGGCTGTTGATGGCACGCCTCAAGTCCTGTCCCCAAGGATAGAGAGACTCCTGTCACCCATGGCGCTGAGGAAGGCCGGCATTGATGCCGATTGTTTGATGAGGACGATCCATTCACTTGAGGGCCTCTCAGAATTCCTGGACAAACCCATCTCAGAAATTTCAGAAGATGACATTTCTTCATTAGCATGCTCTGAGCAAGACACATTGAGTTACGTTTCCAAGGATACGGAAGATGTCACCTCTGTAACTGACATGTCCATCGATGATCTCCCCATGGGATCAGAAGCCATGTGCTGCATTAAGGAGCTGGGAAGACGGTCGTTGGACTCATATTCAGAGAACTTCTCCATCAGCTTCAATGGTGCTAGTATAGATGCCTGTCTCAACGAGCCGCTACTTCTTCTGGGAAAGGATGAGCGGAGTAGGCATGGACTCGGCAACTACGTCTATTCTGATGATGAGTCAGAGATTGTTGATGGGACAAATCGTGTACGGCGGTCAGAACACCACTCGGAAATGGATACCTTTGATTCGATATCTCTGGCCACTCGGGACATTGAGGCCATCAAACAGCTGTATGTCATCTCCAACCTCAGCACGGAGAATCTCTCGGTGGATGATGATGACATCTCAGAACTCAAGTTTCCTCATCTCTCTTTTGGGAGTTCCTTCTTGCAAGACGAGCCCTCTGTAGTCACATACATGACAATAAACAATGACGAGCAGGTAGTGATGAGAGAGAAGCACCTTGCGTTGGATGATCTGGACCACCCACTGAGAAGACTCAGCTGCATCAGTGACGCGACTGATGCCACCTTCAGCACCGCTTCCCGTCCAGCCAGCTTTGCTGATCAGGACGACAGCACCCTCATCGCTGACTCCGTCAATGGGGACACCAACAATGAACCTACCTCACCAAACACCATCAATCTCATCAATAGCTTGCAGAATCTCCACATGGGCAACATGAAAGGTAACAATAGGTTTATCGGACCACATTGGTTTCATCAACCCAGTACCAGCGAGAACAAGCCAGTGGAGACGACAAGAACTGGCTACACACCTTCATCTACAGAGACCTCCCCTGTGTGGCTCAGAATGAACATTCCAGTCTCTTCAGCAGCACAGCAGAAGTGCAAACAGGACCACGCCGCAAGTGAAACTAAGACCAATGGCTGCACAGGCAGAGGAGTCTCCCACCTCGACACAAACGCCATTCTTCCAAACAGGGTGAGACAAGTACTTCCGGGGCATGTCTTAAGTGAAGTCCAGAGTAGCTCTAGTCCAGCGTCTTTCACATGTAGTCCCCAGCATCAGACTCGGGTCATGGCGGTCCATGCGAGGCACGTGTCCCTCTCGCAGCAACCCTCCCCTCACATCCTAAGTGCTGCCATTCAAAGTGCCAAGCATGAGTTGGCGGTGAGAGAAGACATGCCCAAGATCCGCTGCCTGGCTGACCTCGAGAGGCTGTACGGCATCGACATCCGCAAACCCGATGGTGCTGCCACGGAGGATGTCCAGAGTGAGACCAATGATCAGGACTTAGAGTTTGATGGGAGCAAAGCGTGTGACATGTCCACCATGGAGCGCCCTCCTGCGATCGGGGCTTGCTCTGCACCTCCCTTTGAGGTGGAGGTCAACCCCTGCTTTTCACAGGAGTATGATGATGCTGTGTTATCTGGTGAAACAAATGAAACGATCGCTATAGTACACCAGCCACCCAAATCTACTGAGTCTAGGACTAAAAAGACAGTATGCAGGAAAGAAAGTGTGCAGTCAGAATCTAGCGTTGTGTCTAAAGAAAGTGTGTTAACAGTGCAAAGTTGCCCAGTGAGTAGATTACCACAGCCCACTCAACATGGAACTCCCTCAAAGAACTCCTCAACCACCAAACCGTCTTCCCGCACCAACAAGGTGGCAACAAAAACCCGGGAGGAGACTCCCGCATCAAGCAAAACTTCTTCTGCATCTTCCAAGAAAACAGCTCAGACTGGCAGTAGGGTAGTGCAGAAACCCCCGGGTACAGCCCGAAGTCAAACAACCAAGTCAAGTGCCCTCCCTGTGAGAAAGTCACTCAGCAAATCAGCTCCTTCCTTGGCAAGAACCAACCAGGGGTCTTCCAAGATCCCCGTCACAACGGTGACATCTGTTGATGGTACCTCTGACCCTCCCAACATGCGCAACACCAATAACAATATCTCCCAGCTCCAGCCGGGAAGTCGACTCACTAACTCCTCTGACAGCAGCAATGATAGCGGCATCGCCTCCAGTGAGAACGTGACAAACTCCAAGCCAGCCATCCTCTCCCCATATTCCACCGTCACCAAGCCGCGGCCCATCAAGAACACGAGCAGTGGGCACGGCAGCGATAACAGCAGCACGTTCAGCGATAGTGTGCCCGCACCCAAGGGAGTGCACAGGGTCCATGGTGCCAGTGGGACCAGCAGTGGATACGAGAGCATGCTGAGGGATAGTGAGAACACAGCCAGCTGCTCCTCCGCCCATGACTCTCTCAGTGAGGGCTCCTGTGGCAAGGTCAAAGGCAGCAAGCTCCCCAGGAAGAAGTTTGCAGGTGAGAGCAAGGTTAACCCTAGTGCCAAAGTGCATTTAATGTTAAGTCAATAAGCATTTTTTGGCACGGTATTGAGAGATCAGCTACACTGTGTGTCTCACAAATACTCTGCAATTAACATTGAATATAATTTATGATGAGATGAATCCACCCATCATTGAAATATTTTTACCTATCCTGGTAAAGTGTTTTCATATTTGATTGTGAGTGGTATTTGCCTGCTCTATACTAAAACTACACAAAAATGTTCATCTGCTATGGAATAACTTTCATACATGAATTCTTGTCTGTTCTTGTCAGCTAGTGCACTGCATATAGCTGTACTGTCTAATGACAGTAATATGAGACTACTTTATCTACGTAGCAGTTCTGTGTAAAGATAGCCATGCAACTCTTTATCATTCTTCATCTTCTTGAACATGCACCCCCCTCTTCCCCTACTCAGGTGCGAGGAGAAGTCGCAGTGTGCCTCGTTCCTCTGCGTCAGACTGCGGCGCCTCCCCAGGCCCCGCCCACGGCTCCAAGTCGGGCCGCTGGAAGGACCTGCCGCCCCGTCCCATCATGCCCAACGAGGGCGTCGAACTCAAGGTCTACGAGGTCGATGACCCTCGTCGCATCCAGCAACAACGACCAGAGACTATCAAGGTGAGTAGATGAGCGTGAAGTAGGCTCATAACCATGACTACAAGTGGTGGGTTTCCTATTGTCTGTTGTGCACATTGTTCCTGACATGTGATCATTATTTCATGAAATCTTCTGATGGATATGGACCTGAGCCACGTCTTGTTATAGATTGCAACTTGACTTGTGATTTATATCAATTGTAAATCTGATACATTAGAGATAAGGGAGTGGACTTACTATCGATTCAGATTAATCACAACATATTTTGGTAGTTTTGTTATCATATCTACTTTTTTTCACTTAATTTTTTGCTATTTGTCTTTCTCTCCTCTCTCTGATTTCTTTCTTTGTATCTTTCTTTTGTCCCTTCTGCTTCTGCTTACTTTCTTTATCCTTTTTCTCTTGTTGTTCTTCATTACCTTCCTGCTTTGATTAGCAAACCTTTCTCAAACAGCTATAATTGCTTGAAAACTTCCCCAAAAAGGTGATAGGTACACTTCCTGATGGATGCTCTTCCACAAACTTTGTTCTGTATTAGAGGAAGGTTTTAGGCTATGGAGTACATTCCTGCGTTTTTTGTGTGTGTTCCTGTAGAACGTTGTGCCTGTGTATCTCTCTTTCTCTCTCTTCTTCTTCTTCTTCAGATTGATGTACCCACATCCCTTGTGGGTAGTCAACCTGTCAAGACCTTACAATGGAACTGTTTCCCAAGGTCATTAAAGCTTTGATCTCGAGTCCCTTCAGAGAGAGGCAACTCTATCCCGTTTTGCCGGGGTGTTCATATATACATATCTCTCCGCAAACATTAGCCAAGGCATGTTGCTTCATCTTGACTGTCTTGACTAAAAAAAAAATGTTCACTTGTAGTCCTCATTACCAGACTAATCTAATTAGTGTCTATGTCAGACATGTCTCTCTTTCTACCATTCCAAAACTTACACTTGTTGCAGACTTTATATAGCATCTAAACAGTTTAGGCTTGCAGATCATTTCTTAGGGAGGGCATTTGTTATGACACATTGAAGAGCACATGCTGTATAACTTGGCTAATGTTTGTTGAACTGGTATCAACCTTGAGTTTGCAGCTTGATCAAAACTGTATTTACACCAGCTATACACAAGGCATGAGTGATTCTCCATGTCATGTATAGCCAGACACAGCTTGCCTGGAATGCAGCAGGAATGTATGTGTGTGTGTATGTGTGTATTTAATCCCAGGCATCCTGGTCTTGTCACAGTCTTATGCATTGATCTTCCAGTCTTCTGTGAATGATGCAGTTTTTGTGAGAAGCAATGAAATAATCTAGCAAACGTGTTGTTTCTCTATTTCTTTGTTTCTCTTTCATTGTGGAGTTCATGTCTTTACTCTCCATTGGCACCAAGATGTCTGACCTTGTTGAGGGAAGATGATTCTAACTGTAATAACATTGATATCATGTATCATTATGTTGTTGTCATTGATTCCTCTAACCCATTTTTTGTATGTGACCCTCCAGCTCAAACCACCAATAAGTCACAAATGTTTATTGATTTATCATACACATTACTCAATATTTAGGTTGCTACTCTTACACTAAAGTAGGTAAGTTTTATACCTCTAAAAAGCTGTGAATCTTTATTTTCAGAATATGTATGTAACACACACACATGATTTCCAGACTTAATGGTGGTTTTGAGGTGAGAGGTCACATAGTAATCTGTCGTATCTTAATCCCTTCATGACACCTACTAACAGCCCTCACATTCCATCACCACCAGGATTCGGTCACTAAATCACCCAGCAAATCACCCAAAAGGTCATCTGACTCTCACACTCTGACCCTTGGTATGACCGGCCCTAACCAGCCCAAGGCTGACCCGAGTGACCGCTCTTCCAGACGCGAGGTACTTACAGTTCCTACACTCCCTCTCTCATTCCATCCCTTTTACTTCTTTAATATAATCAAGTGTTAGTACATTTCATCCGCTATGTCAGGAGCCTGGGTCACAAAATCAAACCTTGTGTATATACTTGAAAGTAGGGGAAATATACATGGAGTCCTTGACTCCATCTTAATGCAAGTGAAAGCATTTCAAATTTAGTAATGCTAGTAACTCACAAGTAAAGATTTTTCACTGCAGAAATATACTTAGGTGATGATTCTGTTATGAACAGGAACAGTGAGTGCACTTTGCATCAATAACAATCCTGAAGGATTGATGAGTTTCTGAGACTGAAGATGATTTGAATACCAGTGTGAAGATAAAGCTATATTGAGCACACCCTAGTCGAAAAAACAAAGTAAAAAGATACATATGAAAAAGTTCCCTGTTTGGAATATAGAAATAGATTTTTAAAAATATCTTTCAAATATATTACAAATTTATTAGAAATATAGTCAAAATACATTGAAAATATATTAGAGATATATAAGAAATATAAACAAATATATAAAAAATTGAATTTAAAAATGGTGTTTCCCTCAGTTCAAAATGACCGGGGCATCTCTATAAATATGGATACTGATGATGATCCAACCTGTTTATCCCCCCTGATTGGCCCCCTGCCAGCCTTGCGAAGAGGCGGCAGGCGGCAAGCAGTCCGCGGTGCAGCTACGGCACCATGAGCTGCGGGCCCAGCTGGCCCTAGCAGAGGCCCAGCTGCAGGAGGGCCAGGGCCACTGCCCCTTTGAGCGTAAGCACCACCCGATCAATGTTGCCAATTGTGGGCTGGTCTGCACTAGCTAGTTCTGTGTAGTTACCGTTACCACCCACCCTCCTCTCCAATGTCGCCACACAACGCCACATGGTATATATAGCTCACCAATACATTCTTACCGTTTGGCTTTTAATATGCCCTGTCAGCTGTGTCACATTTAACATGTTGCCTGAAATGTCTTTATTCATATTGCCTTTTGATTTGATATGTTATCTTGCAGAGAAAACAAGTGTGTTTCACATGGAATGGATGCATGGATGTTTGGGATATTTGGAATTTATTCATGCAATGCATTGCTTAATATTATTTGTGTAATGTTCTAAGTGGAGCTGTACTTGTTCTAAAGGAAGAGGGATCATCAGTCCTAGATGCCATATGTGTAGGCTTTAGCAACTCCCCCCCCCCCCCCCACCCGACATCAATCATCTTCTCTTGTGTTTGATAAAGTTCTAGTAGCAGTCATTCTATCAATCTTACTCTTTCCCCTCTACATTATATTACCCAAGCTTGCTAACCACTTTCTACTTGGGGTGTGTTTCCCATACCCCAATAGTAATACAATAATCCTTAGTTAATGCTAAAGCCTAATGATGAATGATGCTGAAGATTGGTGTACCCAAAACCATTCATGCTATCAGTCTTACTCTGTACCCCAACATCATCTTGACAAAGCTTACTAGCCATCTTTTTTTCACACAGTACCATGAAATTCATGGTAAACCATTATTATGCAAATAGATTACTGCTGGTGACTTACAAGGGAATGCTGTAGTAAATGCATTTCAGCTTGAAGATATCTTCAAATACCATTGCATTATTGCTGTTCCCTTATGTTTCATTTACATAGAACCAGTTTCCTTTGTCCCTCTTGCTTTTCCTCTGCCCAGTGTTGTGTATTCCTCCCCCCTCCCCCATTCAATCCTTGTCTCAACCGCCATCTATCAAGACAATTTGTTTCATGACTACTATATACTATCTCCCTTCCTCCCCTGAATCAAACAAGAATTTAAGAGGGAAAACAACTGTTTGCAATTCATGTGACAATTTTTTTTCCATCTCTGCTTCAATTATTATTTTATTTTTATGATGACCTGCAAAGCTTCACATAATGTATATGATATGTGTATTTGTCATCTATTCTAAATTTATTTAGTTTTGCATATATTTGCATTTTATTTTGGCCCATTCTATTTTATTTACCCATTTGCCTATGCTTACAGATATTGTTCAGGTACATAAACTGTGGCATGGGATGTTGATGTTATAAACATTATCTTTGATTTGTTCTTTGCTTGCTCATACTGTGTATGTAACTTTCATTTATTCACATCAGCTTTTAAGGAGATATTGTCAATTGCAGTATCTGGGCCTAAACCAGTCTCTTCCCTTATATAAGTACTACTTGCACAGACTGGCATGAAATGTCTCTAAGTGCTTTTGAAAATATGACCATGTTTTGTGATCATTAAATTATCAATATGATGAGCTGAATGAGTAACATGTTATAACCAGTCAATGTTAGGTACTTGCATCAATTAGCAAGTGGATCATGATATATATATATCATTTATTTCTCCATTTCTTAGTTGAAATGTCCTCTCCCTACTGTCTGTATGTGTGTTTGTATATACATTGTATACACTGATGTGAGCTGTGCATCTGTATGCATGTATTGTGCAGAGAGAAATGTTTGTAGTTTACGCTCTTTGTAGTGAAAACAAATCCACATATTGGCTAAGTGTCATTTAGCTCTTGCAATGCCAAAAGAGAGCCCCCATTAAAAGCGATAGAGCCCCAGTGGGAAAAAAAAAATAATTTCATGGTTTCATGGAGTGGTATTCTGATAAAAAAAACTTACGTTTTGACACAAGTTTCAACTCAAGTCCCCTACAATCCATAGCTGTGATTGGCCTATTGCAGCAGTTTTTAACTCTTGTTTGTCTGTTTTAGAATGCCAACTGATCGAGCTAAAAGAGTTTTAGACGTTAGTTTCCATAAGAATCCCACTAATGGAGTCCATTTCAAGACATGAAGCTTCAAAAGTTGCCCCCCCCCCCCTACAGTCAAATCCCCTTGACAGTCTTGTGCCCGGTTTGTATCTAGCTTTGACATGTGTGTCCCCCCCACTTGTTTGTCGCCCTCTACAGTGCACGTTCTGGAAGAAGTGGAGTCCCAGCTCGGGGGGGACTTCCCCCCTGCGGCCCTGGAGGAGGAGACAGCCCGCCTGGAAGAGCGACTGATCAACTGCCGTGCCCACCTGGCCATGATCAAGTGCCTCAACCTGCTCTGCTGCTCCCCCAAACGACAGAAGCCCAGCCCCACCTAGCAACGGATACTGAGCCTCTTCTAGCAACAGACACCCTCTCCCACCTAGCAACAGACACCCAGCCCCTCGTAGCAACAGAAACCAAGTCTCCGGTGGTATTGGAGGATGAGAACCCCAATAATACAGCCCCCAGTTAAGAGTAACTTATACAAGAAGCCTGTGGTGAATGGCTTGCCCGTCCTAGCAACACCAAGCCCCTCCTAGCAACAGACACAAAGTCTCCATTAGAGGTTGAGAACTCCAACAATATTTTCCCAATTAAGATTTACTTGTACTAGAAGACTGCGTTGGATGGCTTGCCCAATCTAGCTACAGACACCAAGCCCCTGGTGTTGCATTGGGGGATGATAAACCCAACAATATCACCCTAGTTGAGAGTAACTTTTAAGAGAAATGATGGCTCTGTTCATCATACAGGGTTAAGCCTGCCAGGAGTTGACACATATTCCTACTAAAGTACCTGAAACAGGATTGTCATATGCCAACAATGCAGTTGTTCATAGGTAAGAGCGAATGTTCAACTCTCTCAGTACTATGCCATAAGATTATTATTGCACATTAAAACATCCCATGGTACTGAGAGGGTTAAGTTTGGTTGGATCAAGCTAAAGCCAATAAGGCTATAGCAGAAACCTTTGACTGCATTTTATTGGTCAGTGCGATTTCTGTCTTACAACCAGTGGAATAGGATAGATGAAGACACTTTTTACTTTTCCTTCTAATTCCCTGCAAACTGCATTATATTGAAAGCTTGTGTTCATGATTAAAAACGGATCAAATTACTATGATATCACAACTTCAATCTGAAGGGTTTGCTTTGTGCACTAATCATTTGAAATAGGAAATCTACTTAACAGGAGCATTATCTGAAACATTTATTCATTTACTCCATACCATGTTATGTAATATCCAAAACTCAACTTGAAGTCCAGGGATCAATACACTTCCACTAACAGCCAATTTCCAGGTCTAAAATTGTGAGGGAAAGTTATAATATTCCGTGGTATTTACACAATTTTTGACTTACAAAAGTGCTGCACTACATGTACCTTTTAATGGACACACTGAATTCAATGTCAAAAGAGCTTTCAGAAATAAAGTTCTTAGCTGTGCACATAATGTATATGTGCTTTCATCATGTGATGCAATTTCAATCATGAGTTACCTGATAAGTGGTGCTGTAAAGTTGATACATACATCCAATGTTTTACTCAAAGTTTTGACTGTATCTTTTATACTGTATCTGTATAGTGAGCAGTAGTCAACATAAATCAAGTTTTGCTTTTACTTTTGTGATCTTGTCATATGCTAACTTGAGCTGAATACAGTGGAATGTTGAGCGTGGCGAGAGCTTGCACTAAGTAGTAAAATCATCAGACATTTTGTTTGCCGAGTTTATATAATGGCCTAAATGTTGTCATAGAGATGATAAACAACGTTTTCTTTCAGACTATTCCATTTATATAACTTGTTTTACTCAGTTTTTGCTTTCTTATACCGATGATCAAGACACAGAATTGCAGACGACCAAACCGTGATTTTCTAAAGCCTTTGTGATAAGTGCTTTCCTGTGTGTTCAAGTGGATAGATGTACATGTATACATTTCAGAATGTCCAATTTGACAATTGTTTGTGATTGTTCTGTATCCCTAGGTTTTATATGAATTTTATAAACCCACTTTTTACATATTTGCATTTTACACATTTATGAATGGAATGGTGGAGATAAATACTATATATCAGATGGAGCAATATTGTGCAGGTTTTTACGATTGGATCTTCTTCAGGCATCTACAAAACACTAGAAGTTTGCTAGTTTTGGTAGCTGTCAATCATTTTGATTTGAGGAGCAATGCAAGTTTTGTGCAAATAGTATAGGCACGTCTTCTAAGAAATTGAGGACATCAGAATGACTACAACCTCAGAAAACAGTGGAAGTAGCAAGAAAGACAAAGTACTTCAGGCATTGTAAAATTTGCCTTTTGGGCATGATCTTATTTCATGGTTAGAAAACTTTGAGGCATGAATAAGTGGATTGGTTGATGTATTATAAGGCTTTTTCATATGTACAGTTCTTTTTCTAATAATTATAAAATATTTGTATTCTGTACATATATAAATTCATCCTTATGATGCAAAATATTTCAACTTCTCTTTTCTGTTCTCTTCCATGATATAGCTATCAAGTCACTTTTATCTTAGACGCTGTATATTCACTGAGAAAGAGGCAAATCGTTTTTGATCAAATTATTATTGACTAGTCATTTATTGTCAAACTATATTTATTGCTCTATAAATTATTGTACAGGTTTATATGGATAGTTGCTGCGTTATTCTAAATGTTGTAGGCAGCAGTTTTTAGTTTGACTAGTCTTTAAAAAAAATTAAAAGACAAACATAAGACACCAATGGATGCACAAACTTGCCTTGTTTTACCCATGTGAAATGTATTTCCTACAAATGATTTAGTCGTTAGTGTTATATATAATTTATTTACCGATTTTGGGTTGATAATGTTTGTTTCTATTCCAGTAAGAACATTTGCACAGATCCTATGCATTATTACAGATTTGGTGTTTACATGACAATGTGAATTATTGAAATATGCTTAGTTCCTAGATTTGTACAATTAAATAAAACAGCATGCCAGTACAGTTGAGTAAACACAATTTTCTGTTCAGATTTTACTTTTAAAGTGTACATAGTAATTTAGTCAACAAACATAGTCAACTGGAAAAAAGGGAAACAATGCAACTTCATAAATTATGAATTAAGAAAGCAAAGAGAAATTCCTTGTATTTAAGTTCAGATCAATGATATCTGACATTTACAGCAAGTCTTTCAGTTTGCTTCTTAGGTATCAAATTATCTTTATACAACATTTCATATGATATTCACATCGGTCACTTATGCATTTTGCTTGGTTGTGATGTTTGTTGAAGGAGTGACAATTTAACAGTTTACTAGTTCAAGTACTATTCTTCAAAGACAAGCAAACAAATATGAAAAAACTGTGTGTGTCAATATGTATTGTGAGGAAAACTTGCTGCTGCCATTTTGATTTCACTTTATTATGCCCAGTGATTTCAGAAGTAGAGCATTCAAATGTTTCTGAAGTGGCTATCTTTGTAAAGCTTGTTAACTTGCTGCATGTGTAGAGTATTGTTTCAGCGGTTTCTTGTACTCACGACTGTAAGAATGTATGTTACATAGTCTACCCATACTTATTTATTATCTGTAGAGATGAAAACATGCCAGATATTTTAGCACAGTAGAAATGTATATAGAACTCTTGTAGAAAGACAAATCTTAATCTTGTATAGTTCATCTTACAGAGAAAATGATTATTATTTTATGTGCAGTAATTGTCTTTTCCTCTATCAAAGGTAGAATTTGATGCCAGTGTGAATTTGAAAGGTGAGAAAAATACCTGTGAGTAGATGTAATGAATGAAGGATGACATTTGCAATATGATTATTAGAAAGTGTATCCCAATTGTTTGGGGATTTATGAAGGCAAATGAAGAAGGTGAGATGTGTACAGTGTTGTGTGGCAGTGGTCGGTCATTAAATTCCACCTTGAACAAGAAAAAAAATGGTCTCTACTTGTTTTTGTCTCGTTATCACCTACACAGCTACCCTGATTCAGATTTCATGGCTCGCAATAGAGAACTGAAATGTGAAGTCATATGAGCATGTTGTCATGACGATTGGTTCTTCACTAGGAGGGTAGGGAAAGTAGTGGTGATTATAGTGAGAGTGCTGGACACTAGCCCCCTAGACAATGTCAGACCAGTAAATTTCACTCTTGATGGATGTTGTTAAGAACCAGAATCCAGCATAGCAACAGATATGACGATATTGCTTCAGTACTCTATGTCTTATGGGATCCAATGATTTGGGGACTCTAGCAAATCTTGAAAATGGTTGCATGTGTGATGTGTGTGATGGTGTGATCATGATACAGTTAGGACCTGTAAGTCGGCGCGTTCTTTATGCTTTACATTTGCTCACGTCATCAATTCTTCAATACCCTGCTAGTTTGCTGTATTGGAGATAGCAAAAGTTGCTTTCTTCGAGAATATTGTTCTTCAATAGCTATGCACACACACCCATACATTCATACACAAATGCACACACACGTGTATATGCCCATCAACACGAATTAATTTAATTATTACACTTCTTTTTAATCCACACAAGTGGTAAAGTAATCAATTACTTCAATTCAGGAAAAGTTTATTCGTTATCCATTGATACAAAAAAAAACCGAAATAAAATGAACAAATGTCACAGCTTGGGGTACAAAGAGTGTGGAGTCAGCATTGTATGGTGATGGGAACCATAAAGTGATCTGCTCTCCAATCACAGGTGCATAAAATCTGTAATAAGTCGATAGGCTTTTGCTGGCTTGGAACTGAGAGTGTTAATATGTTCAGCAGTCTGCCCATTACCGAGACACATTCATATGCAGTTTGATTGCAGGGATGGGCTGGTCTATCAAAATTCCTCTTTTGTCAAATTCTGTTTAAAGTCTTCTCCCGTGGTATTCCATAATCCTTCCAGACTCGCTTCCCAAGCCCATTTAGATCTTGAAATGTATGCACATTATGAACTTAGGAGGAATTCATTTCCCAGAATGCATGTAAGAGAGAAGTTAGGAAGCAATTTAGGTTTAGCAAGCCATTCATAACACATGCAAACAAATGAGCAGGGATCTTCTTCAGGGATAATCTGCAAAGGCGCACATACATAATTGATGTGCGTGTGCAGATTTGTGCGTCAACAGAGCTAGGCAGAAACCTGGTGGAAAGTCCCAATGAGATTTCCTTTCATCATAAATCTGCTAAGAAACACAAATTGCTTGTGGTCAAGCTGTCCTTATAACTTGCATTAGGAACATTCTAGGAAGGAATTCTGGAATACCAAGTTTGTCTCACTTAGGCACATCCTAAGTTAAGGAATTCAGGAAAAACTTATGAAGCATCTTCAGAAAAAAAGTACAGTGTACAAAGAAAAATTAACACAACTTTTCATGGGTGTTGAATCTATACAATGTATATGTCTACATTTCAAACATATGAAATACAAATAGCATCAAAATAGATACATATTTCTTTCTTTTATATAGTCAAGGTGAAATGTGTGAATTACATGAAATATACTGTACAGGTCCCATCATTTTATGCCTCTGCCACAAAGCTGACAGTGGCTGACAGTGGCATTATTATATCTGTTTACATCCACGTCCACTCTGTGCACATCAATTTACATCACACAACTAGTTTTTCTTTAATATAGCTTTTGACGATCAAATTTACACGGAAGTACTATACAACAATGACATCGGCTTGATATATATTCATAATTCATTCTCACTCTTCACTGAATTCAAGGTATTCATTTTAGGACTATTAACAGAAAGTATTCCTTCAAAGGCTATTTACAATAATATGCAATCTGAGAGTGACTGGTTAGCACACGCTTCCTACAACCAAACACTCCTCAATGAAAATAATACAATGAGACAAATGGAAATGAGAAATTATATACAGTGCCAATATTCCATACAGCTTGAATCAATTCAAGAACACTTGCTCAATGCAAATGGGTGACCACATCAGTAATAATGTCAGCTAGATTACATCATTTCTGAAACTAGATGTTTAAGGAATATTGTTCATCCATCAATAGAGAATATGAAAGCTCTTCAAAATACTAGACACTGTGGAAACAGTTTATCTCTAGAGATGGGACAAAATGAACAAGGAAGGCCGAGTGAAAGACTTATCACACAAACAATTCACTGCTGGCCTGTTGCATCATCTCAAATTGGTTTTGTTGCTATTGTGATGGTAGTGGGAATTCCTAGTTGTTTGACTAAAACAATGATATCAAATATCAGCATTTCATCTTGTCCTATGCATATAACAGTTCCTGTCATTTGTCCCTTTCAAAAAATATATTTGAAATAAAACTTAGTGCTATGATTGTTGATGAAGAAAGTAAGATTGCTGGTGCCAACAAGAGTCCTCTGTATTATATTCCTCTGTGTCTAAGCAAATTAGACCAGAATTAGACCAGGGTTAAAACAGAACTAGACCAGGACTAAACCAGGTCTAGACCAGGATAAGATCAGACTAGACCTGGGCTAGACCATAATTAGACCAGGACTAGACAATGCTTAGACCATGCCAGGCTTGGCATACATGGGCAGGTGGTAGTAGTTGTAGCTCAGGAAGCTGAGTAGTCTGGTCTCTACTGCCCTCTTACTTCCCTGCCTGTCAAACTCCTCGGCCAAGAACTTCCGATCCTGGGCTTCCAGCTGCAGAGTAAAGACAATGACATCTCAAATTATTTCCCCATACCGCATGTCACAAAAGCTATCCCATAATGCACCAAACACATACATCTTCACTTTGTTCTGCACTTACATGTAAGTCCACTTACGGTCTCATACACTAGTACACAAGAAGGAACTACATTTTTAAATTAAACACGAATATAATTCAATATAATCCTATTAAACATCGCTTTCAAGGTCATATATTCTGAGGAGCAATCTACTTCATACCGAGTTTCTTATACATGTGTACATTTTTAAGCGTGTGAAAGGAACATAACATCTCTAAATCTCCAAGTACCAAATGTGCATGAAATGTGTAAAAAGGCAACATGGTTTTCCTGGTGTGGCGCTGAGAAAGTTAGGAGGCAAATCAAAGTAAGCATCACTCACCAGCAGATCCTGAGAGATAAGCTCTCGCACCTTCTCCTCCAGGGATTGTACATCCTCAGCCTGTCAAAAGCACAACACCAAGCATGTCAACACTTCTATTCGGGATCAAGCACCACATATATGTGGTTTGGGCCTATAACTTGTGACGCCATTTTTTTTACAAATCATCAAAGATGCATCAAAGGGAAGATACGTTTCTGCACAAGATGAATCAATCTAGTAGTATGTTTGCGCTTTGAAATATTCTTTCATAGTGAAATAAAGATGAAATGCTCATAAATCTTCAAATTGGCACAATTATTCAAAATTCACAATGAAATGTATGAACTGTTTTGCAATAAAAAAATCTGGATTTTTTTTTACTTTTCCAACTGTCAAGCCAAAAGAATGATCTTTCTTGCTCTTATGAATGTGTTCAGGATATTTCTATTTTACCAGTATACTTATAGAATATCCCAATATGTGGCTTTGAAAGTAGAAAAATCTGTACCCTCACACACAAAAAAAATGAAATAGGTTCCTGTTTTGCTGAATACAACTCTGACTCATAATACATTTAATAATGTCAAAAAGAAAGGATGGAAATTAGATGTCCTATTTAAGTAATATGAAAGTGATTATCATAATTCTTTGGTAAGTCTCTTTCAGATGACATTTGCAAATGAATGGATGACAAGCAATAAACTTTTGATAGAATAAATGAGTTGATTGATGAAGAGGATGGATGAATACAACAATGATGGGTGGATGCAGATATTAGTGGGTTCATACGTCGGTAGATGGAAGGAATGACCCAAAGAGGAGATGAATAAAATAAAGAAGGATGGATGGATGGAAGGATGGATGGCTGGATGGATGGATGGATGGATGGATGGATGGATGGATGGATGGATGGATGGATGGATGAATGGATGAATAGATGGATGAATGGATGGACGGATGGATGGATGGATGGATGGATGGATGGATGGATGGATGAATGGACAGATAGATGGATGGATGGATGGATGAATGGATGGATGGATGAATGGATGGATAAATGGATGGATGGATGGACGGATGGAAGGATGGATGGAAAGATGGATGGATGGATGGATGGATGGATGGATGGATGGATGGATGGATGGATGGATGGATGGATGCATGCATGCATGGATGCATGGATGCATGCATGCATGAATGAATGACTGACTGGATAGATGGATGGATGGATGGATGAATGAATGACTGGATAGATGGATGGATGGATGGAGCTCAAACTCACTGGTCTCTGCACCAGGAGCTCCCGGACCTCCTGCCTAAAGTCTGTGAAGCGGTCATGGAAGAGAGCCAGGCTCCAGGGCTCCTTGAAGTAGGCATATAGGTCTGGGATCAAGCCCTCGTCAAAGCGAGACACCAGGTTGTTAAGGAAGCGCTCATGGATGTTGTACAGGCACAGCAGGTTGGGCACATCAATGGGCTGTAGAGGAAAAGTCATTTCATCAACATTCTCAGTACTATAGGTGCATGAAAGTGCATAGGTGCATAGTAAGTCATGGGAGCTTTCCTGTCTTGGTACTAGGAGGGTTAAATGTTACCCTAGAGTGAAGATAGAGGCTCAGAGGAGAATTGGAGATTGAATGATCCTTTCATAACAGAAATGGAAGAGGCAGAAACATAGATAAAAGAGACAGATCTACAAGTACACAAAGACACAGACATAAACATTAAAACTTCTTCACATAAATGCATCCATGAATAGCATGATCTCTCCTCTCTATCTCTATCTCTTCCCTTTTCTCTCTCTCTTCCTCTCTCACTCTACAGGAGTGATTGAATCACAAAGTCCTCTCCATACACCTTATTAAATTCATAACACAGCCTAAAGATACTGTATAAATATCAATATATCTTAATATAACAAAGACCTGCTCATATGAAGAACATTCCTCAAATATTTCTCCCCCCCCCCCCCCCTTCGTTTTATTGATTGGAATCTATTTTATTTGAAATAACTGTATGGTAGCTACTGATAATCGTTTGTCTCGCAATGTAAGGTAAACGGTATCGAAAAGATCACGACGTTTCGTGTGCCGCTGCAACACTTCGTCAGGTGTGATACAAAATTGTAGTAAGCAGGGGTTTAAATACCCTATGGTCAGTGCAGCGCACTAACTATAAATGGTCCAATACTAATAGCCGGCGTATCCGGGTACTTGACCAACAATAGACCGTTGATGCGCCTCGCATTGACCGGCGGTATGGTAATTGTACTTAATCCCCTGAAGAGGGAGTTGTGCCTACCTGGCTAGAGAGGCAGGTGACGGTCTGGATGTTGCAGTACTGGTTCAGGTGAAGCTTGAAGTAGTTCTGCTGAGCATCCGTCGTAATGATGTCCCGCCCCTGTGTATGCACATGAAAGAGATAGTGTTGAAAGGTTCTTTCAGGTTTGAGACATTCAGTACAATGTTGGTTCTATGAGTACTTTCCAAAAACAGTAACTCTTTATGCGTCATTGAGGTATTTCATTTCCACATCTTATAAGAATATGGTATTGATTTTAAAGAAAACTTGTTCAACATAAAATCAAGGAACCTTAATCACACTACATTGTGTTTACATTATGATGAAATAAACTGATAGAGTAGACGAGTCCATATAAGCTAGGCTTGCAGACCAGACCCTTTTTAAAGTATCATGAATTTGAACAAACTTCATTACCCCTTTACGTGCCAGATGTGGATTGTTTCACCATCAACACACACCAATCCCATAGAGCAGCATATTATAACAGCACACATAGGGTTAATGTAGCTTGAAGGGAGCTTAATTCCTATGTGAATTGTCAGACTCACGTAGTCAGCCTGAGCCATCTGGACCTCTAGGGGTGTGTCCAGGCCAGGCTTGTCATAGTGGAGGTAGTGCAGTCCCCCTGGAAGGACCCCGCCCTGCACCTTGGCCCCCTGGTAGAGTGGGATGAGGGGGTGTGGCTCTGCGGGCGGGGCCACGTCATTCTCTATGGTGGGGTCAAAGAGTCTCAGCATGGTGGAGGCCAGGGAGCGACCCACCTCCTTGGAGTTGAAGTTGGAGTGCGTCCTAAAGCAAACAACAAAGTGAAGTTTATAATCAAAAGTAATGAAAGCAAGAAGAACCAATAAGCTAAAAATTACAACAATCATTACAAAGTACACCAAAGAAGAATCAGTATAGACACAAATAACACACACGCACACAAAACAAAATATCAAACAAAACTTGCACATTCAGACACTGACCATTGATCTGTGTGGTATTTTCTCTGGAATTTGGTGACCGGTCCAGCTGCCCTGATGGACAGGTCATTAGTGTGGAAGAGTGCATCGATGACCAGACGACCATCGTACACCAGGCAACTGTCGTTGATTGCTGGAAGAAAAAAAGAGGAAGAAGAAATTAGCAACTTTGAAGTTCCTAAAGGAAGTGTTTATATGGAGAGTGAATGCAGTTACTCAATATTTCCAGGACCTACATATAACAATATTATTATCTGTATACTCCTGACAAGAATATTCATGATCCATGTTCCTGAACTTCACCTGTAGCTAACAAAGGAAAAATAGCTAGATTTTAATGACGGGGCTTTCTGGGATGATTTCAATGTTAAAAGAAATTTGAGGCATACAACTAATAGTAAGTATTGTATGCTCCATCCTGTAAAACAGTTTTTCATAACGCATCTGTGTGGTATATTTAAAGCTTCACAAGTCCTAGCAACTATTTTCCATTCTGTATCTACGAAAGATGAACAACTAGTGATTTTTTAAAGTAACTTGAGTGTCAACATACAGGATTTTTACATGTTATCATTGTACACTGAATGCAATTCCGCCTTCCGGCTGCAAAAAATAATGAAATAACAGCTTTCAAATCAACTGAATTCAATACCTTTGAATGCGTCGTAGTCGACGGCCTTGCGGTTGAAGCAGAGGAAGACAGAGCACTCCAGCTTGACAGGCTTGGTCTCCGAGGTGAACGAGGCGCAGTAGACCTCCCCTGCTGCCCCCCTGTCACCCCCTCCTTGCACCCCCTTGCCATCATTCCACTGGGCCAGGTAGTACCCCTGCAGGAGCTGTACTCCTGCCTGGGCCATGGCTTGGTGAGTGGCCTCTAGGACGGTAGGGTTGTTGAAGCACGAGGTGGTGAAGCGCTGCGGAGGCTGCACCATGGCGATGCGATGGCCAGCCACGCCCAGAGATAGCAGTGTTTGGACGGCCGTGTAAGCATCCAGGCTGCTGCCGTACACAATCACCTTGCCTAGAGAAAACAAACACAACAGCATACCAGGAGTTAATAATTTACTAATGAATAACTTTTGGGGGGTGAATTCTATATATATCTTTTTTGTACTTCTATGTTGCCTTTACATTCTCAAGAAATGTTTTTTAATTTGTTAATTTCATTATTATACTTTTATGTAGATCATATTTTTGTGAATTTGAATACTGTCCTGTTTTGTTACTTTTTGCTGTTTTTTTATGATGAATCAAATAAAAACAATTCCAAAATAAAAATTCAATTTTTAAACTAGAGCCTTTCAGAAATTTCACCAAAAATGTCATCAGTCTACACCCAAGTAGTGATCCATCTTTGTACCATGTTTGGTTGGTATTGGATTTGGATTTATTTTGAAAAATATCACTTTGAGGGCAAATTTTAGCTAATTTTTTTAGCAAAGTTCATTGACTTTTGACCCTTGAACTTTCAGGAATTTCACCCAAACTTTGAAGACAGCCCGTCCCTTTTTCAGATCACCACAAAACCATCGAAACATTGGCAAAACATATAGAGAAGTGTTAGCAAGCTGTATATTCATAATTTGAAACTGATAAGTAGTGTGAAATTCAAATAATGCACGTAAACAACATCTGATTAATAGTCTTTACTTCAGGCTCTTAGCAGTTTGTGTTGAAATATCTGCTTTATTGATTAATCTGTTTATCAAATTATAAAACGCAGTATGAAAAAATTGTTCTATAGAAGGGATCATCTCTAAAGTTTGGTAATTACTCATAAAATGATTTCACACATGCATAATAACCTCATAGATACTGTAACAAAGACTAATACTTTTTTCGTAGTACGAAAAAAGTCGGTTTGAAATTTAACGGCTGAAATTTTTACATATACAGAAAACTTCAACATGCTATATTCTTAGAAATGATCTTGAATCACACATTCTTCAATTTACGATCGTGATAGACGATTTCAAATTTTAAGCTCGCAAAAGGGACGGACAATCTTTAACCAGTGTACCTCCATGAATTTATACATCTCTGTACCATGCTTGGTTAGAATTGCACCATTGGACTTGGATTTGGGTGATAATGATATGATAAAAATATTTTTTTTTGCAAAGTTCATTGATCTTTGACCTCTGACCTTCCAGCAATTTCACCAAAAACGTCACCAGTCTACCCCCAAGTAGTGATCGGACTGACAACCCCAAAACATTATGCCTACGGCCACTTCATGGTGGAGGCATAAAAATCTACCCTGGTCATCAGATTCTTGTCTTTGTGAGATCTGTCCAATCTCAAAGGATCCTTTATCATTCTGGCAGTACGTAAGTAACCAAGGCGCACTCATTCCATTCGTACGAGGTACCCAATTATACATCTGGGTGGATAGTTTTCACAGTACACCATGTCATAGTCCTTCAAAGGACTGTTGGGTTATTCTTTAGGTATAGCTCTGACAAACGCTGCTCAAACACAACAACCTTGGATCTCACAATCATACTACAGCATTCAGCATTGCTCAACAGTGATGCCAACACCCTCCCAGTCATACCTTCTGCGTTGACAAAGCGCTTGTTGAGCCACTTAATGATGTGTGCTGCCTCTGTCTCCTCGTTGATGGTGAAGACATTCCTGGGCTTCTCACCAACGAACCTGCGGTCAGGGTTGTTTGGAACCTCCTTGTTGGTGACCAGCTTCCCAATGTCTGCTCCAGTGGGGCAGCTCACCTGACAGACAAACACAACACACACACACACATTTGTCTTTTCTGAAACTTTTACCAATCTGGTTTTCTGCCTTAATTTGATTTAATTCATGTTCAAGATTTCATTCTCCTTAATAGAAAAAGATTCCTTTCTAGCGAAGTCCATTGACCTTTGACCGCAAGAAATTTTACCTAAATTCTCATCAATTTACTTCAGTCTTTTTGAACCTTATGTCATGCAGGACAGATTGAATAGTACTCTGACAGACAGACAACCATAAAACATACCTAATACATAAAGAACTAGCGCTCCAGAACGGGCTTATCCGTACCTGATACTGCTGGCCTGTGGTGATGATAAGGTGGTCATAGGGAACCTTTGTTCCGTCTGATATCTTCACATATTTGCTGCCTCTGGAAGAGTTCAAAGGGTGGGAAAGATGGGTAAAATATAAAATTAGTTAAGCAAAATACGTAGAGAGTGTTCAGATATTAGCACTTAAAAGTGTAACTTATATTAACCCGTTTACTTCAAGATTTTAGACCAGCGCGAGCAGCCTGAAATGTGATTACATTTGGAGCAGAAATTGATATGAACAAAATATAGGACAAGTACTCTTTCTGCTGAACTGCCTGCTAGTTTTGAAATAAGTTGTTAAAATAAAATTGTGTTACTGTGGCATACAAATGCACGTAGAATATGAAAAAATACACAATCACTATACAATAGAAACTTATCATTATTAGCCCTAAAAACTTCTACCCAAAATTTTTGGGTGGGCCTTCTGAAATTGCATTTAGTTCAAGTCAATTCAATTCACTTTTTATTTTCATGGAAGTAAAAACCATTTTAAAAATATGAAAGAATCACAGATAATGGAGACATTCAGAAATAAGCACAAGGCTTGAGCAGATAGGAAACCTTTCCCCTTGTAACAAAAATACATTTAATTTAACATTACATCATAATGAGACCTAGAAAATAACAAGAATCGCATGATGCAATACATTTTTAAACAGCACAACTGTCATAAAGTTCACTGCAAAAGGCAGTGATCATGGATACTGTGATTCATTGAGAATGGTGAGAATTGAGAATTGAGAATCCATTGCTCAGTGATCATTGAGAATGGTGAGAATTGAGAATTGAGAATTCATTGCTCAGTGATCATTGAGAATGGTGAGAATTGAGAATTGAGAATCCATTGCTCAGTGATCATTGAGAATGGTGAGAATTGAGAAATTGAGAATTCATTGCTCAGTGATCATTGATAATGGTGAGAATTGAGAAATTGAGAATTCATTGCTCAGTGATCATTGAGAATGGTGAGAATTGAGAATTGATAATTCATTGCTCAGTGATCATTGAGAATGGTGAGGATTCATTGCTCAGTGATCATTGATAATGGTGAGAATTGAGAATTGAGAATTCATTGCTCAGTGATCATTGAGAATGGTGAGAATTGAGAAATTGAGAATTCAT
The DNA here is from genome assembly GCA_963669155.1 of Arbacia lixula. Classification (NCBI taxonomy): domain Eukaryota; kingdom Metazoa; phylum Echinodermata; class Echinoidea; order Arbacioida; family Arbaciidae; genus Arbacia; species Arbacia lixula. The sequence goes on along the minus strand of OZ022577.1, from coordinate 27,302,974 downwards.
TGCTCAGTGATCATTGATAATGGTGAGAATTGAGAAATTGAGAATTCATTGCTCAGTGATCATTGATAATGGTGAGAATTGAGAAATTGAGAATTCATTGCTCAGTGATCATTGAGAATGGTGAGAATTGAGAATTGAGAATTCATTGCTCAGTGATCATTGAGAATTGAGGATTCATTGCTCAGTGATCACTGAGAATGGTGAGAATTGAGAATTGAGAATCCATTGCTCAGTGATCATTGAGAATGGTGAGAATTGAGAATTGATAATTCATTGCTCAGTGATCATTGAGAATTGAGGATTCATTGCTCAGTGATCATTGAGAATGGTGACTAACCGGTTGATGCCGGTCATCTTGGCGGAGACGACGTTGACCCATGACCTGAGTGAGATCTGGGAGAGCTGGGAGTGAGTGTAGCAGTAGCTGGTGGACAGACAGCAGCTGTGGGTGTCCTCAGCAGGCATGTGACCAGGCAGCCCGGTGGGCGACACCAGACACAGGTTGTTGAATCTCAGGTGAGGGCTGGGCATAGAAAGAAAAGTGTTATGGAATAGTGTCATCTGTGGCAAGGTACAGTGTAGTGCACAAGATGAATCCATATCAAATGGCTGAACCCAAACTAGCTTGAGAGTGTAAAGCTGGAATAGTGTCATGTGTGGCGAGGTACAGTGTAGTGCACAAGATGGATCCATAATGGCTGAACCCAAACTAGCTCGAGAGTGTAAAGCCTCTGATAGTAAAACAGAGAAGATAAAACAGAAAGTAAAACATCTGTCGCTGTCTTGCATCTCAACATGTAGAAAATTTAGGAAGGGATTTAGGAGGGAAGTTAGGAGAGATTTCAGAATACTATTTAGGAGAAAACCTTGAGTTATGATAAAGTCTCTGAATTTCAGAGCAATTCGGAATAATACTCATAGTGTAGACTAGAATATTTCAAACAAAGGATTGCTTCATAAACAGTTTTTGAAGAATGCAATACACAAGGTATCCTATTGAGTGGTGCACAAAATATTTTAGTGAATTAACTTAAACTTCATTGCACATTTTCATGAAATGAATAATATTGGATAATGATAGGATAAAATGCTTAAATATAACAAAAGCATTACAGAAGTATTGACATTTCATATATAACATAGATACATCTCAAAGAAGGAGTGTCCTACCAGAATGCGAGTGTTTCCAGGAAGGCAATACCAGTGTCGGAGGCTCCGATGACAACGATCCGAGCATTGATGGTGACCTTTGGCTCTAAGGTTAGCTTCCTGTTGATGTGGCTCAGCGCATACAATTCCTGAATAAAAAAGTACAATATACTTGAAATCTGTTTAAAGAATTCAATGCTTTTTGAGACGAGATAATAGATGAAACAATCTTTGTTTTACTGGAAATCGTCATAATAATAAGATTAACTGATCATTCTGTTCGAAGAATAAGCAGATAAAAGGAAGACCAAGCACAACTTGAAGTCTGTTTATTTTTAAGCAATATGATTTTTTTCTTAAGCTCCTTGTGGTCGAGTCGATGAGTAAACATGTGCTCAATAACCTAGTTTCCAGGCTGATGGATATTTTTAATCCAAACTGGAAAATAAAATGAACTCATAAAATAAGTACCTTTATCAATATCCTCTTCTAAATCCATTCTACTTGAGCAGGAGAAGAAATCAAGAAATGTTAGTCTACTTACAGCCAGAACCCTTTATGGAATGTTAAGGATTAGAAATGCTAAACAGCCTGGAGACCTGGAGGGCATTTCATGAACGTTGTCAGCACTGACCAAATAGTCAGTGCTGACAACTTCAGTGAAATCCTCGGTTTTTATTGGCTGAGAGGCACTAGTCTCTGACTGTTACTATGGTAACTGTCGGAAAAAGACAGCTTGTCAGACGAAAAATGTTCATGAAACGCCCTCCAGGGGGGCATTTCATCAAAGGACTTGTCGAACGTTTTATCCGACAAACTGTTATAAGCTACTGAAATGCTTGCATCTTATTGGCCGAGAGCAAACTTGTCGGATAAAATATCCGACAAGTCCTTTGATGAAATGCCCCCCAGGTTACAGATACTAGTGCATCTTATTGTAGAGCACTGCCTGGTTCTGTGGTTGCTGGGCTCTTACCTGCTCCTTGATGACCCTCTGGGAGGGTGCGTTCTGGCCCAGCTGCTGCAGGGGGTAGACAATCTGCCTCCTGGCCCTCACAGGCACCATGAAGTTCAGACAGGTCACCAGAGAGTGCTTGGTGTCATTCTGGCCAGGGAAAAACAGTGCCATCATTTAAAAATGTGACTTCAGTATCATTTGAAGAGCATCGATTGCTTGCTTTTGGTGGAACACACAGTGACCTCAATTTTACACTGTTGATTGCTTTGATAAAATTACATCCAAGTATCAGCTTTGGAGCGAATCAACTGAAACGGTCTCCAGATATTCCGGAAAGACAAATGAATGAATGGATGGACAGTTGGACAGACAAGCAGAAAACAAAATGCCTCTATTATGGCAGAGGCATTAAAATTAATTTTTATGAAAAATGGATTTAATCAGAATGAAAAGAGGGCAGCAGACATGGTGGACTCACTGAGAAGGGCAGGTAGACAGGGTAGTAGAGGCAGGTGTGGTGAGACTGCCTCAGCAGCTCCTTGAGGAAGTGTCTAGAGCGGTGCTGGAAGGCAGGGCTCAGTGCCAGGTGGTGCAGGCGGCCATGCTCATCCCGGCGGTGGTGGTTGAAGTAGATGAAGTCCTCGATGTTGTAGTGGGAGCGGACAAACTCGATGTCCTCTTCGGCCCTCGTGAGGGCGACACCCACCACCTGGTCCAGACAGGTGGCCACAAAGGCCTTGATTGGGGTGCCATCCTAGGGGTGGAAGAGTGGGGAGGCAGAAAATTAAAATCTTCCAATCAAGATAATTCAGCTTAAAGTGAGTTTCCCGTTCTATTATTGCGAGGAAAGTTCCTATACAATAATTTCTCCTGTTTTCCTCAGTATTTACACAATTTTGTTTGTTTAACTTGCAAAAGTGCTACCCCAACCTTAAAGGCACTATATTACATTGACCATCAAAACATACGCCACAAGGACAATCTGGGACCAATGCATTCACATTTTAAACAAGAGCAAATCGACTGCACACAATTAAGAAATATGCCTCAGCCTCCATGTTAATTTTATCTGGTTTGCAGTCATAATTTTCAAACTGAATGTTTGTTTTGTTTATTTAAAAATGCTTGCCTTTGCTTTTTGCAATATTAATTTCAAAAGGAAATTACTGAAATGTCAGTATCGACATTAATTGAAGTGATATCAAGCCTTTATGATATAATGAGCTTATCATGATATCAATACTGCATATTTTATGTTTTTTCAACATCACATGTATTCGATATTATCAAAATATTGTGCAGCACAAGTATGCGGTGCCTCACGGTTTGAGGCATCGCATCAGACTTCTGTGAGATAGATAGAAAGACAGACAGAGCAAGTTTGTGGTGCATACCGGGTCTCTCCTGGCCTGGTTGAAGTTGTGCAGGTCGGCCAGCAGCACATCCTTGTTGTGTAGGTTGCCGACCAGGGCCTCGATGGAGGGTGTGTCTGCGGTGCAGGCAGGGCGCACCACGAAGGACTGTAGCAGCCCCGCCCGGTGGAACAGGTACAGCTCCTGGGGTAGCACACTGGGGCACTTGGGTGTTACCCGCTGTCATGGCAACAAACAAACAAGCAGGGGCATTGTTAAATGAGAATGAAACCCTACCTTGTGTCTTAACCCGTTGTGCGCCACATAAAACGGCGCTCTATGGAATTTTACTTGTGAACAAATTCACATGTCGCATTCAAAGGGTTCATATTCCATTCAAATGACCTTCTATGACTCTGATCATTAAACTATTATGCCGTATTATGTCTCCAAACTTATTGTACTGTTGTCTTTTGATAATTTTGATAATTTTGATAATAGCGGATCTTCGAGGGAAGAGAAAGGAAATATCACCCAAGACAGAGGTCCAGGAAGGACGAAAGCAGTGCAGGGAGGACCAATCCAACAGGTGGAAAAGGGCAACAACCTTCGGAAGCAGTCGCAACGATAGGAACCCAGGAGATCCCCCACCCCTCCTCATCACCGAGCAGACTGGCGCAACAAGGCTACGTCATCCTCAAGTGGGGAACAGGTACCATCTCAGCGGATCACAGCAACCAAGCTCGATCTCCATCCCGTGAACAGCGGGTAAAGTTCACCAGGACCCACGACACTAGAGACGTCGGTACCCAGGCTGCAGGGACCAGTGTTCATTGCGATAGGGCAAGAGGCAGAGTAAAGGAACTTCGGAGGCAAGCCATACCAAAAAGTTCTTACACGGAGACAAATCTTTCACTTTCAGTGGCCAAAAATATGCATCAAAGTCAATGATCTGTGCCATTTCCCAATTCAGGTTGTGTCCAGTATTTAGTACAAAGGTTGGGAGAAGTGGGAAACAATACTTTTATCATATACCCAACCAATGAAAATCTTTGAATGAATAGACGGTGAAAGACTTACCACAAAGTTCTGCAGCAGGGGGAACTCTGGAACCAGGTGAGGGACGGTCAGCAGACAGAAGTCTTTGTCAGGGAAGAGAGAGAAGGCCATGGGGAGGAAGTCTTGGGACCTAGTGAGGACATCAACAAAAATAGAAGATTAGATCTGTTTATTTCACTCATTATGAAATGCAATAGAAAAATTGAAATACTTAACAATTGTTATTCTAAACAATAAGAATAATTGATAGATTGGGGACCAAACTTAAAATAAATACAATTTCTGGCCCCATAGCTTTCAGAAAATCTATCACATGTTACTGCAAGTACAAACAAATACATGCATGTACATGCATTAACTTTTACATATTTAAACAATGACTCGTTCAAAGTGAGAGGACTGAGACAATGAATGGGAAAAAAGACAAAGAAACAAAGAGATAATAAGTTACGATTGATCTGAATTGATTGTAAGTCCAATCCACTATCTTTAACGTACAGTTTGGTATCAATTGCAAGTCAAACTGTGATCAATTGCAAATCACAGCAAGCCCTCTTTTTTTTTCTTCTGCTTTTGATAAATTCAATCTTTTTCATGGTTTCATTCTCCTTTAAAAAGAAGCGACAGATAGACCCTGGGTAAAGCGGCCCACCTCATTTCGTAGCGCTCATCGATGCAGAAGAGCTGGATGGAGAAGGCGTTGGCCTGGCCGCAGTATGTGGGTTCAAAGCGGGGCTCAGGCAGGGGGGGTTCAGGGGTGCTACTCGGCTCAGAAGGTGCAGCCTCCTCAGCTAAATCCTGGGCTGAGGCAATGGAGCCTGACTTCTGGGGAAGGGGGGGGGGGAGGGAGAACGGAAAAACTTGTTTTAATTTTTTGCTACTTGTTTCAATAAAAATAATAATAATACATAACCAAGTTCAACTCAACACACCGGGAAGTTTCATTTCATTTCATTTCATTTATTTCCACTCGTAAAAAACATACAAAATATAAACAAATATACAAACATTAACCGACACGATGGCGGAGTCATTAAGGAAGTTACAAAAATTGTGTCAAAATGACACCGTTTATAAAAACCAATGAACAGTACATTACAATACAGCATAAGATAAAAGATAAAAGTTCCTTGGACCTTGTCTACATAAAGAAGAAACTTGAAACAATAAGTTGGAAAAAGAGCAAGATCGAGGAAGACAATGTACCACTTATCTTAAGTGAATGCAGAATAGAGTGGGAAATCCACTCTGGAACTAATGAATCACACACAAAACATAAATAATTGGCAAAAAAAAAAGGTCACCTATTTCATTAGATAATGGTGCTTCAAACAATGTTTCTAAGCACATATTAATTGCTCTACCATTGTTTCTGCTTGCCTCATTTTAGTGCTTTAACGTTCAATTCTATGTTCTGTTGGAATTAATTATTACTGGGCATTTGACTGTTAACCTGTGATACTTGTGATAAACATATTCAATTATCTTTAATATATATCTTAGGCTCAGTCATGTTATTTGACCATTGACTTCTGATATTTTTGCAAATGCACTTTCTGATAAGCATATTTAAGTACCTTCATTCAATATTTCAGTACGACACAATACCTTTGACCTTTGACCTCTGAAATGCAGGCATGACATTTTCTGATCCACACGTTAAATTACCTTTGACACTCCAGACCGTACCGATTCCACTTCATCCTTGTCGCTTATTACTGATGCAGAACTGTAAACATGAAAGAGAGAGAGATGCATACATGATATTAAATGGCAGATAAAACAAGGGAACAAAAAATGCCAACAATTCAGTGGTGAGTTCAAATAAAAGTTTGCAGCAGTGTCACTTATAGAATGGGTAAGATGAACTCTTAAAATAAAAGGAATCAGTCATCTGTAATCAATTCTGTTTTTGTTTCTGTTTTTCTGTAATAATCCTTGTTTCTAAATGCTATTCTAGAAACAAGTAATTCTCGTGAGTAACAGAGAGGGGCACTCCATGTGAAGATGTTGACTTAAATATATTGCCTTTACCTCTGCAAGATCAACTATTTGTCCTCTGAAGCATGTACATTCAACTGTTACATGTATAACATAAGATACAGAGATATTTATAAAATATTGGATGCACTTGAGTGGTATATCAGATATATTCATGCTGATGAATGCAATATATCTGATATACCACGGAAGAAATCCAATATTATTATTATATTTTCCACAAAAAAAGCAATGGGTTCAACTTAAAAAGGAAAAAAAAAGAGAAACAGAGGTTTACTCACCTGTATCAAATCTGCCTCGCGCATGTCAAAAAATGCACACGCGCAATCAAACACATACGCAATTGTCAATGCACTCATTTTCCCCATTGATACTGGTAACATAAAATACATAGGACAGGTAATATGCTAACAATATTGAATGCCAGCAAGCAAACCTCTGGAAGGACAATTAAGATACGGTTTTATTGTATCGAAAAAGTGGCTTGTATGTGTAACAATTGTTTTTATTTGATCTAGGAAGTTATTGCTTTACACATTCAACCAATCTAGTAATAGCCCAGTGAGGCGTCTCAATTTATTTTGAAGTTTAAAAGCAGGTTTGCAGGTAAAGAAAACAAATTGTGGAGTTTTTTCTTTTTGCCTGAAAAGATTTGCAAAGATCTGATTGTGATGTTTTATACATGATATAAAAGGTATAGTGCTGATCCATGACTTTCATAAAAGGGCTACCTCGTCTTTAAGTTATTGCATTGGTATAACTCTTTCACTGATTAACAGACAGACGTCCATCATTTCTGATGCCAGAAATAACCCAGGGAGACAAGAATTAACCACTGTCCCACACATACCTTTTCATGTGGGCATCACTGAGCTTTCTCTCCACCTGGGGTTCCGACCCTGACACACTCCCTGTTCACAACAATAAAAAATATATAGAAAACATGAACAAAACTCACCTTGGATGTAGTATCCTGCATAAAGGTATGCTCTGAAAGCTAATAATTCAAAGAACTCTTACATTTCTACCCTGCTTTCCATCTGCAATATTCAATTTTTATTCATGAGCAGTGGAACAAAGCATCTTTGAATTAGGAAAATATTGTCTGTGACCATTACCTCAAAACCATCATTGCTTCTTTTGCAATTATTCTTGAGCTACAAACATATTCTTTAAGAAAAATCACAACTTTTGAATGGTGTATAACTCGTCTACTTTATTGTAGGAGAACCTATCTAAATCTCAGGTTATATTACAAGTAATAAATAGTGTTTATTCAGAGACATTAACTGTTAAACCCCCATTTATGATTTGCTTCATTGTGGAATTTGCGACTCATTAATGGTCTTTAACCGGCGGGTGACATAAGTTTTAATTCATAAAACATCTGCTTTCTCTGATAAGTGATTAGGAAAATATATGTGTATGTTACCTGTAGCAGTAGGGGGTTTGGCCTGGGGCGTAGCAACAGGTTTAGGTGTACCCTTTGCCGGTAGAGGGGTGCTTTTAGCAGTCATAGGGGTAGCTGCCTTGCCTGGTAGGGGTGTAGCCTTGGCCCCCTGAGGGGTTTGTGAGGGGGGCTGTGAAGACGGAGGGGGCTTAGACCCGCTCGATGGTCGGTCAGAGGCGCCTGTGTCTCCTACCAAAAAAATAGGATTAAACAGCAAGTTTTTATCATATCTTTTAAAAACTCTATTTAGCCCTCCACAGGCCATTTAATTGAATCAAATCAAGAAGAATTTTTCACATAAAATCCACTATACATACAGGTATATCCAACTTTAACTAAGTGAAATACAAAATTTACATCAGAAAGAGTAGGACAAATGCATCCTGCATGACTCCTAGATACACATGTCTAGATTTCACACAGACTAGAGTATGTCCATGTAATATGTAATTTCTCTAGCAAGGTCTCCTTTGGGCCATTCAAATATTGTGGAAAGAAGTTTGTCAAATTTTTATATGCTAGAATGTGATTGACAAGAATATATTGTATGCATGCTTTTGCTCTCGTTATGATAGAGAGAGGAAGGAGAAGGACAAGAAAGGAAACATTTGAAAGCATGAGCTAAGGATCAAGCTGATATGGAGGAGCTTGCAAAACGATAAATATGTTTTCTTCATGATGCACTCTTGTTCAAGCCGTACCAGCATATATGAAATGCGACTATACAGACAGAGATATATACAGATTTAACAATGGGCACTGAAGGGCGGTTCTACTAAAAGCCGTCAAGAGGAGCACAGAGTGCAAAGACTCAAGAACAACCAAGAGCAACAAAATAGCTGCCAAAAGCAGAATAAGACATAGTAAACCTCTACAAGACTGCTTAAATGGCTGCTCAGTGGAGTCAATCAGTATTCTTGAAAAATGTTGGTGGAGCTACCTGACATTCGCTATATTAATCATAAACTCTTAGCTGCCTCTTAGCTACTTTAGACAGCTTTTAGTAGATCCCCTTAAGCTGCTATCCTGGATCTGACCCAGTCCCTTACCCTTCTTGCTGGAGGATATTGAGCTGGTTCTGGACAGAGGTTTCTCACTGCCTGCATGGCTGCCTGACCCAGCATCGTCTGCTCCACCCAGCTCCTCTGTAACATAGAACCGTGGATGAAACAGGCTCATCACTGGAGCTTATCAAAGGTAGTGTAGCACTCATAAAACTCTGCATGGATCAGCAATATACCCTAACGATACCATGTATAAAATCTCACAGTCACAGTTTCGCAAACATTTTCTGGCAAAGTCCAAAAACTATTCTAGTTTACACTTGAAACACCCAGTTTCGTAGCAACCTGTCTACAGTCATATACCATTTGGCACTGGCCAATGTTTTAGCCAGCGGTGAACTGCTTGCATCAACAGATCATCACCATACCAACAAACCCATGTCACTTTTCCGGTCACTTAGCTGGACCATATTTGAACTGATCTATTCACCACACGATAAACTAACTCATTGGCAAAAGTAATAGTGATAAATGATCATTTTTGTATAGCGCATAATATATATATAGACATGATTGCATGTGTCTACCGGGTATGCGCTTTAAAGAAGAAAAAACAAAAGGAACAGAAATAATGCACTGGGTTCATTGTTGCGATATTTGCAAAGATGACAGTGATAATCCAAAATGGCAACATCATGCAGCACTTATATCCAAACAACAACCCCACAATTACCCACCTGGTGGAGGTACGTGTTGCGGAGTGGGTGGCCTCAAGATGTCATCAGGGTGGGGCTTGCACAGGCCATGGAAGGGGCCAAGCTCAAAGCAGGTATTCAGGAGCTCCACATTGACATCTGTGGACAAGCTCATGAATCCTACAGCAGAGCCATCCATCTGAATCAATGGGAATGCACACATTCAAAGGAAAAAATATGAGCTAATTATGAGAAAAAAATGATGAAGCAGAAAATATTGGTGCTTCACTCAAACTTAAGGCTATTATACTTACACCCTAACTTTGCGCCCCCCCCCCCCCTTTCCCAATTTTGAGACTAATCCATTCAGCAGTTTTTCAGATATTCTGTAAACAGGCAACCTTTAAAAACAATCACTGTCCTCTGACCTCTGAATCTGAAGACAATTTTGTAATCAACAATTTCACATGCACTTAAAATATGTTTACATCGGTAAAAAAATGCATGGGGACTCGGAGCGATTTAGCGCCCGAAATGCTCATCAGAGCTTCCATAAATATATTTTCTTCTACATGCGGCATGGTTTAAAGCAGAGTTCAGGGTTTTTGTTTCATGACAGCGGGCTTAAAAACTAGCCCCTGCAAAAGAATTATTAATTTTACCTCTGGTTAACATGTATGTGGACAAACATTCTTACCTTTAGAAAATAGCACACAATCGTTCATTTGAAAAGAAGTTTTAAGCATTCACCCAGTAGTAAGGATAACGTGCCCCATCCTGTCCATGAATGATAAACAAGTCAGATAAACATCTCAGAACCAGAAGGACTGGAACCAGCATTATACTGTTTGCTGGGCAGTGACTAAACTGTTAGGCTATTTCTGGTCCACAGATTAATGTAGAAACAAATACCTTAGAGTCTCATGCAATCTGACTCATTAATATTCATGAGAAGTCCACTGTAAGGACCATTTGGCTAGATTTCATTCATTTAAAGGATTGTTACTACTGGGTGTATGTCTAAAATTTATTTTCAAATCATTCCAGATAGCTCTTCCACTAAAATAATTCATTTGTTCATAAAAAAGAAACATCTGAAGTGTCTGAAGTCTGGCCATACCTCAACGACAATGGCCTGGTTGGTATCATCCTGAGCCTCGATCAGCTCTGCTAAGAAGTAGCTGCCATACTTGGTCTTCAGCATGTCACTCTGACGGTTGAAGATTGGTGTCAAGTCATCGTGGTCCTCAACCCTGATCAAAGAGGATTAGGAATGTGATTTCAGTTTTGTTTCTTAGGTAAACAACTCAAGTATGTCGGTAAATACATGAGCGGTGTACAAAAATGTATCAAATGCTCCGAGCCAACTCAACTTGCATTAGATAGATTATTTATTTATATATTTATTTATTTCCAGTTTTAATGAAGCAGAGTAACCTCTTCAGTTTTAAAACTGCTGTCACTAAGGGCCCTGACAGGTAACAAATAGTTAATTACAATACATAACAAAACATTGTAAATCAATACAAACATATCAACAATTTTATCAAATTCAATGGAGAGGACATAACAGTACAATCAACAATGACATATCATAAATGAAATTGTAGTTTTAATGATACAGTATTAAGAAATAGATATGTTAAGGTGAGGTGGCTAATTTGGTTGCTCTAATTATATTATTAATCATATCAACACATACATTTTCCCATACTGACGTTTGCTTTAAGAATACGTTTATTTTTTATTTTATTTTTTTTTTTTTTTTTGGGGGGGGGTATCAATTCAATTCAATTCTTTATTCATTTAACAAACAAGAATAAACAAATATGATGCCACATTCATGTGTGTAAGTACAGCTCTTTGTTACTTTTTCATTAAAAAAAAATAATTTATAATGGTACATGAAGAGAAATTGTGAGAATCTTCATTTGCTAAATATTTGTTGTAATTTTTCTACAATGATGAAAAACTTAGGACCTGTCATATGGTTTAATTGCCAAATGATTGTAAAGATTGTACATCATTACATTTTTTAATTCTTAATTGCCTGTATGTTGTGTGTGTACGTGTGCACTCTATTTGCTTCGTTGTTACTTGATTTAACTCAGTTTTATAAATGTTGAAAAAAATTGTGTTCAGCTTTCACTGGTCCACTGACCTGACTGATCACCCATCCGTTTTGACTTACTGACGAGTGGCTTATTCAACCGTCTATGTGCTAGATGAACTGTCGCTGAATGGGATTTGTGGGTATTACTTGTAAAAAAGTAACATGTGGCACACAAATATTCAAAAGAATAATGAATTCCAGTGTAACTGAACCACAGTGCCATACCTTGCTTTCCTGACGTAGAGCACAGGACAGTGGTCATGCCTGTGGCAGACATAGACGGTGAATTGCTCCAATGGTTTGGCCCCGCTCTTTGCCTCCATTGGACTGAAGTTATCAGCGAGGGCAGGCTCCAGGGACACTCCCGCTGGCAACACGACAAACAGGGAGTGGATATCTGGCACTGCATTGAAGACAGTTCTGCAGGGATAGATGGACATCAACGAGTAAATCAACTGACATAATATCAATATCTTAATTTAGCACCGATACATGCGCAATAATTGACATAAGTTATAATTATGCACTTTGAAGTATTTATATTTCTTGGCACTACAAGATGCACATGAACAAGATAAAGTTGGATTCCTTCTATGGTACAAGTGACTGTCTATTACCTTGTTTACACTTAACTCAACTAGCTGGTTGAAGCTTATGCAGTATGCTGTTCAGACATTCGGGTAAATATCAGAGGCCTTGAAGAACATATATATGTAAACATACATGGGCACTCACCTTATAATTTCCCTTGCACTCCCATGCGCAAATGCTGACTTGGCTACAAAGTAGTGCAGGAAGAGCGTGTTCAGGGGCTGTTGAAGAGAAAACATGAACAAGAGTTCAAATTTTTATTTAACTATAAACAGTTTCTAGTACATGTTAATGTAAGTTATTGAAGTAGCTTTTACAAAATCAGATTAACTCAATTCAATTAATTTCATTCCATTCAAAACAGTTGAAAAAAATAAATGACAAATTTACAATCTTGGATATCACAGTTTACACAAGAGACTAACCCAAGAATTACCTACATATGCGCTTATTGAAGAGCATCTTCCAGAGAGTAAACCCCAATTTGTAAACATTTTGCCCCAATATTTGGCTACACTGCCTTAAAGTGGAACAAGTCTGGCCAGGACCTGTAGGGCATTTCATGAAAGTTGTCAGCATTGACTTAATGGTCAGTTCAGACAATTTCAGTGAAATCCTCGGCTTTGATTGGCTGAGAGACACTAGCATCTGACTGTTACTATGGTAACTGTCGGAGAAAGACAAATTGTCAGACGAAAAATGTTGATGAAACACCCTCCTGGACCGTTTTGCAGTCCCAACTCAATGCGATTTCTAACTTCATATCCGATCCTCTTCACAGTGATTACTTCAGCGGTTGCAAGGAATGAAAGGGGACTCACGGTGCAGGATGCTGTGTCAAAGTACTCGTTGAGCCAGTCCTGCCACGTAGCCTGGTCCACTGAGGCCACATTAGGGTAGTCAAAGAAAGCAGCATGGGCCAGGATGTCTTCTCGCTCATTATTCAGCGTCACTGCAAGAACAGCCTTCTCACTGAAATGGAATTTCAGCAGAGAAAATGATTATAAGCATTATATTATAAGCATAGGAACAGCCTTCTCACTGAAATGGAATTTGAGCAGAGGAAAGCATTATACAGTCAAGTCTACTCAAGACCTGTTCAGAAAGACCACTCAAGGCAGACAAGGTGGTCTTTATAAGAAGTTGGTATTTATGTACAGGTTACTTTAAAACAGATTCAATGAAAAACCTTGTGAAAGGGAAACAAAATCTGTGGTCTTCATAAGCAGCGTCAAGATGTCTTTTCATCCATTGTTCAGCGTCACTGCAAGAACAGCCTTCTCACTGAAATGGAAATGCAAATGAAAGCATAATTCAAATCTGTGCTTCTGCTGCAATGCATTGATAACCTAAAGGGAAAACCCAGTGTTATACCAGCTGTGCCCGAGAGGCTACAACCATACTTTGATGCCGGGTCAACCATGCAAGGCACATTCTGGCTTTCATATCACACATTGGTGTCTCAAATCTGTAGATTAAATTCAAGTTTACATCAGCCATACATGTAGTGTAGCCCTGTTACAAAAGTCACCTCAGCATGGATCAAGAGTATACCCTAATGATACCATGTATGAAATCTAAGAGCTACCCTACCTAAAAGCACTTTGAAGCAGTAGGAAATGTTGAACCCATGAATTTGTACTCACATGATGTTGACAACGTCCACCAATCCAAACTGTGGTTGTGTTGCCTTAGTAACAAGCTTTAGGATGTTTGGTGCGTCGAGGGACTCTGTACGGCGAGCATTGATGACCTCAGTGGGGCCATTGCTCGACTGAAGGATGGTGGTCATGACTTCTGGTGCCCCTAAGATGAAAGACAAAGCAAACAGTCAAATGACAAATTAAGTAATTCCATAGTCCTTTTAAAAGTTCTCATAGTCATCTAGTCAACTTATGAATGGCAATATATGGGCCTCAATTGCAAAGAAAAAGAATCCTCTGCAAAAACAATATAGCTTTTAGAACTGTCAGAATTCAGCTCACAACATCAATAAATTGGGTGAATTTATAGGCTTCTTCTTCAGATGATTCGTGCATAAATAATTAAATTGTGAAACCATTAAAACCTAGTGTGTTGCAGGGTACTATCAGAAAGATTGTCTTTTTTGTGATGATCAAGCCGCAAAATTGCTGTTAATCGCATGTATGCACTATTGACTTCATTAAAGCCTATCCTACCCCTATTCAAGTCCAGTATAAAATGAACCTATTTTCAATGAGCTTTTCATTCATCAAAACAAACAACAAAATGAATCAAAATGAGGAAAATCACTCAACAATGTTGCATGAAATATAATATACATGTATCTAGAAGTCAAATACAGAAGATCAATTGATTGATTTAACAAAAGAAAATGAGGGATTGATATCACAATGATCTTCATTTAAATGTGTCATACATCAAGTCATAGAATAACATACGTTTTGAACAATATTTTGTCCCATATTTAACAAAATTATCAATATTTTAAACTGATGATATTGTATCAATCATTACAGAGTTTTGTGAAAAGGGCTATTATTTGTCTGAAAATTCTGATCCTGTATTGATACACGAGAATGAGATGTCACTGATATCTAACTTAGCATTCTCTTCGAGAAAAGGTTTAGCATCAGTGAGATGTCACTGGCATTCTAATGTACAAATAGGCCCCATGTTTCCCAATCTCCATCAACCGGTAGACCAGAATGTTTTTACATTACACTGTGAACAGCAAAAGCAAAATCTAAAATTAGTATCTGCCGACTGTTCTAGTACAAATCATTTTTTTGTGAATTGCTAAAAACAGGACGACCACCTAACCAAGACTTCAAGATCAAGTATATAAGACTGCATTAAGTCTCTCATGCCTCAGTCTCCCGTAGCCCCCCGGTTTCGAGCACCCCCACTTGCCACAAGTCGGTAGGAGTGAGATGGTGGTTCACGTTGTCGTAGGGCTATCACTAATCCGACACTGTCGCAGTGTCGGCACGGTACGAATACCCAGTGTTCAAGCTTCAATGTAATAACACTAACATCACAACATTCATAGTTAGACTCTTATATACTTCATACCGTTTCCCGTTCTTCTATAATAGTCGTCTGTCGTATAAAAAAAAGGGTCTTCAAGTTCGGCACCCGAGATGGAAATCGAACACAAAATATGCTAGCGACATACAGGCGCTGCAGTATATCCCGTCCGAAATTAAAGGTTAGCGGTCCCCGACTCTATGGCAACATAATGGTGGCTACATGATGATTGCATGCACGGCGCTCGCGGTGCTGTGTTGTTATCCTTCTTCGGTTGGTGGCGCTCTTCATTTAATATTTCACAGACATAGATCTACGATCTTCTCTTTTTTCCCTTCGTTTTCTTTTTTTTTTAGCGACTGTGCTCTCAACATATTTCAAGTCCTATGTTTTTTAGCACATATAAGTACAGTTATTTCGACAATATATACAGCTAAAAAGAGCACATTACTATCAATTTTGAGCCAGATTTTTCAAAACCTTTCCAGATCCAAACAAAAAGATGTGTAAATACCACGGTAAGTGGAAAAATATATTGATCGTCCTCAGAACATTAAAAAAAAAAAAATCATTTGTAACTGTGAATGAATTTAAAGCTACAATAGTACTCTCCATTTCGTTTCATCTGGAAGTTTGGCCGGGACGTCTAAATCAACAATCACCTAATTTCCACCCCCCCCCCCCACCCCCTTCTCTCTCATCTCTCTCTCTCTCTCTCTCTCTCTCTCTCTCTCTCTCTCTCTCCATCTCTCTCTCTAGGTTCTACCAGTGTCTTCCTCTGTCTTTGTCTCTCCGCCTGTCTATATCCTATCCTCTAACTCATTTCCCTCTTTACATGTGTCCTATCTTTAAAGCCTTTGGATTTGTAAACACGCCATACCTTATTTAGTCGGAAGCGCTTTGGGCCTGGGGAACAGCGCTATACAAGTAATAAGTAATAATGATAAGTAATAAGATTGATTAGCCTTGTTGTCTGGTTATCCAAAGATATATACCAAATTATACCTGTGGCTTGTGTTCTGTTTATTTCTTCTTATTTTTTTGTACACATATTAGGCTACTTTCTTCATCAGTTTAATTTTTGTTATGTAATGTTGCGGCCTATAGCTGTGTTGTACATTGATAAATGCATTTATCAATGTATAGGCCTATACGTAAGCCTAGGCCCGCCAAACAAATCATTTTGATTAGAAATATAAGACATTACTATTTCTCCACTTTTACTATCTAGGGGCCTTTATAGCTCTCCTCCATCTTCTACACAATTCTCTCAATTTATCCCACTCTGTCTCTCTATCTAGAGCTTCCTTTCTTTAATTCTTTCTTTCTTTCTCATACACAAGTTTGCTCTCCACTTTTAATCATTTTCCTTTGTACAAACATAGGCCCAATAAATTCATCTCTAATCAGAGATCTATTGATTTTAATTGTATCGTAGGGTGTTGTAGGGTTTATAGCTACTTCATTCCATTTTACATCATGTATCAACTACCACGCTAACATGCTAAGCAATCTGTGTGTTTGTACAGGGATCCTTAGATCAATATAGCTCTATGAGAGCAGCATATCTGATACACAAAAATGACGAGAGTGTCGTATAGACTGACGGCAATGATTGCAAGAGCGCCATCAAGTGAAATTCAACCTTTAGTCCTTGAGAGCCCGGCGGCCCCACTAACAGAAAATGGCGTTGGTGGAACGTTGTTCTCAAGTCTAACCTGCTAGATTTCCGTGTCGTCAACTGAACATATTTTGAGATTAAATTTCTGAAGCTTGATATAGTATTTTGCAGCCTCTAACGTAACCGACGAGTCATTGTAAAAATGGCGTCATCTAATAAGAGTAAAGTGCCGAAGGTGGCAAAGGTAAATCAATTACTTCTCATTTTGTAACGCAACTTTGCAAGCCACCCAATCTAAGCGTGGTTTCTGTTAATGCTACGCCGATAGGCCAGGGGTGGTTCGCTCAGAGGCTCCCGGTGCTGGTAGCCGCTCCAGCGCTGTTTTCTTCAGCATGATGGAAATATCAAGTTCACGTTGTTATTTTGTTATTTCTTCTTTTTTTTTAATCCACCTCTTTCATTCTATCCTCTTTCGTCTTCACTATTGTAGAGTGTAGATCTTCCGATCTCTGGTATTGGTAAAACATAAATAATGAATGGGATTCAACATGATATTTGTGATGTGTAAAATAAATGTTTGAAGTCTGAAGAGGAAAGAGGAATTCAAGTACAATCTCAATCCCTAACTTAAAGGGCAAAATCTCTTGCCATAGGATACCAGTTCATAGCTGCGGACAGACTTTATGGGCCAAATGAATATAATGTGCGTTTCCTTTCACAGTGTTGTTGTGTGTGAGTGCACATGCATTCCTAATCATTTTTTTTTTTCAATTAGATATAAATGGTAGATGCTCCAATTATTTGAATATCTCTGATACAATGTGCAGTTGTTACATTTTTTAGGTACAGCAAGCATATGCCATGTACATAACTCGTTTTCGTATATTTTTCAAGAGAACTAATGCTTGTCTCTAAATAATATACATGGACTTTTGATTTCACTTTGTGTGTTTTTTTTTTCTCCATCTTTTGAAAATGCAGGTGAAGAACAAAATGCCAGCGGAGGTGCAGATCACGGCAGAACAAATTCTAAGAGAAGCAAAAGAGAGGGAGCTGGAATTAGTACCTCCTGTAAGTACATGTATTACCATGGTAACACTGGCAGATAACCTGCAGTTCTAATGTATGTGTGTGTATTACTCGTGTAACAATTTTTGGTGGATAAAGTGTTAAGGGAAATACTTGATGTTGTACAGTCCTTGTCCTAAATCTCCAGGAAGTACTACATTGAAGGAGTTTAGAACCAATACTTCTGATGACCAATGATAATGCAATTAATAGCAATGTGTTCTTTCGAAGAACTGTCAAAATAGTTGTTGCTGTGCATGCAAGACATTTCATACAATCTTAATCATTCCTATAGAATGCAAGCCACTAATAACAGGGGAATATTATATGTCTATAGTCAGAATTGATTTGATTTTTTTTTTTAAGGAGTGCAATTTCAGTAACATATTTTTTTCTCTAACAGTTTTTAACAAGATCCATTCTATATTGCAGAAGAAACCTGTCAGTATGTATATGCAGCATATTAACATATGTTTATTTCAATAAAAAAATGAAATGTTTATGCTACAGCACTTCCTAAAGTTCACAGAAGTGTGATGTGAGGGATGCTAGATTAGTGATATGACAAAGACATTTTAGTGTGCTCAATTTGGCCCAGAGGATCAAAAAACTTATGCTGTGAATTAAAATCACTCTCATTTACTCTATCTATACAGTGAAATCTGTATAAAAGTATTCTGAACAGAAAGACCTCCTGCTCATACAATCTGTATTTCTTGTCTCCCTAGAGTTGGTTTTGTGTACAAGGTTCACTGTATTTTATGTATATTTTTATCAATTATTTGCACACGTCACAAAAGTAAAAGTTTGTCTTGCTGGATGATAGGTTACTTGGTGAGCAGTATGTAAGTAAAAGTCTCATTGTATTACATCAACAGCCTCCAAAGCAGAAGATCACTGATCCGGATGAACTTCAGGAGTACAGGCTGAGAAAGCGGAAGGAATTTGAGGACAACATCCGCAAAAACCGGTCATTGGTAGGGAACTGGATCAAGTATGCCAAGTGGGAAGAGAGCCAAAGCGAGATTGATCGGTATGAAAGCCTTTATCCTTATAGCAAGCAGATAAGACACATTGAAGCTTGGAGGTTGTGTCATTATAAGAAGCAGTGATAAGTACTCTTTTTTCCCAAAAAAGGTCTGCACATGATATTCATACAATGTTTATTATAGCAACATTAGTGAGACCCCTTGGGTCAAAGGTCAAAATGCAGGCTCAGTAGTTGTTTGAAATTGGATATGAAACATTATCCTGGTATCTTCAATCTTGTTTTATTTTTAATGGAAATAAATCTAGAAAGCCAGTCTGGCTAGAAAGTGTATTTATTTTGCAGTGCAGTAATCTTTGGATCACCTGCCGTGAGACTTGTTTAAATTTATACTAATGATGAAGATAAATATACTGTAGGACTTGTTATAATTTCATACAAATACCACAATAGATACAATTTTAAAGAGCATGAATTTACTACCATATAAAGTGAAGTTGGTGGCATAAATATTCAAGATATGAATAAAAAGGCCAATAATTCCAAACAACAAAAAAAACACATGAATATTACCTCATGATAATTATAAGTAAACACACTGACTTGTCTTATTGGCTATCTAGCTTTAACTTGTAATGCAAGTTAAAAGAATAAATTCCTGAATTCTTATGTATGCGCAGTGTTACCCCATTATTAGTTTGCATTAACATGTACGTTATGGTCCATTCCTCTTTGCAGTGCAAGGTCAATATGGGAGAGAGCTCTGGATGTCGAGCACAGGAACATCACCATCTGGCTCAAGTATGCAGAAATGGAAATGAAGTAAGTCACTTTATTATACAGCGATCAGTTCTCAACCATTACATAAGAATTGTCATTTTAAATTGGGTAATTTCGCAGTTCAACTTTCAGGTTTCCTTATGATGTACTGATGGAAAATATAATGTACTGATGGAGAATATAAGGGTATTGGTGACAAATAAATCTTCTATCATCGCAGTAAAATTGATCAAATAGAAATGAGAGTTATGAACATGTAGCACTGTGCAGGACTATTCTCCTCTTCCCAGCTCCCAAATACCCCAATTATACTAGGTGGTAGACTGCCTAAGAAGCATTCCAGAAATGCTATTACTCTCACGAAAAACAGATTTGCACCACTTTGAATGAGCAGCACTGGCGAAGAGTTACGCCGGCCTAAGGGTGGCCAAAAAGTGTGTTAAATCTAGCAGCCTAAAACGCAACTATCTTTGGCCTATTCAGTCACTGCACTGTGTGTGTGCACTCTTAAAAAGTATAGCAATATAATTTGTTTGCTCACTAACATGTGTCAATTGGAGATGTTGCATTGTCCTTTTACTGGAAATTTACCATCAGTGTTTAGTAAAATCCTTCTAGAACACTTCTGCATGTAAGTTCTGCAAATATGATTTTGAACAGTAGCTTATAGGGGATATATTGTACTGGGAAGACAAAAAGCCTTCAAAAGGTTGACCATGAGCAATCTTCTTACCAATGGTCTTAAATTCATGTATTGTCCGTTTTAGAAACTTGCTGAAAGTGATTTCCCCTCAAATGATCCACATTTGGAGTAATTAGTGATTAAATCACAAATCCTCAAATCCTCCTGATTAAATCCCCAATAATAAAGTATTTCGACCACTGTTCAGGTCACAGTACAATCCATGAGCGGGTTAAGACATATGTTTGACGAGTGATGTCATGCTCACAGGCACAAGCAGGTGAACCATGCCCGCAACATCTGGGACCGGGCCATCACCATCCTGCCACGCTGCAACCAGTTCTGGTACAAGTTCACCTACATGGAGGAGATGCTGGGCAACGTGGGCGGGGCACGGCAGGTCTTTGAGCGCTGGATGCAGTGGGAGCCCGAGGAGCAGGCCTGGTTCTCCTACATCAAGATGGAGCTGCGCTACAAGGAGGTGGACAGGGCACGCAAGATCTACGAACGATATATCCTTTGTGACAATCACATTTATTCTTTGATTTAACCCCTGCCTCTCAGGGCACACGATACAAACCACAAATATGTGGTTTGTATCTATGACTTTGAATGTAAAGTATTAAAAATCATGAAATATGTATGAAATGGAAGGGCATACATTTCTGCAGAAGATTAATCAAATTTTGTTGCTTGACTGATATATATCACTAAATCATTTTTCAAAGTTAAATATAGGTGAAATAATCACTTCAAATCTTCATATTTTCAAATTGGCAGTGCGTTGGAAAGGTTTTCTTGAAATGGGCATAATTATTGCTCTAATCTGTCTGTTTATGTTGATTTTCAATAGAATGTATGTTTTGTACAATAAAAATCTAATTAAAAAAAATGGAGTTGCCAATTTGAAAGTAAAACCATGATCAGATTTGCTTTAAATAGACCTTGATGTTGAATAAGTTCCTTGACTGAAACCCACTTGTCTTTGTGCATCCTGAGGTGAAGAACTGGATAAAGTACGCCAGCTTTGAGGAGTCTCACAACTACACTGGCTTGAGCCGAGCTGTGTTTGAGCGGGCAGTGGAGTTCTATGGAGAGGAACACATGGATGAAAAACTCTACATCGCCTTTGCCAAATTTGAAGAGAGGCAAAAAGAGGTATATGTGACTCCTGTACATTGACAGCAAAGGCGTTGTTGTATGGACTTTTTACAATTCTTTGAGTGACGCATGTGCCTTTTTCAACAGGAATACACATAAATTTCAGAGAGCAACGGTTTATGTGGTATACAACGGGTTTATCTGTGCAGAGGCAATATGGTTGGCTGCTTGTTGTGTTGCGGGTGATCATTGTATACAGGGTGTTTAACCCCCATATTTTTTTGAGGGGGGAGGGGAATCATGGGTGGTTGTTACGAACAGTGGGCTGCTCTAAACAGGTGGTTGTTCCATCATGTTTAACTGTATATATATGGATGTGTAAATTTGAGCATTAAATTCATGCTAGGGGTTGATCTAATTTCATTTTCAATTTCTTTGGTGATTGAGCAGTGATCTGTTCAGGATCTTGAAACAAAGGCATGTGTAGTTCTCTACCTGATAAGATTCTTAGCCTGAAATATAACATTGACTCTCTTTAGACTTTACTGACAAGTAAAGACAAGCAATAGAAGAAGGAGGTCATTACAGAAAGAAAAAGGAAGATGTTATGGACTTACCAGATAATGTACGCATGAATGTGTTTTGTTTTATAGGAGGACGAATATTTAAATCTAAGTCAAGTTGTGGAAGTTCACCCATATTTACATGTCCTGCAGGTAGCCAATCTACACCTTTTCACCTCTTCATCATTAATCCCTATACAGCACGAGAGAGCCAAGGTGATCTATAAATATGCCTTGGATAACATGGAGAAAGAGCATGCACAGGAGCTGTTCAAGAACTACACCATCCATGAGAAGAGGTACGGGGACAGGGCAGGCATCGAGGATGTCATCATCAACAAGAGGAGGTTCCAGTATGAAGAGGTAGGTTCAGGTAGCATTGCAACAAGGATTAAAGCCCTCATGTGAAGTCTGCCATGCAGTCATCACTGACTTGGTTTAATTGACTACATTTGGGGCCTGATATGATGAAATTCAAGGTAAAATATGGAAATTTACTTTTTTGTGTGCTAGCTCAAGGAATATTTAACAGGTACAATGGTAATGCAAGACCAGTCAATTCACTGTTTTTATTTTGGGTGATATATGTTAATGGTATAGGTAAATTTCAATTTGATTATTTTGCCAAGGAAAAAGTACAAAAAAAAAACAGAAGTCAAGTACTTATTTACCAGGCAAAGGACATGATGGTTTACATTTGTGCACTTGTGCATCACCCAACAGGAGGTGAAGGCGAATCCTAACAACTACGATGCCTGGTTCGACTACCTGAGGCTGATGGAGACAGATGGGGAGCCGGAGACGGTCAGAGACCTGTATGAGAGAGCCATCGCTAACATCCCCCCAGCCCAGGAGAAACGACTGTGGAGGCGCTATATCTACTTATGGATCTATTATGCTATCTATGAGGAACTGGTTATGAAGGTATTGTTCTCTTGTACATCATGTCTCAAATGGATCATAGCTATCTTAATGTAATATTTTTAGCTATATCTACTTATGGATCTATTATGCTATCTATGAGGATCTGGTTATGAAGGTATCATTGTTATTGCTGTTATTATTTTAAGTAGTAGTGGTGGTAGTAGTAGTAGTAGTAGTAGTAGAAGTAGTAGTAGTAGTAGTAGTAGTAGTAGTAGTAGTAGTAGTAGTAGTAGTAGTAGTAGTAGTAGTAGTAGTAGTAGTAGTAGTAGTAGTAGTAGTAGTAGTAGTAGTAGTTGTAGTCGTGGTGGTAGTAGTAGTAGTTGGAGTAGTGGTAGTAGAAGTAGTAGTCGTATCATGATTATTTATACCATGCTTTTCCCATAAGGCCCAAAGCATACATACAATCAGGAATAAAACGTGTCGTGGATATCTATACATATATTTTTTTCTTGACAAAATTTTCAATTGTATGGACGTTAAAGTAGAGCCTGCAATGTTTGTAGACTTGTTAAGTCAAAAAGTGATTAAAAATAAACTAAGGGGTAGTGATGCTAAAGGCTACTGAATCTCTAATCATTTGAGTAGAAAGATATCACTACCTATACATGGAAAAATGAACTGATTGGTGCCTTTGATATAGAATACATGGAATCTACATCTGGCTTATTAGTGTATGTGCTGTACGCTATCTGCAATTAATATTAAGAATTAATTAATTAATTGATTAAGAATATTAACTTTATGAAAGTCAAAAGTAGACCATTATCAATCTAAATGAAAAGACATCTGGACCCCGTCTTATAAAAAGTTGTGATTGATCTGAATTGATTTTAGTTTTGCAAGTTCAAACCACTATCTCTAATGCACAGAGTTACGATTGATATCAATTGCAAGTCAAGTTGTGATCAATTGCAGGGCCCAGGAATACGATTGTGTAATTTCTCTTGTTCATTGATGTACATGTAGGATATGGAGAAGACGCGAGAGGTGTACAAGGCATGTTTGGACCTACTGCCGCACAAGAAATTCACGTTTGCCAAGGTGTGGGTGCTGATGGCTCAGTTTGAAATACGACAGAAGGAGCAGCAGCGAGCACGAAGGATTATGGTAATTTCATTTTCTTTTATTTTTTCCATATATTTCCCTATTCAAAGTAAAAGAACAGTATAAACAACAGATCAATACAGAACAATAATTGTAATGATGTTTAGAGCAGTAAAAATAATGTGTCATTTGCATTACACGTGTTATAATGAGAATTATCCCCATGTATTTCCACTCTCAGAGTGAAACAATGAAGAACAATTGAATACAGAACAATCATGATATTTAAAACAACAATGATAATATATGATTTGAATTTCATTTCTTATGTGAAGCATTATCTTTATCATCATCATTCATTGTCTGTGTTCTTATGCTGAAGGTCTGGATTAGTGAAAAAATACATGGGGGGCTTCGGGCAATATGTGTGATATGTCATCAAAACTTTCTGAATTTGATCGTGTGTTAAACAAATATAAACATGCATCCACCAAAAGAAAATGTTTTCATATCTCTAATTTATTTGTTTAGGGAACAGCAATTGGCAAGTGCCCAAAGGATAAACTCTTCAAGGCATACATCGAGCTGGAACTCCAGCTGAGAGAGTTTGACCGGTGCCGCGTACTCTACGGGAAGTTTCTTGAGTTCAACCCAGCAAATTGCATGACATGGATGAAGGTACGATCTTTTTAAACCTTTTCCTGCCAGGCAAACTTATCCTCTATGGAGTTTTGTGTGCATTAACAGTGAAAAATACATAAATAAATGCAGAAAATTGAAAGAGTAGCTAAGTGAAAGGTTGAGCAATATCATTTGCATTATGAATTGGCAACGCATGTGTGATGTCATATACCAGATTATGATGCATTGTTTCCAGATCCTTTTGGGTAAATCACCCCTATTCAATTCCATTTTAACTCAAATATACAGGGACAATACCTTTCATAACTATGGTTAAACATGTAGGGGTACTTTCCTATTCTCAAAATCAAAGAACAACTTGGCTGATGTGCATTTAAAAAAAAAAATGTTAAGTACATTTTCAGACCCAAGAAGAAGCCTCGTACTCCCCACCCCCCCCCCCACAAAAAAAAAAAATGTATACCTTATGTTGAATTTTGTCTTGATTTACTCAAACTCTCGCCAATCTGTTTCTCTTATTCTTCTTGCTTTTATTGACAAGGACTTTTGTTAGGATGATGTTGTATATGCAGCAGATCTCTGAATGTATTCTTGATTTGATTTGTCACTTCTTTTTCAGTATGCCGAGGTGGAGACAATTCTGGGCGACATTGAGCGGGCGCGAGCCATCTACGAGCTGGCCATCAGCCAGCCTAGACTCGACATGCCAGAGGTTTTATGGAAGTCGTACATCGACTTTGAGGTGGAGAACGAGATGTGGGACAATGCTCGGGGGCTGTATAGTAGACTACTGGAGAGAACACAGCATGTCAAGGTCAGTTATATGCGAGGGATTATTTCTATGCCACATTATCTTGGAGGGGATTATGATAAACAGCATTTAAAAAGCGCATATAACATTGATATCAGGATTATGTTTAGTTGGCACCTAGAGTTTTTCCCATGTTAAGACATCAAAGACATTGTTTGCGAACATTATTTCTTTGAAGTTGGGTTAGCTTTCTTCTTTTAGATACCATTTACAGTATACAGTGAAATCTCTACCTAAATACCACTCAAGAGAGTCAAGAATTTTGGTCTTTTTAGGCAAATGATCTTTATGTACATGTTACTTTAACCTCTTCAGTCCAAAAGGCAATAATCTGTGTTGTGATTAACATGGGACTATCCACTCTTCAGTAGTGACAGTGTTAAAACCAGTTTCAAGAAGAAACATTTTTCAAGGGGAAGAGAAATGTGGTCTTTCCATACAGGTAGTCACTGGAGTCAGTTTTGTCTGATCAGTCTTTCTGTCATTGCCTTGTGTAGGTGTGGATCAGCTTTGCCAAGTGTGAGCTGTCTGTGGGGTCAAGTGACTGTGTGGTGTGGTCGAGATAGACCTATGGGATGGGTTGACCGTTAAAGTGCCTCTTGTGGTTATTCCATCTTTAATACACACAAAACACATAGAACAGCATTTTGTGTGATCAGTCTTTCTGTTGTTGCCTTGTGTAGGTGTGGATCAGCTTTGCCAAGTGTGAGCTGTCTGTGGGGTCAGGTGACTGTGTGGTGCGGTCGAGGCTGACCTATGGGATGGGTTGACCGTTAAAGTGCCTCTTGTGGTTATTCCACCTTTAATACACACAAAACACATAGAACAGCATTTTGTGTGATCAGTCTTTCTGTTGTTGCCTTGTGTAGGTCTGGATCAGCTTTGCCAAGTGTGAGCTGTCTGTGGGGTCAGGTGACTGTGTGGTGCGGTCAAGGCAGATCTATGAGAAGGCTCACAAGGCCCTCAAGCATGCAGAGGACAAGGAGGAGAGGCTCATGCTGCTAGAGGCCTGGCTGGAGTTTGAGGTAAGATTATAGACGTATCATCGTTTGTTTTTCCCCAAAAAACTGTTATGTGATATAAGTCCATTTACCACTCCCCCACACCAAATCATATTACCCACTCGTATTACGACTTTCCAGAAGCCCAAATACTCTTGAGCTGTCCCCCAGTGAAATTTTGGAAGTGTGACATTTATGTGGAATATGTATGAGTGGTTATAAATCCACAAAACTGGCCCTCTCAAGGAGCTTCACTATAATAATTTGTTTGTAGTGTATGAATTGTATGACAGAACCAGGATAGATTCAGAGATGTCACAGTTTGAATCAGATATACTCCAGACAGATATTCATCAAATAGGAAGAGCTAACAAGAGATAGAGTTATCAGTGAGTGTAAGATCTGAGTAACAAACAAAATGTACTGCAACCTGTAATACACTTCAGGACAACAAGTCTTCAATCACCTTAGAATTCCGCAACACCGCAGAACTTGATAGCTGATCCTGAAAGAATGTACTAACACTACACAACAGTTCAATGTACAAAGTTATGTCTTTCCTTGAAGGAGTATTGCAGTCCCAAAATAAGTTGCTCATAATAGAAGCAGAAAAATCTGAGAAGTACAGCAAAACAAGTTTGACAATAATCAGACAACTAATATGGCAGAGAGTTGTGAACATTTCAATGATACAAAAGATTAACACAAATTTTGGGTGAATAATTGGCAAATTAGTAAATTAGTTCCGTAGTCTTGTGTATTATTGTTATGTATGGTGTCTCTTTTGCTTTTTGTGCAGTGCTTTTAAGAAAATGTTCCAATATTTTCCTCTCAGAATGAATTTGGAGATGACGAGAGCGTGAGCAATGTACAGGAACAGATGCCCAACAAAGTCAAGAAGCGGAGGAAGATACAGACAGAAGATGGGGTAAGTACTGTCATGCAGGTTGTCTTTCATCTCATCCTCTGTAATAATATGTGACAAAACAATTAAATACTCAACGTGTGGTCTGTCATTGATTGTCTCTGTACCCCATACCATGACATGTTAGGGTAATCATTCTTTTTCTACTCTTGCCTCAATGCTATGGAACATCCGTAGAGCATCTCTTATAGGCTCTTTAAGATCTGTCTCAAGACTCCCCATGTTTATTATTGGAAAGCTATATGTATGTATGTTTTTATACCATGCCCTTTATTCTTTTCTCTCTTAATTGCTTAGAAACCGTGAATGTATGAAGTGCTATATAAATGTATTCTCATTATTTTATATGTCTCTTTTTTTCTTTGTTCTGTTTTATTTGCAGTCTGATGCGGGCTGGGAGGAGTACTACGACTACATCTTCCCGACGGACGAGACCAACCAGTCCAATCTCAAGCTGCTGGCCATGGCCAAGATGTGGAAGCAGAAGATGGGAGAAGTGGAGGATGACTCCTGAAATGAATTCACCCACTGTATGCTTCCTGCGGAATTTTTGAAGAGCACACAATCAGGAACCCTTTCAATGCCAGGCAAAACTTTGCTCTATGTGACTTATATGCATTACTGCTAAACAAATACATGTACCCACATGGCACATCAAGGGTTGAATAATCCTGTGTGTGTCAGGTGGACCGTTCCTCTCAATGATATGCTTGTATTACTTACATCATTGACTTGTCAAGGGTTTACATGATTAAGTGGATATTAATTACTTTTAACCCTCTTTGTGCCAAGCCATGAAAATGACATTGGACTTCTTCTTACACATTTCATGCACGTATGGTGCTTGGAGGGTTGATCTTTACAGGATTACCAATACAAGGAGTTCTGAAGAAACTAGCTTATGAAGACCCTCCCTGTGGAGTTATATCAGGAGTTTACTGGATGATTTGCTTATTTAAATACCATTTTGTCAATGGACCTAGTTGTACCTTCAAAAAGTTGGCCTATGACATGAGGAGTCAACACTATTTGGACATTCCTGATAGAGTGTAACATTGTTTATAGAAGAAGCATTTGTTTGTGTGTCATTGCTATGCCTCCGTCACTTAGTAAAGGTGATTTTGTGATTTGGGTTGCTCCTTGCTCCATCTGTCATCACTAGTATCGCCAGATCTCCATTTCAATCAAAGGTGATTTGAGTGTAAGTACCCCTGACAGAACAGTCTGGTTGCTTTGTGGGGGATCTAATAAAAGGTCAGAGGTTCATTCTTGCTGACCCACAATATATGAATAGTTGAAACAAGACTTACAATGACACAAGGCAAAAGGATGAATATGTATCTTTCCATCTGAGATTGATGGAGTAGGCGGGAATGGAAGATGGTGTAGGAGAATGAGGACAGGAGATGAAGACAAGAGATAGAGGAGAGGAGAAAAAGTGGAAGGGTGTGAAGATCATAGAGGAAGGAGAGAGATGAAGAAGATGATTCAATTTCTTCCCTATTTTTGTCCTCTGCTCATGCTATCCTTTCTTTCCTCATTGCCCATCTTCCTCCCCTTCCTGACCTGCTCTGTTCCTCCTCCTCCTCCTTCTTCTGTCTTGCCTCCTTTTCAAACTACACAAGAGCATGTTTTTCATTAATCATTTGATTTTTACACTCACACTGTATGCCCCATTTACAAGAGCTGTCAATTTTTTTTTTTTTTTTTATTGTCAAAACCATGGAAAATGGAAGAATATACTGTGTAAGAACTTCTCTCCCAATAATGGAACTGGAAACTGACTTTGAGTGAAATTGTATCGATTGCTACATTTCAAGTAGGTTTCCAAAAGCTGGCAGTTCCTGTAGCCTGTAAGACCAGAGATCGTGGATTTTTGCTCTGCATTATCATAAGCGTTCATGAGGGTATACTGCTGATTCCTGCTTGATTTCATGACTCTGCAAATGGGCTACAAACGACATTATGTGTATGACATCGGTCATAATAGCTCCACAAACATGTTCCTACATACATGTATATATTTTACAAATTGAACCAATTTGTCATTCTTGAGGTTTGTGGTTTAGTATAACCAAACGATATATGTGTATGACATCTCACAGTCATAATAGCTCCACAAGCATATTCCAACATATGTATTTTACAAATTGAACCAATTTGTCATTCTTGAGGTTCATGGTATGTTTGATGGAATTTGGTACTACATGTATATGTATCTGCAAAAGTGATACAAGCCTTTTGAATCATGTTTCAATATGAAATGAATGTTAAAGGTAATACCCAATTCCTTAGAAAACAAGTGCTACACATATAATGGGTGTTTGTTTAAGGTAGTACTCAGGTCTACATTTCACATAATTTTCATGAGACAAGTCATTCTGAGAGATCTTTTGTATTCTTTGACAAAAGATGAATATAACTGGAAAGAAGAAATGTCATCGAAAAACACTGGGTGACTAGCAGCGGTTGCAAACATATTGTAAGAAATATCAAGAGGGAGTGGGGAACATAACATCCATTAACTATCCATTGCAGTAGAAGGAAGTTATAATGTTCCATACCTTGGTTAAATCTAGACACGTAAGTGTTGATTATGTTTATGGTATATTTATGATGTATTATGTAATACTTTGTACATGTACATGAATTTTGTAAATGTATTTCAGATTGCTGAGAAAGAGCCATGTTTTGATAAATAAATAAAACAAACAAACATCACTATTCCTGTGTACATTATTAATGTATTTTATTCACTTGAACTCATCTCCTTAGTACATGTACATGTATACGATTTACACACATTTACTAAGTTTTCAATGAACATTCCATTTCAAAGTTTCATAAGTAATTATTAACATGATACATATCAGTGAAGGACAAAAATGAATTCATCTTGAGCAGAAGTGTATGCTCTTTCATTTGACATCTTTTATTTTGGATACTTAATCAAAAGTTACTCCCCCAAACCACATATTTGTGGTAGTGCAACCTGGTTTATACTTAGATTTATTGTGAGTTGTTTTTAGCAAGCAACAGACACAATAATTAGCAAGTAATCAGCCCAAACATGACATATTTCATGAAATGATTAGCGCACGCACACATACACTATTTTTTAAAAATGCATACATATTGACAAAAAATGGAATTTATTCTATCCCAATATCAGGCTGGTCAGACTATGGGAATATAACTAAAATATTGGTTACCCAAAGTCTGAATCCTATTATGGGTAGACTGACTGCAAAACGACCTACATCATGTACTGAGTATGGGATTACATTACCATAGAAAATTCAGCAGTCTGCCTGCACTCTGCCGACCATGACGCCTACATCAGTGCCGTGCAGGGAGGCCAGGGCATGCTTCCAAGCCCAGTGTGCTTTCTCTGTCGTCGCATCACAAAGCATATGCGCAATCATGGTCAGATCTAGGTTTATTGACGGTAGTGCGACCCAGGATTCCCTATACTGGGTGGGCCCTGTCTTATAAAGAATTGTGATTGATCGCAACTTGATTTATGATTGATATCAATCGTAACTCTGCACATGAGAGATAAGGGATTGAGATAAATTTCAACTCTTTATAATACAGGGTCCTGATTATCAATATGTCAGTCATCTTTCCAGTCTGAATGCCACAATATTTTCTGGTTCAACAATGTTTTCCCGTTCTACAGAAGACTTCAATTTGTATACATGTATTTTCTTATTGACGACAATTATCCGTTTTACTAAGAGTCGAAGACGTTGCTGAAGATTTACATCGTACACTTGTCGTCACTGCATTCCAGGGTCAGATGCTCTAAGCAGGTGGTCCCAATGTAGAAAATGTGCAGTGCAAACACCACACGCAGGGTCCAGAAAGCGATCGCGAGACACATCTTAATTCACTGCACCAATAGTATCAGTCTTATTGTTTTTGCTGTCTTTGAGCCACACGTTCCATAGCTGCACACCACATGTCCAGCACACAGATATATGACAAAAAGTGACATGGCATCATCCTTTTGAGCAGACGTAGCTATTTTCTGGTGACGAGCGTGGCTCCAAGAGGGGTGCGCTGCTACCCCCTTCATTCTACCTCCTCGGGTCTGACAGGGTGCTTGAGGGGAACCACAGATTTCTTGTCTTTGTCTCTACTCAGGGCTTTCCGCATATCTATTCATGAGACATATCAATACAAAAAGAGCAAATACATATCATCCAGAAGATTGTTAGAATTATTTCCCAAAAAATTATTGATGATAAAATATGTCTGTCCCTACGATACATTAAAAGAGAAAAAAAAAAACAAATACATGTCAACTAACAAGTTAAAATGCTTCCAAATATTGACTACATTTCTTGGGCTTTGAAATAACACTTGAAATGTCACCATGTCCCAAATAAAAGTGAAACTACAGCACCTTGACTCCATGTAAAGAGAGATATGCATTTGCCCATATTGTGTTAATTTTACATTGGTTAATTAACTGAGTCAGTTCTCATATATTATGAAAATAAGCAAAATTTGATTACATCATTCAACATACATTATAGACAATCAAAAATATTTGATACATAAAAAAAACTATTTTAGAGGAAACTCACATTAACATTCAAATAATGCTAAATGCATAAGAAATCATCTAAGAAATCATCTATAGGTAAAATCATTTATTTGTTCTTACCAAAAGCATCTTCATCTGGGTCCCCTGAGTAATACTCTAACACCTTTCTGTACACCGTGTAGCCTAGACGGGTGTACATCTTCGTGGCTATTTTGTTTGACACCCGGACAAACAGGTCCACAAAGTAGCAGTCTTTCCTATAATGGGTACAAAAAAAAAATCCATAACAAAAATACCAACCATAATTAGTATTTAGTGACGCTATTTACGGTACAACTACATCCTTGCGCTTCACTCTAATTTTGTAATGATTCTGATTATTTCTAAGTACCAGTACTTACAGTAAATAAAGAATAGCTACATCCTACAGAGCTACCAACATTGAAATTCAACAATCAGGGAGATTTGGTGAAATTTCATCAGAAATCAGGGATTTGTCTATCAAATGCAGAAAATAATCTATCAATAATCAGGGAGATTGTGTGATGTGATGAAATTCAACGCAGTAATATTGGTCTATGTTCAGGGAGTCTCCTTTGAAATCAGGGAGGCTTGACAGTTCTGCATCTCATCGCTTAAAAAGTTTACACAGAAGCTTACAACCTTCATCATGATGATGAGTCTGTTTGGTCATTTTTGAAAGATGAAGCAGGAACAAACAAAGCTACCAACTTCCTAAAGTTCATTAAATGTGTTAACTCTAAAAAGAAAATCAACATTCTGATTAGAATACTAGTACTTCCTCCAATTGACAGAACATCCCATTTTGTTTTTCTTTTCTCCGTTCATCTGAGAAGAAATCAAGAATGATAAGTCGACTCTAGCCGGTTGCTTTTATTGAATCGTTTGGTTTAGAAATGGCCGACACCCTGGAAGCCAGGTTTCCCAACGTACCTCTCAGAGATCTCTTCCAGAATGTTCATCATGATGGCAGCGAGTCCGAGACGACGGTACTCGGGGGCGACAGACAACGCTGTCACATGACCGTGCCATGTCTCTTGGGAGACAGAGCCCTCAGCCTTGCCCATGACTGCACAAAAGAAAAAGTTAAATGCTTCAACAGTTAAATCTGCATAATTGTATTCACAAATCATTGATTACTGATCACCGATTGGCACTCCTTTAAAGAAGAATGATAACTAATTGAAGTTGAATGAAAGCAGAAACAAAAAGATATTGACAACTTTTTGAGAAAACTTAAGATACTTGTCCAGACATCATGACTACTACATGCACCACTGAATTGTGATGATTTACCTTCATGGGCAGCTCCATTGGTTTGAAATAATGTGAATCACAACTGACTCCTGAGACAATGTGTGTCCTAAAAATCTCAAGGAGATTTGCATGATATATCAATTACTATTCAACTGCCACAATTACCATTTTGTGCTACTGTAGCTGAGTTTATTGCGCAATGTCACAATAATCTATATCTGATTGTTCACTTTTCCAATGGGCTTAGAGTAAGAACATTAAATTTACAATCAAATGGATGTTTACTTACTGTAGCCCATAATTTGGCCATCGGGAGCCTCACAGGTCTGAACGTACTCAGGCCAGTGTGCCAAGTATTGCAGATAGAAAGGGATGCCATACTGAAAATGTCAAACATTGGTTAAGGTCTTCATTTACTTTAATGAACCAAAGATAATTTTGCTTTGGGTGAACTAATATTGTACCTCTACAGAGTCTATTCAGTTCATACTTGGAACAGTAACCACTAGATTAAATGGTATTTGCCTCTATCATTGTGGAAATATAGAGACAGATACAGCACCATACTTTTTGTTATATTCATCATGCATTACACTCAAAAGATGTTACTGCCATAATCTACCATATCACAATACTTGATTTTTCTTTTTCTAGTTCTCCCCACCTTAATAAAAAGTGCTTTGTGCTAATAAATATTTTAGGACAGAAGGATATAAAGACTGAAGAAACTCCTAAGCTCAATTTGAGCTTCCTGTTCATAAAAGAATGTACAATGTGTTTGTTAAAACAAACAATCGACCGTACATGTACATGCAGAGATGTCATACCACCAAGCGTAATATTTGTGAGATTAACCATCTTCTTACAGGAAGGCAGCAGAACAAATGGGGCAAGTCATTATGGTACCATACCATTGTAGTACACCTTCTGGTGACATGAGAAACCTTTCCTACGTACACATTTGAGGCACGAACACCTAAAACCATCTCATGAGGAACACAGATGCGAATCCAACCTCAAGTACAAACCAGTGAACAAGCCCACAGAAGAAAAAGCGATGTCTATATATCTAGTCTCACCCTCTATACATATGGGTGAGACAAAAGTCAAAATGTTTTGGAGGTACATGTAAATTAAGAAGGATATCAATTATTTCAATTGATTTCAAAGGATACAGTTTCTGTCAGGTAGTCCATGTTCCTAGGAAGGGAGAAAACACAAAGAAGATTGAAACCATCAGGACACATTTAACCTCTCGGTATCCCATCCACTGTTAAACCAGATCAACTAGTTTCGTTTTCTTATCCAGGTGCATTTCATAAACTTTGAGAACCAAACAAAACTATATAAATGTAAGTTTATTACTACCTCTTTAGAAGACATGCACTGTATATCTATTCAAACAGCTCGTATTACGTCCGAGCGCAGCGAAGATAACACGTACATGGAGGTAGCTCTTGACTAAATATTGGATTTTCTCCAAATCAGTAGGTAAGTTATCACAATTTTCAGTCTTATTTATCATCACGTAATATGTACGAATAATGGGAAGACTTTTATATTGATTTTTCATTGAATAATTCTAAATATCAAAAAAAGGCTATAGACCTGAACATGTGTATATATATATATACAGCATGTATAATACATATGTAACAGGTATGTATCAAGAGGGTATGTACAAAAATGTAATTTTGATTAAAGAATGCCCCAAATGATACGGTTATTCCTGTCTAGCTTTCATGGACACGGTAAACAAAATTAATCAACCGTAAGTTTCAACATTTTGTGGTCAAATCCTTTCTGCAACTTGGTGAGTTGGTCATGCTGAGTCTGCGAGTTGACACAGATTCAAACAGCTAATATGCTATATTATATACTGTATATATGGGGTATTATGCAGTTTACCGACTTGCCTTAGCAACGAGTTCAAGGTTTGGGCCCGGTAGGGCTCAAAATCGGGGAAAACGGCAGGTTTGGGGCCTCAAAAGTGGAAAAAACGGTTCCACAGCAAAACAAACCCTCCTATACTACAGCTTTAGCTGTAGTAGGTTTGAAAAATCAGCCCACGACAACAATTCATTAATTAGTGAGGAGCTAAAAACATTATTTGTGAATGAGACTCCGGGACTATTTTCAGGTGAAAAAGCATGAAAAATAATCAAAGTCCAAAGTTTACACGTGAGTCTATGGAGCTTGGCATCAGCGCGTCAATGACAAGCGTACTACGCACGTAATGCGCACTTTTTTCCATTGGAGTTGACTGCGATTGCGCGCTATGCGCGCTATTTCCATTGCATTGACTCATGTGTTAAAGCCCTAGCTATACTGCCAGCAATTAACTGTATACTAAACGGCAGTTCGAGAATCGTAGCGATCGTCCAGGAAATCATGTTGTCATGGTGAAATTGTGTTGTCGTTTATTGCAATTGGATCTCGTCGATGAATATCGCGGAGAGAACAATGTTTGAGGAACTTGTGGGATCATTTTACTTTTTGTTCTAGTGGTTTTTAACCGTCGGCGAGGAGATAATGAATTGGATAATTGATTGGATTTGGATAGTGTGAAAGTCGGATTTACAATTAAAGGTAAATGAATCGTTGGCTCGACCTTAAAAAAACCTAGACCTAGGCATAACCCTAATCCTAAACCTAAGACCTATAATTAGCTATCGTAACCCTAATTTTAAGGTATTTAGGACAGGAACTAGGTGTTTCAGCGGATGGATATCGTCGCCCAAAACACTCTGGATACTAGCGAGTCGCTGTAGAAACCCATGGCAATCGTATCTCGACCTAAAACTTGTAGGGACCCAACCACTCAAGTCAGTTCACATCGGGGATTGATCTAGATGACGTCAGGCACTCGTTGCTAACCTTCTTAACCTGGTTGCTAGAGGCACCAGCTTCAAACTCCATAGGCCGTGTGTACGAAGTAAGGCAGAACGGCCTATAATTTCAAATACGCATAACTATTTAATTTGCGTAAATTAAATGAAATCACTTGCAGGCCGTCTTCCTTGCACTAATTGGAATATGATTCGCAAATTAAAATGAAAGACATAATCTTTTACTCACAATTCTAAGTAGTTTTGCTAATCAGGTTTCACCGCTCGTCAGATTTCTAACCTCAGGAAATTTTCGTGTAAAAGTTCGTAGCTCCCCCTAGCCCTTATTTGTAAACGGGGAGGACGATAGTGGGCTCAGCGAAAGAAGTGCCGATAGCATGTTTGTAAACATCCAGGCTGTGCACACAATAGCCCTCGCAATATTATTTGTGCTTAAATGTTGTTACGATTTATAATTAAACTAAATTACAAAATCTCATTAAGTTGGCAGTTTTATTTATCTATATTCAATGACACACGTAAATGTTCATTATAATCTTTATTTTTTGTCTGCTACAAAACTTGACATATGAGCTTCTACAAATTACGAGCTTAATAATGCCATCAGACCTTGATAAAGACTAGTCACGGTGGAAATTTCTTTTCGTATGCTAATAACGGTCATTCGACGTGTAAACATAGCGGAGAGCAGACGCTACTACATAAGCTGAACACGAACAAATTTTGGATTTTCTCCTAATGAATTGGTAAGCTGATATTATTTTTAAGGTTTGGGGGCATGGAATTAATGTATGAATCTTGGGAAGACTTTAAAACAGTCCAAGAATTCATGGTTTTGAAGTCACCACAATTTATGTGCACAATATCCACAATTCCCTATGGACCTGAACATGTGTATTTATACAGCGAACAGCAAGTATATTACACATGTAGCAGGTATGGCTAGAGGTGGGACTCAAGTCGGTAAAGTGCATAATACCCTATATATGTACTGTATTATATATTGTATATATATATTGTATATATGCAACATATATGTATTATATAGGGTCTACTGTATATATATGCAGAGGCCAGTGCACTGCTTATGACAACACTGGGCCCGTACACCACAGCGCAGGCTTGGCCTAGCCCGGGTGTGCTTCGGCAGAGTGTTAGACGGAAACACGGGTCAGGAGGGAAGCCCGCAGCGCGCAGCAACGTATCATCCTATTCTACTCTACTTACACTTTATTGAATTTGAACAGATCATCACAGGTGAAAGGCCGTATAGTCGTCATGATCCTTGCTGATATGAATTAGGCACGTTAACAAAGAACAAGTTGGCCAAAATTACACATACGATGATAGACCGTGTTGTTTCTGCAGCAAGCTCGAGGTCGAGGGTGCCGATGCTTTTGCATGTGTTGTTCCTGTTATGGCGTTGATGGCGCTAGACTAGACTCCGGTCTCTGCATGCTCCGGTCCAGAATCGTATTAGAGCCAACCCGCACCCCACCCCACCCCAAGCAAAATAGCAAAACTTTTTATCGAAGAGGTTTTGTTTCTGAACTTATTGACTAACTTATGTGTGAAAATCACATTAATCCAATTAGTCATGCATGATTGGGCAAATTTTAAATTCAAATATGTCACTTTTCAAAAGTCACATTCTCACATGTAACCTACAAACACTATTTCCCCTTCCTTTCCTCTCCCTTTATCATACCCCCACGACCGTCTAATAAGTAAGTGCATCACGTTATTGTTCTTGTTATTTCGGGTGAAATCTCTCTCTCTCTCTCTCTCTCTCTCTCTCTCTCTCTCTCTTTCTTCACCGCCCCTGACCATCTCTCTCACATTTTCTCAGTCCTTCTTTCATCATGTTCATTTGATGCCTTCCATGCACTTCAAGAACAATGATGGAGATCATGAACAGCAATCAAATGCAGCATTATCGATTATGATAAAGAAGAGTCTTTATTTGAAAAATCCTTAACTTTTCCTCTATCCATTTCTCTTCCTGATCCCAGCCTTCTTTTTTTGCCTCCTAAATCTTCCTTGTCTACTTTCTAGCTCCTTCACCAGACTCTGACCGCCAATCCTCAATAATTGTAAAACAATGATATTAGTCGCCAGTGATAATTGTTTGTCTCGCAATGTGTGATCAACAAGGGATCTTAGATCACGACGTTTCGTGCGCCACCGCACCACTACGTCAGGTGTGATACAACACTGACCAAAGGGTATATAAACCCCTACTCAAAACAATTTTGTATCACACCTGACGCAGTGTTGCAGCGGCGCATTAATAATATTAGTGATTCAAACACTGTTTAGAGCGACTTTCCATATAAACCATGAAAGATTCACATACCATATTCAAAATGAGGTTATGGATGGAAATCATAATCAATTGGTAAAATCTCTTTGCGAATAGCAGGTCACTGAATATGACAAACAAGTCGTGATAATGTGTAAAAATAAATAATGATTACAAGAAAAGTGAGTATCATATCGAAGAATGAGGGGGAGGGATGGGGGTGGGGGTGGGGGTGGGGGTGGGAATGTGTGTATGGGATAGGGGTGGAGCAGAGAGGCAGACAGGGAGAGGGGGTAGAGAGGGAGGAGAAGAGAACGAGGAGACAGACAGGTATAGAGAGAGTGAGGAGAGAAGGAGAAAGAAACAGAGACAAAGAGAGAGACAGAGACAGACAGAGACAGAGAGACAGACCGTCAACATACGGAGAGAGAGAGAGAGAGAGAGAGAGAGAGAGAGAGAGAGAGGAGGGGAAATGCGGCCTGATAGACATCAAGCAGAGTAGCTAAACGCCAAGTATCATTCCACCGATGAATTTAGCGGCCGTTACGAGGGGGAACTCTTCAAACATCCAGCCCTTGGCCGTCCTCTCTGGGTCGCCTCGAGCCAGGGCGTTGCAAATCGACGAGTTCAGGTATTGCGCCATGGTCAGTGCCACCAGCTGATGTTGCGGAGCAAGACAGAAAGGAATCATGAAGAAGTTAGAAGTTAGAAAAGGATAGATAGATAAAATAATAGCGAGAGGGAGGGGTGGATGGAGATATTGGAGAGGGGGGAGACAGGCTTGGGAAGGGGTGGGGTGGGGTGGAGAGGGAGCTCAGAGGCGTCAGGGAAAGAGAAAGAGAGAGAAGGAGGTGTTCAGATAAAGTTGGGGGAGATGTGACATGACAAGATGAAAGGGGTGCGAGGCGAGGAGACAATTTATTGTTGGCATAATGACGTTGAAGATAATTTATGAAGAAGTTAGAAGTTAGAGATGGATAGATAGATAAATTGATAATAGCGAGAGGTAGGGATGGATGGAGAGATGGGAGAGGGGGGGGGGGGCAGGCTTGAGAAGGGGGGGGGGGGGTTGGAGAGGGAGCTCATAGGTGTCAGGGAAAGAGAGAGAGAAGGAGGTGTTCAGATAAAGTTGGGGACGATGTGACATGACAAGATGAAAGGGGTGCGAGGCGAGGAGACAATAATTGGCATAATGACGTTGAATATAATTTATATAGGATATACTGGTCAATCACGAGGCCCTTTGATACAGAATATGGATAGCCATCATTATGTTAACACTGAATGAAACCCGATACATACCAAAACAATTATCTTTGTTTCAGGCTCGAGTTAAAAGCCATTTCTTTTCCTCCAGATTGGTGTATTACCTAAAACGAAAGTGCAAAGAAAAGGGAAACACAATAGACATACCTGAAGCGAGAAAATTCCCATGACACAGCCCCCAATGATGTTGAGCCTGTGGTTGAAGTACGTCATGAGTCGGTGCTTGCAGCCCGCCCGGTGGATGGTGTAGCTCTGCTCGAAGTCGTATCGGTAGTGGGCGGCGTTGTCGAGCAGGCGGTGATGGATACACGGCCTCACAGACCGCGGGTGACAGCAGGAGAACGGTACGTCATCGCTCACGCGCTCCACCGCAATATCCGTGCTCCTCTTGCTGCAGGATAGAGGCATCAATGGAGAGGGAAGGGGGGGGGGGGGGGGACAGATTGAACACTGTTGAAAAGGGGGCTGAGCTTGCCGTGCCATTGTTATCTGCAACGGTGACTATATCATGGAGATGAGTAACATTATGTGTGAGCACTGTACATTGGCAGTACTTATTATCCTAGAGTGTTATAGAGCTATTAGTATTAAACTCGGTAGGATGCGTGTCAGATGAAGTATGATCATAGAGTGTTTAAATATAGCTCTATGAGTATGATCTAGCTGATTGAATGAGAAAATGATAATCGTGTTAACATTTTCCTCCTTTCGTCAATGATGTTCAGACTCAAACATATCAAAAATATTCATAATGATTCATGGGTAATTAATTTTATATATTAACAAATAGGTTGTTTGCTTCCTCCTAGCAAAGGTGATAATACTTGTTTCGTTCATGATGGATGTCATTTTACTGGGATGGTGTTCTGATAGAAACTCAGGTCCAAAACTGAATAACACTTTGAGTAAGTCATTACACTTTCTGATTGTTAAAGCTCCTTCTCAAAAACTAGAACAAACTGAAACTATGCAGAATTCAGCGGGTATTAATGCACTTTACCGACTTGCCTTAGAAACCATTACCTCGTTTCTAGGAGGCCGGGGCCTCCTATAGACGGATTTGAGCACGAAGGGCTCAAATCCGGCTAAACGGCAATTTTGAGGCCTCAAAAAGGCCAACACGAATCGGCAGCAAAAACATCCTACTGTACTACAGCTAAAACAGTAAAAGCTGTAGTTGCTGTCAAAAATTACCTCGTTTCTAAGGCAAGTCGGAACTGCATAATACCCGAATCAGCTAGGAGGCCTAACCTTTGAGTGCCACTGCTCCCCGTGTTCGTGTATTCTTCACTGACCCATTGAATGGCGAACCAGTCATCGTAGCCGTTGTTGCCGCAGCAGCCGAATTCCATCTGCAACGTGTCGATCTCCTCTTTGAGATGGACGTCGTCCTTGTAGGATATCATGGCATTCTCAAGCCCGTTGTGGAACGACTTCCTTAGGAGGTGACCCTGGATGAACGTCATCGTCGCACCGACCAGCAAGGCCACGTCAACGACGCATAGAATGACCACCATAGCGAGCATGACGTGGCGGAGTTTCTCTCTCTTATCTGAGAAGCTCATCTCATGCACGATCTTAGCGGCTGCGATGTTGAGCAGCGCCGTGGAGGAACCGACGACCAGGAGCGTGATCGGTAGCAAGTCGGAGTCGTAGCCCTCGATCAGCCGAACCTTGGCTCGAATACGGACTCGTATGTAGAGGGCGACCGCGATGAGAGCGGTACCACACATCATGCCCATGGAGAGCACGACGATGAGGGAAGAGCAGAGTCGTTGGCGACACTCCTCCGTGATCCTACATGGGAACACGGCTTGCTTAGGCATGGTCAACCTAGAACAAACTATCTAACTCAACAGTGTTTGGGGGAAATGAGAAGAACAGCCCTTCGGTATGCCGAAATCGGTATCACCGTTCTATTGAAAGACAGAAATACCTATTGAAGATGAGCATTATGAGACCATGAATATTGTGCAGAACGTTCATCAATGATCAACATCAACTTATAGCGCCCCAATATAAGCGTCCAGTGAGACGCGCTTTGGGGAAATTCCCATGCGCGTACTTCTGTTGTTGGAAAAATGTATTTTAGCTACATACGGCAAGGAGGAATGAGATTCAAATAGGTGGCAATCATAATACATTCATCTAAGCCTACTACATAGACGTATTAACTTACTTTTTTGTATATAATTGATTAATAATGTAATCAATATAATAATTATCTTTAAATAATATTCAGAGTGAAAATCGAAAGAAGTGCAAAAGAACAGTAGATAAAAAAAAACGTTTTCGAACACACACACACACACACACACACACACACACACACACACATACACACTCTCTCTCTCTCTCTCGCTCACACACATACACGCACACACACACATACACACGCACATACACATACAAAAAAAAAACGCGCACACATACTATATCGTACACAATACAGTAATAAAGGTGTGTAGTCGAAATGAGAAGCAGGTTAAAATAACACAATAACGGCGTTGTGCTGGTTGGACAGCTAGCCTAGAATGAGAAGGGAAGACAGCAAGAAACGGTTAAGAAATACAAAGAAAGAGAGAGATAGACCCGGAGATAGACATAATAGTAACGGATATATGGAGTGAGAAGGGAAGATGGTGAGCTACAGGAAGAAATGGAGAGAGGGGGTAGACAGCATAACGAACAGATGAGTGCAAAAGGAGCAAGATAATAGATAAGGAGGTGGAACAGTGAGAAAGAGAGAGAGAGAGAGAGAGAGAGAGAGAGAGAGAGAGAGAGAGAGAGAGAGAGAGGGGGAGGGAGGAGAGAGAGAGAGAGAGAGAGAGAGAGAGAGAGAGAGAGAGAGAGAGAGAGAGAGAGAGAGAAAGAGGAGGGGGGGGGGGTGATAGGCAGATGAGTGAGGAGAAACAGCAAGATGATCAAGAAATTAAGAGAGTGAGAAAGCTAGAGTAACAGATGAATGGAAAGGGTAAAAGAGTTGTCCAGAGAGATGGTATGCAATAGACAGTAACGGACAGATCAGGGTGAGAGAGCGACAGTGAGAACGGGAAATGGCGAGATTAGGGGTAAAAAGGGGAAGATAAAGACGAAGGTATTTGAACAGATGGACTGAAAAGGGGAGACAGCAAGATAAGGGGGAAGAAATGGAAAAAATGATACAATTTACGGATGGATTGAAAAGGGGAGACAGCGATATAAGGGGAAGAAAGTGGAAGAGTTATAGACAAGGGTAACAGACAATTAAGGTGAGAAGGGGGCAGTGAGATTCGGAGATGGCGATTTTAAGTGGAAAAAGAGGGAAAGAGAGAAACCATTCTGTTTGAGGTATGGAGGGAGAGAGAGGGCCACAGTCAGAGGGGCATAGGACAGGGGAGTGATGGAAATGGACAGACGGCATGAAATGTTTAAAAAATTGTAGACACAGGAAAGAGAAAGAATAGGAGAAAACTTAGAATTCCGGAATACGAATACCACCCCAAGATAAAGAGAGGGTGGGGACATGCACAGGAATAGCGAGAGAAAGTGGGAGGGGGGTTACATGAGAGAGTACTTCACCTCTATTTACCCCTGTGCTTTCACTGACCCTCATTTTTTTTTTTGCATCTCTTGCCCTCTTTTTTTCTTTTCATCACACTCCATATCTCTGTTTTCTCTTCAAGTA
Source organism: Arbacia lixula (assembly GCA_963669155.1). Taxonomy (NCBI): domain Eukaryota; kingdom Metazoa; phylum Echinodermata; class Echinoidea; order Arbacioida; family Arbaciidae; genus Arbacia; species Arbacia lixula. The sequence continues at coordinate 27,259,523 of OZ022577.1, read as the reverse complement.
TCATACTTATTCTCCCCCCTGACATACAGATATATATTTTACATTCTCATATACTTTGTGTACACATATTACAAATGATTGAATGACAGAAAAAACAAGAGCAATTAAAGATGCACAACACATTATAAGTGTATAATATATTTATAATCATTATATATAATTTTGCTGTTTTAAGTATACACAATAAATTATGTTAAATTCTGCTTTATACACACCAATAAACAAGATCCAAAGAAACTTAACATGGAGTTAGAAATAATAATATTGTCACATTATCACATACATGTACATGTATTCATACCGTATCCATTTTGCTTGAACAATATTGAATCAAATTACCTTAGCTTGACCCATCATATACCATCAATCATCATTGTACAAATTTGGATGAAATTTGGTCAACTTTTTCTTCACCATGAAGGCATAAAAAGATAAACAGATAAATACAGAATTCAAAAACAGTTTTGAAAACGAATAGAAATTTGTCATGTAGAAAGATCCAACTCCTTTAAATCACTTTTCAAATATTATTTTTAAAAAATAGATTATGTAGAGGTAGAGGGAGTACATGAAAGGGTACAAAATACTAGACCAGTCATCAATGTAATTGTTTGTGATAACTATGGGCCCATTCTAGTTTGACTTCAGGATTCCGGCGAAGAATCGTGTTGACAATTTAAGTTTTGAAAAAGTAAATAAAATACATGTATAGAAGTGGATCTACTGAATGAACATATTTGATGGCAAATAGTCATTTCTTGTGTACTCTTATCATGACATTCACATTGCTCCAATAGGGTCAAAGATTTCTTGGACAAATACATACGGGTACATATTCCACACGAAACTCATATACAGTGTGTATGGATTTGACAATCACACATAAATTGTCCCACCCAACAGATGGTAGTGGCATGTGATGTTTGATTTTGACGCCAATATGTATCATTTCTACTTAAACATTTTATTGTTCAAGTAACCAGTTACATGATTTTACTAAAACATGTAAAGTCCAGAGCAAGGCATGGAACAGATTGTCTCAAGTCTTATTACAAAATTGAAAATTTTCCATGCACATGTATGTACATGTGGTTCAATACTTAGTGCAAAGTTTGTAAAATTTTTCATACAATATTCCCATTCTCCTATTTGCAATTAAATCTAGGCTTTCTCGAGTATGTATTTTTAAAATTTTAATTAAGACTGCACATCCATTGTGTCCTTCATTGTAAAGAGTTACATGTACAAGTTACACTTGTAATGTGTATTCAGTAATTGTGATTCACATATGAATACATGTATAACAAAACAAGATGGCTAAATATTGATTAAAAAACACCTGCTTCATTGAAGGAGCACTTAACATTCAATATGACATTCCATGTATGGCTAAAAGATCGATTTAGGTGTTTTTAAGGACATTGTAAAACATACCATACTAATGAAAATTATCATTATCCTAATCCCATTCAAGAACCCTCTCATCTTCTGGTATCAATCCCCAATTTGGGGAGTGCTCATCATGTGCCAGCCAATTGAAGTCATCTACATCATTCCAAGCATTCTTGCTCCTATCCAGTCCACTCTTCTCATAGTCCTTCTCCAAACCACTGTATTTCCAGTTGTAAGGGGCATAGAGGACTCTGGTAGTGTCTTCGATGATTGCCCGACTTGTCACATGCAAGTAGAACTTGGTGTCCGTTGAGTTGTGGACCCTCAGCTGTTGACATGCCAGTACGAGAGTGCTGTTAATGCACTTGTCTGCAAACACTGATCCTGGAATCGGTCCGCAGAATATTTGACAGTTTGAGAGATTGCTGATGTGTAGTGCACTCGGAGATCCTGGTAGTTTCACCGTGCAAGAGGATAGATTCGAAAGGCTGACATCTTTCATATGCATCTGCTCTGATGAAAGGCACAAAGTTTCACCTGTGCGGTTTGTAAATCCGCATGCATTGAGCCCAATGTGTGCTGACAGTGACTTTGCAGAATCTACTTCTACGATGCTCTCGTTCTTCAACTTCTGTGGAGCTTGCTGATCTCCCCTCTTCCTGGCTTTGAATGCAAACTTTTTCTTTGGCAACAATTCATCCCTCTTCTCATTAATTGCGCTGATCAACTTGGTTACATTGCCCTGGGCAGATTGTAGGTCATATGATGGTAGAAACTGTGACATGTCAGTAACGTACTTCTGTAACTTGTGTGCCGACTCCGTCACCTCATCAAAGAAATCCACCAGATTTGATTTCGTAACATTGTTTGCAGTTGCCAACCGATCTTCAATACTCGCCCTCTCTGTGTGAAACTGCTTGGCGAAGTAGTCAGCACTCTCCTGCCTCACTTGCTCATTTTCACGTTGTGCTTTTAATTTTTCTACCTTGGCTAACCTTTCTTCATGGCGGCGTAGCAGTCCTTCAGGGATTTTGTCCTTCTTCCCATCTTTTCCATTGGCAGAAATCGTTTGAACGTTGCCAGAGAGATCCACGGTGACACCTTCCACGTTTGTCGCCATGATGGAATGACTCATGACGGAATTAGTTGAATGAGGTCATCGGTATCGCGTATATCGGCAGCAACAACAGCAGTATCGATATCGACGCTGGCCGAATGTTTACATGAATCACCGCACCGGGGACCACCGGCCACCTCCTCTAATTTGAGTCTTCTCAGATGAATTTAGCTATTTGTCAACACTGTCAAATTCACCTGTGATAATGATCCAACTTTCGGAATATCGGTGAGTGTTCCCAATAATCCCAATAATGGGACGGGAAGGTTAATGCTCCCGCCGCTGCGCTCCAGAGCAATCCCGGGCATGCCGGGGCTAACGGGAAAGCTGCCTGGCCTTAGCCCCGGGACAGCTCCCGCGTCACTGCGTGAGCGGGCTCGTCGTACTCGTAGTAACCTGGACTTAGTTAGACCGAAAAATCTGTCTCTGTAGTGTAGGACCTTGGATCTGAACTGAGATTGCATCCGGCTCCTCTGAACGCCTCGGGGGTATTTCCAAAATGTAATTTCGATTAAAGAATGTCCTGAATGAAACGGCTATTCATGTCTACTTGGCCTGTCAATGTGTCTGGCTCATGCCTGTACAGTCAGTGAAGTGTATATGTATTTGATACCATAATGGATTCCCACTTGGTGACTTGCAACACGCGGGGTAGAATGGCAAGGGGGGTGGGGGTAGATGGGGGAGGGGAGGGCTACCGCTGTTTAGTCCCAATAGTACAGTGTACAAGCATGATGACAATATGTATACTTTTTATTTTTGAACACCACGTTAGGTGAATGTGTACTAGTATGAGGGAGGGAGGGGGGGGGGGGGCGTTGGGCTAGGCTGTATCACTACATATGTATCTCATCCTCTCCCCCTCGCATCGTCTTTCTCCATTATATCAAAGTTTCCTAATCCATAGTCCATACATATGAGATGTCACTGATATCCGAGTTAGCCTTCTTTATGCGAGACCTGCCAGTTTGTTATTGAAACTAAACAGCTGTGCCAAATGTGGTGTTGGTGTTATTCTAATGCAGAAAGACGCTGAGAATGTCCTCTCTCAGCCTCGGTGAAAGGACGGTGCTCATCATCATAGCCTTCCTCTTCCTACCAACTCTTGGGATGGGATTGAAAGATGGCCAACCAAGCCCAAGACAAGCATTGGACAAGCCCAACATCCTGCTGTTCCTAGCTGATGATATGGGGTAAGTGTGGTTACTAATCAGTAGTGGATCCAGGATTAAAAGATGGGGGGGGGGGGGGGGGGGGGCACGGACAGACCTGTCAAAAAATCAGGGAGGACAATACAGGACGATGATACATACAATATTCAATAGGAACATCATGTGGATCTGCCACTGCTAATCAACAACAGATCTGCAAATCTGGGAGAAAATTTATGAGTCTGATTATATGCAGTGCAGCTTCTGTCCTCTTGATTGGGACAGTGAAAAAGACCCCCCCCCCCTTCATGATTTTACATGCAGCGTTGAGTTTAAAATAGCCTGTAATGAATTTGTATTAGACTTGTGGATAGGATGGTGGACATTCTAACTGTAATATTATATTATTATATTACTGATGTGTTCATGATCAGTAAGAGTAAAACCAAGTAGGCATGTTCTTTTTTCTTGCACCATTTTAATAAGGCAGTTCAATGAAGCTCATCTCTTATTCGGGGGGGGGGGGGGGGGGGATTGCTTTTGCAAGAACTGGGCAGTTGCATGACTGTTGTTTCACCATTCCACCTGCTACAGGTATGGGGACCTGGCCTCGTATGGGCACCCAAGCCAGGAAGCTGGCCCCATCGACCAGATGGCCCATGACGGCATGGTGTTTAGCCGCTGGTACAGCCCCGCAACCTTGTGCAGTCCAAGTAGAGGGGCAATGCTGACAGGTGAGGCCTAACCCTCTTGTTACTTTTAGCATGGAGATATGTAGTAAATCAATGTCATTTCCAGGGTTTGGTACTGAGAGGGTTAAGGGGAAGTCATAAAATCAAATTGTTTTTGTCAATGTCATTGTTAAAATAACAAAAGGTTTTTGTAGTAACCGTGATTACTGTTAAATTGTTGTAACTTTTACAAATACAATATTTCGAGCAAGGACAAAAGGAAGTATATTGGTAACTCTTTGGCAAGATCTATGCATGAGATTAGCACTTGGTACTTTTTAAGAGGTTGAATAGAAAACCAAGGCATACATGTATACAACTGCATGTAGTACACTACATGTAGTACACTACATGCAGCGATGTATGAATAAATATGTAAATATATTGCACTTTTATACTGATCATCTGATTGCAGGGCGATTGCCGGTGCGGGTTGGTTTGTATGGACCAGCCAATGTGTTTGAGATGTCAAGCAGCTATGGCCTCCCCAAGACAGAGGTGACTATGGCTGAAATGCTGAGGGAGCAGGGCTACCGTACAGGCATAGTTGGCAAGTGGCACCAAGGTAGGATTTGGATTTCATTTGCATAGGTTACATTGATTGCATTTGCGTACATTTGGACTGGTTTGTTCTATGATTGGTTGATGGGTAAAATACCCACCAAATATTGATTCGGACTCAAGAAAAGATTTACCTGTATATTAAAATGTTTGAAATGTCAACATTTCCCCTTAATATTTAATTATAGTATAAATGGTATAAATGCTGCTAATACATGCAAATCCCATAGAGCAGCATTTTCTTGGCACACAAAGGGTTAAAAGATGAAGACCTCCAGCCTACCTGGCAACCTGCTCCCTAGACCCCTTGATGAGACAGAGTTGCAACACATCTCCATGGCAAAGGAGTGCTTCTGGCCCCACCCATAGATGCAGGTTTGACAGCTGACAACTAATGTTACCTCTCTCTCTTAACGTGTCCTGTAGGAATTAATGAGTTCACCCACAATGATGGCAACCACCTCCCTCACCATCATGGCTTCGATTATGTGGGTCACCTTCTGCCTTTCACCAACCACTGGACATGCGATGAAACAAAGGTCATAAAACTGGTTTATGAAACTACTATGGGTCATGATACTAGGCCAGATAACAGACTGACTGATATACATATAAGCAGTAATTAGTGCTTACTGTACAATAACATCACGAAATTGGGCTAACAACATTTTCAGATTGAACAGTGAATACTTGCCTACTGATATCAATTTTGGAAGAGAAGGAAAATAACTAATATGTAAGAGAAAGATACAGTAGTATGGTAGTAAGACAGAGGCACAGAGAGAGAAAAGTTGGGCAAAGATGAGACAGCTACACATGGTTACGTTATTGTGGAGTTGAAAACTTTATTCGTGCATGGGAAAATATTATTTGGCATAGAAAATAATTAGAAGCAAATATTATCATTCTTAATTTGTAGTTCTATTTTGACAGTTTTATGAGGCAGGCGATCTATTGGTCAGAAATGGTCAAAAAGCAGTCAAGACCAGCAGAAGATACCAGGAGAAACCAATGACCCACAGTAGACCTAAATGAATGCAAGACTGCAAGATATGGCTGCTCAGCGCAGTCAATCAGCTTTTGAGACGAATTTCAGATTAATTTCCTGCCTGCCTCTTAGCGGCGATACCCGGCAATAGCTACATCAATCACAAAGTCTTGTCTGCTTGTGGTGGCTTTTAGTAGGATTGCTCTCAACACATCATTTGAATGTCATCAGACCATTTTTGCAAAGACTCTTAGGCAACTCGTGAGTCTTAGCCATATTGGCTGCTCTTGGCAGCTGTTCGTAGGACCTGTTGTGTTCTAATGCAGGAGCACAATGCACCCTTGTTCTCTCTGGCTTCCCCACTGTAGATGTTCATGGAGTCACCTGATCGGTACTACTGCCTGCTGTACTACAACGACTCCATCATCCAGCAGCCCCTGAGCCACAGGAACCTGACTCAGCGTCTGGTGGAGGATGCCAAGGCATTCATCCATGACAACAGGGAGCAGCCATTCTTCTTCTACTTTTCCTTCCCTCAGGTGCATGCCGACATGTTTAGTAGCCCCAGGTTCAGCGGCTCATCCAAACGAGGTGAGATCTGTTCTTCTTTATGATTCATACAGTGTTTCTTGTTCATGTAGGTGATCGTAGTGATGCTTTACATGAGATGAGATTGGGGAAAGGAGAAACCTTTCTGTGAACAAGATTAACTGGGCAGTAGGAGAAACCCCACCAATTAACTACACCAATTTAGTGAATGTATGCTCACTTCTTGTCCCCCATAGGCGGTAGGAGAAACTTTAGCTATAATGATATATGTAGCGTACACTTCTTTACACCCATGCAGTATTCAGGATTCATTTCTTGTTACCCATAGGTCGTTATGGGGATTCTGTGAACGAGATGAGTTGGGCGGTAGGAGAAACCTTGGCAGCCGTGAGGGAGGCTGGGCTAGAGAGGAACACCCTGGCTTTCTTTCTCTCTGATCACGGGCCTCAGCTAGAGCTGTGCAGTGAAGGGGGCTCACCTGGCATCCTGAAAGGTGAATTATACTCTGCTTTCATATTAAGTCAAAGTGGTATACTGAAATGATAACGATATGAGTGTACCGCTTTAGAAGCGGATCAAAATTTTGATGCCTTTCATATTTCAGCTACCAAGTTCGCCTTGACAAATGTTTACAGTTGTGAATAAATGCGCTCTCTGCTGTTTTTACAACCACTCACATCATTCCTAAGAGTTGTTGACCTTGATCCTTTTTGTGCTTGTGCAGGCAGCAAAGGGACGACCTGGGAGGGGGGTATTCGTGTCCCAGCCCTCGCTGTCTGGCCGGGGATCATACCCCCTGGCAGCCGGTCTCAGGCCACGGTCAGCAGTATGGATCTCTTTGCCACTGCAGCCGAACTCTCGGGTGGACAGCTCCCCCGCGATCGTATCATGGACAGCTTGAGCTTCCTGGGTGTATTAAATGGGACGACGCAACACCACCGCACCACCCTCCTCCACTACTGCGGGCACCGTCTGATGGCGGTGACCTATGGCGACTACAAGGCGCACCTCTACACGAAGACCAGCTGGGACCTGACACGGTATGCGGCGCGGTGCGGGGCAGCATGGGTGCCAAAAGGGACGTATCACCAGTGCTTCGGATGCGATCCTCCGTGCATCACGCCCCTATATGACCCACCTCTGATCTTCAACGTAGCGATGGACCCGTCAGAACTCTCCCCACTGGAGCCGAGAAAGCACAAGAGCTTAGTGCAGAGGATTAGGCGGATTGTTAGAGAGCACCAAAGCACTTTGGTTAAGGCACCACCATTGTTTCACAGGGTCGAGAGCCGCGGCCTAACACCGTGCTGCAATCCACCGTACTGCATGTGCAATTACGATAGGACAGAGTACCTCAAAGAACTTAGTTTGTGAACTTACTGTTCATTGTGCACTTGTGAATATTTTCTAGTGAAATAAGGTACTGGTTTATGAGAGATTATTTTATATCCTTACATGCTGAATTAATTCTTTTCATATTTATCTCATGAAAAGAAGAATTACCTACATAATCATTGTTATTTAAACAAATGCCTATGCATGTTAAATTTTCAGGTAATGCTTACATTCCAAATCATACCTGCAGAGTGTATTGTAATTTATTGGCATAAATCAGTACAATTCAATAACAGTAAGTGATTTGCAATAAGATGTAATGCAAGTGCCTTCATTGATATTGGACGGTGTCAGCAGAGTTGTGACAAAGTTGTAAGCCAAAGCACAAATTTTAGACAGAATTTGGATATGGGTGCCTGGATGGTAAATTTCACAATTTGAAATTCTTGGGTTCTTCCGTATGATTTTTGACAATACTTAGATGTGGATGGCTCTGTACTAGTGTAGGTTTTACATTGAATTTCAAAACTTTGTAGGTTCTTTCATGAACTAGTTTTCTTGAACCTAAAAGGTTACCGGTACTTTAAAAAGCTCTAATTGTAAAGCTACCGATCTACTAGCCCAGTGCAATTGGGCAACTATTTTGTTTTAAGGTGGTAAAGTGTGTGATAGATCATAGATGTTACGGGTGAGCCGAAGTGCAGCACTGCAGCAATGTTACTAGTGATAATATCTGTAATGGTAGGTGTTTACATAGTGCTTTCTTTGCACAAGTACCACTCAAAGCCCTTTGATCATTACTCAAGCTTTATAACTGACACAAGTCATTGGACACTTGTACAGAAAAAATCACTATATATCATATTAGGCCATAGGTCAAAAGATGAAATTTCACTGTTTATGTAATAACTCAAGAAATATTCTACCAAATTTCACAAAACTTTGTCTAATGGGGATATATGACAGGACTTTCTCTGTCAAGTTGTATATCATTTGAAAATATAAAAATTACTTGTACATGAAGTCAAGTAACCATTTTTCAAGACATTTCAAATTGGATGTTTAAATATCAGAGGTTATGACTATGACTGGGGGTCATCCCCCTCCCCGTACTGAAGTCCATGACTAATGTGCAACCGCGCCACCATGACACGCCTTTTCATGACTTTTTTTGTTTGAAGTGTCTCACAAGTTTTGAGACCAAGTTTTAAAAAATCTGGCATTCCGTTCAATGGTTACACAACATGTGATCACATGTCTTACCAATATCTGACAAAAAAACAAGATTTTGCATCTAGGTTTGTGTACAAAATAGTGCTTTTCCTATACTGCTCTATATCATTGTCAGTTGTGCTTTCAATGCATTTTGCTTGATCACAATGTACTTCAAACTTATTGAAATACCAATGTGAAGAAAAAAAATGGAAAAAACAATAGAATACTATATATAAGAATTTATTTGTAATATCAATTTTTAATATGATGTTGTTGATTATCTTACTTGGTATATTAGAAATAAAATGATCTTCATGCCATTTACAAAAAATAATATTTTGTTAAAAAAAAATATGCATTTAATTTGCATAAATTATAATTTACACAAAATTGTAACACAGTTCCCCCCCCCCAAAAAAAAAAAATGCAGCCCCCCTCTTAACATGTCCCTTTATCTCCATGCAAAATTTGGAGTCGATTCAACCTTCCTTAGCCGAGATATCTGGGGGGTAGGGTCAAAATGATCCCCCCCCCCCCCCCCCCCAGTAAAACCTGCTCTCAAAAAGCCCAGTCAGAATAGGGTTAAAGAGGAAATGTGTATGCTATTGATTTTATACATGTACATTGATGGAATCATGTACATGTAATTGCAAGTTTGTCAATTATGAGCCAATTTTTGACCAACATAGCAACTTGTATGACCACAAAGCCTATAAAGCATAACATATTTGCTTTCAAATAAGCAACACTGTATTTTTAAATCAGATTTTTATTTTTTAAATCACAATATGATATATTGTTAACATAATGTAACAGAAAAACAAATTTATTAAAATTTGTGCCAAATTTTAACCTCAGAGGTGTGTTCCCATTTTAATATTTAGTGATTGTTCCACTTTAATTTATATTTGAACAATCATTATGCATGTATCAGTTATATATATATATATATATATCAGTAAACAACAAAAAAATGATTAATCTTGTATGTTCTTTGGTGATTTGTAGTACTTGGAGTGCACATTTCAATTCATGCAGTCATTATAAGTCAGTTTCAAGTGCTATTGTGAGGGGTATTCATACAGTACATGTAGTTTTTTCCATATTTCATGGTATCTAACACAATTATCTTTTTTTTCATCTGGAAAAAGTTTTTTTTTCATTACCTATCTGTTTTACTAAGAAAAAAACAATATTTGTGACCTGTCACCACAAAACGACCAATAAGTCGCAATGGGAGTTTCCACGTAAACAGCTGCAACCCTAAAAATAGCTTGGTTGCGATGGAAAAGTCGATTTTGGGTTTTCAGTATTTTCTGAAAGTACAACTCTTGATCTTCCATCTGTCAAAATTTGAGATTAAAATGATAAATAAGAATATGTTTTTTCTTGGTTTTAAAATAATAACTTTTTTCTGACATTGAAAAAAAAATGTCAGTTTGCTGAGATTGTCCTTATCATAATCAAGCTCTCAAACAACTGAGCATAACTTAAAGAATATTCAGTGTTAGACATTGAAACTTTGTAGTAGTGATGATTAATACCTTGTTAAAGATTGGGCCAAGTTTCAGCTCAAACCCATTGTTCCTTCATAGTGGTTGCTATGGGGTTTTAATTGCACCTTTTTGTGCCAAGGACAATAGCGCACGGTTCAGCACTCTTGAATGAACCCCTTTCTTTAGAGCCTATAATCTCTTATCCAAATGATTAGTGCGTCTGACATCAAAAAAAAAAAAAAAAAAAAAATCCGACTTATTGGTCATTTTGTGGTGACAGGTCACATTTGTTTGTATCTGTGCAATTATTTTTTTGTCAAAATTTCTTATTTGGATAATTTTTGTATGGCACACTGAAATCAACAATAAATATTTTCTCATACATGTATACACATATTTTTCATTTTTTGTAGTTGTTGTGTATGTTATGAAGTTAAAATACAGGGAATTGTTCTCAAACATTCATACACACACATACACACACACACAAATAAATATTTTGTCAATTTGGTGGGGATGACACATTATCGGATTGATGCTTGAAGTAACATATCATGACAAAAACCTTCAGAAAATGGGCAGCTTGCACTTTTCGAGGTATGTAAAGAGTGTCAGAAATTGAAAGAGCATCAGAAATATTGAACAATTCACTCACCCATTTATTTCACACCACTACCTGTACAAAAGAGTCGGGAGAGCAATCCATGTTATTTTTTTGTTTCAAGTTCATTGCACAATATTTGTTACAAAACTTCACAAATCAATAGCAGTCATAATTTTGATGTTGAGACTGAACAAGGGTCTACGGTACATAAATAAATTGAGAAAACTTCCCCTCTTATCTACTACAAGCAGGGATAAATATGTAAAGTTACAGTATAAAACATCTGTCAAGCACTCAATCCATACACCGGATGGGTACACAGAAGAGAAAATCGTACGAGATACATGACATTGACAACAATTACAGATAACAATAATAATTGTTCCAAAAATAATGAGAGGCAAGTCATTTGAAGCTTAAACATTGATGACGAGGATTGACAAATCTGAGAAAATTTGGACGAATTATAAGAAACATGACCATTTGAAAAATGAAATTTCAGGCCAAGGAATAGTGTATGGCCATTTATGTACTGTGTACATCAAGCACATATCAGAGTTTCTACTACATGTATTCAACTCTTTGAGACAGGAGCTGGAAAACCATGATTTCAGGGCTACTAAAATGATCTTTAAAATCCCTCACTTTGTTATATTTGTGTCATTACCCCTCGAGTTTCATCAATTCAATATTCCAATTTGCGATGATGTCAGTGTTGACTGTGAAAACAATAGCTACAACAATATATCTATATTATGATATACTATTTCTTTTAATCAAGAAGTGAAGTGCAGTCTACAGTTCTTCATGGCAGAAGTAGCTGCTGGATCTTATATAAGTTTAAAATGGTTAAGGATGTGCACTAATAAAGAAATGACTCTTATCTTCACTTTATGTGATGGTTGCTTTAATACCAACTTTTCAAGATATGCTTTAGGAGATTTTCCCAAATTATTTTTTTTTACTATTTTTAATTAACTATTACAAATTTGATTATTACAAAGGCACAATATCAACTTCTGCAAACAATGTGACACCATATGAACTGGGAGCTTTTTGAGCAAAAATACATTAAATACACAAATTTTCAATTTGAAGCAAAAATGGAGAGTAATGCACCTTTAGCAGTAAGCCTCAACCCTTATTTTCTTCTTATCTACTTTGAGCCTATAGGACATATGGAAATGGGTACGTGGACCATGGATGGTACTCAGAAATCATTCAAATTCAAATAGACCTGTTTTCTATTGACAGGGTTTTTATGCCTCTATAACAAAGTTGCCAGATGGCATGATTTTCATATGTGTTATATCAAAATCGTTCCAAACTTGAGGAATAAACTAAGGAAAAAATTCAAATTTATATCAGCATCTTTAGATAAGTTGATAGTTCAAACTGTGCATAGACAAAAATACTGCTTAGGATAACAATTAAGCCGAATCTTAACTCTATTCAGAATGCATCAATTTGGGCACCCACAAAGTTGAGAAGAAACCTGGGGGAAAGTCATGATGAAAGTTTCGTGATTTCAATTGCCTGTTCATTCAGGAAACATTTTCTTTCACTGGCTAGGGAAGGGTAAATAAATCTACAAATATATTTTGGAATGCTAAAGCTGTCTCTCCCAGGCACTTCCTAACTTTGAGAATACAGAATCAATTTTGAAAGACATTTCTGAATACCACCCATGCTCTAGAAGACTGCATCCTAAGAACTTCAAAGTCTCCATCGAATACTGTATATGCCATATATTTCGCGAATCAGGACTTTATGACTATTTCGCGAGTGGTTAAATTCACGATCGTTGAGTACTAGTACTAGTAGTGCATGTGCTTGAGCACGTTGTATTCATAATTTTGCGTGAGTAGTCTAGATTCGCGAAATTTGCGAAAATAAAAACCCTGCAAAATATATGGCGTATACAGAAAGCTGTACCTCTACAGTGATCCTTCTTGCATTTTGTAATATGGCTTTTAGAAATGACATGAGGCTCTTTGTGAGGCAACACTGAACCTCTGAAACTAAACCTGAATATGTCTTAATTGTGTTAACCCTTTGTGCGCCACGTGTGCATTTCTTCACAATAATACACACAAATCCTATAGAGCAATGTGTTGCTTGGCACAACAAGGATTAATACTGGAGAGGCGCAGTATTGCATTCGGTATTTCGTTGTTAGATTATCCTACATCTACACCTATCCCACGCACACAAGCATTTTTAATGCTATTGAATAAGAAAGCTTAAAATTAATGTCTAAGTAATATGAAATAGCAAAGCTGTCATTTTCTTCTCAATATGAATCTAATAAAATATGTCTAATAAAGCTCTTTAGATCCTTTCTCTACAATATATACAGGAATGCATGGTTATTGTTCATAATTTACCAACTAATAAGGAAAGAAAAATACATTCCAACTACAATGTATAAACAGAAGTACACACCCTGCAATGCATAGACTATGCAATGTAATTTCAAGCTACAGCATATCAAAACATAAAGTAAGTAGATTGTTGTATTGCTTTAGAAATGTTTTCAGAACAGCATGCAGCTTGTTCCATGGGCCACGAACAGCCAATCTTGCTATCAAACTAATCGCCTTGATATCAAAATGAAATTAACATAAACACTCTTGAATATACATGTTCACATAAAATGAAATTACTTTATACAAATAAAAAATAAAGTTATCAACTGAAAAAGCCTCACACCAATGTCATGTTAATTCTGAAGTAGATATACATGGACTTTGCCCATTACATTATTAAATTGTTCTTAATCTGCTCTGCTTTACCCAAAACTGGGTCACTATCCATACTCTGCCATATATTCACTTTCACATTTTCAAAACTTGAACAATTTTTGAATTTTTTGTCAAATTTTCCCTCAAACTTTACCCAATCATTTTTTTCTGATTGTCCAATATGTTTGTATGAATATGAAATAGACAGCCTAAGGGTTTTTGTGCTGCTTTTGAAATCATATCAAACCAAAGTTACATGTACCATAACTGACTCCTAGCATTGTGCAAAAAAATCTCATTCAAGTACTGAATTACAATTGACAAGACATAAATAAGCACAGGATATTTGGTATCTGCCATGTAGTTGTTTTGGTAGTTTCACGTGTAAATACAAACTTATGCAAAAGACATACATTATAGTAATCTATTCGTTGAACAGAACACATACATGTAGAGTCGGTTTCCAAGACTCTGCTCTTAATGACACCTGCAATGCATTTGTGACTTGATTGACCAGTGCCAGGTTAGCTTGAGTTATGACAAGTCATGTGTGCAACGTGACTATAACTCGCAGCAGATCCCACATGTATAAGTAATCGCGCAACTTCGTTGTGTACAGTATTTTACACAATAATACCAACAAGTGACCTCAGAATCTGCAGCTTAAAACAGTATTTGTGAGGATATAAAAAAGCCTGTCAAAACACAGCACATCCAAATCAAATCAGTATTTTGAAATGTACTCACAGCAGTTTTTAACAAGACACAAATCTCATAGAGCAGTATGCCGTTTGGCACACAACGTTAACTCTTGCCCATTGAGCTAAATTTGTCTTACATTGAAAGGGTTATCAGTTCACAATGCTTCATGAACAAGATGCTCATTCAGGATCAAAAAACACAAAAAAATCACAAAAACATGAAATATGTTTGTGGTGTCCACTCTAGCAGGTTTTACCCACATTCATGATACCTCAAAAATCAATGGTTTTCTACTCTCACATTGTCCATCACAATACAATAAATCTACTATTAGACATGATGACACACATGTATGTACATGCAATGACATATCGTCACAATAATTTAACACATCACATATTACATTTACATTTGTTCCAGGGGCTAGCTGAAAGCATAGTCTCATAGGTTTTCATGAATTGTTACACATTTATCGACTTTTGATTTGGGAAAAGCTTTTCGTACATTGGTCATTCCTTAGGGTTCCACATAGTAGCACACACACTTTAAAGTACAAATCTTCTCCACATAATTTTGGCACTCATGCTGGCATGTGCAAAAGATCATATGACAAATATCTCTTTGCAAGACATCACACATCTTGTGTGGTCGTGTGTATTCATGAGGAACTGAAATGTACACAGATCAAACAAGAATTTGAACCCCTAAAATATGAAATAGGATATCAATAAACTATAAACTGTATAGAAAAAATTTCTCTATTGATTTTATATTTACCCCATCATTACCATGTGTAATTTTCATTAAGCAAAACATGCACTGTCATTGCAGAGAGATTTATAACACACAACTTCTCTTCAGAAGTGATTCTTGTGGATTCAACCAGTTGCCTGAAAAGTTTTCTCCTGATCAAAAATTACTATGTGAATTAATAGAGAATATAGAAAAATCTCTTTTGCTATCAAAGTCAACTACACTAGAGTACAGGATAACATTGAAAATATTAATCAATCTACTGCAACAAAGTACAGTCCACCAGCATGATCTGATCAAGCTTCCAGGAGGTTGAACTATGTATGCTATCATATGACATTTCCTTGCAACAGACATATATCTTATGTACATTATTTCCATCACAACATGTAATCAAATTTAATTTTTGTTTGAATTGTAAAAAAAAATGTTATGCTGGTACACTACATACTATAAAATATCTGCACAAAATTTACCCACCATATACTGTAAAGACAATTACCAATTGAGGCATGGTCTTTCAAGGAAATAATTCTGTACTATAAAACTACAAATAAATAAGATCTTTGAAAAAGCCCATACCCATCCATCTTTCAATATCTATTCCTATTTCTTTTCTTTTCCACCTAGTTATTTTTTTTTAGGTGGATCACACACTCAGTAGAGATGCACTATAAACAAGCAACTTACTTTGATGTAATCAGTGTTTACAACACTCAATCACACATGTGATCATACAATGCCAATCTGAAAGAAACAAAAGCCAAAGTCGCGCTAAGAGTTTGACTGTTTCCTACCTTTTGCTGATGTTCTGCTGTTAAATTTTAAATATGATTTCACTATTGTCATCACCAATTAACCAACACCGAAAATTGAAAACATTATTTTTCAAATGCCTAAACCGCTATACCGGGTAATTAGGACACATAAGAAAGCATGCATGTTTAACAGGGAGATTCCTCGAGGTCATGTCATATGATATGATGTCATATGATATGATGTGATGGAAACTTGGGAGAAAATGGGAAATGGTTTACCGGTACATTTATTTCAGGGGAAAATCACAGATATACATGTATTCCGTGATGTCAAGTTATATCACTGCGCATGCATGTGACTGATGCAAGTCCATGCAGTTTTTTAAAAATCTTTTACGCATATCATGTATATTCCTGTCATACTTTCAACAAAAATATAATTCAATGATGCGCAGTGGCCATGATTATGACACAACAAAGAGCAAAATATGCCATTGTGCTATCCATGACTAAGGTAGGTGTCGGAATAATATGTAGCACCTGAAAAGACTTCATAAATAACAGCGCCCTCATGTGATGAACATTTTTCTAACAGCCATGGCTTCATGACCTTCATGAAAACATTATTAAGTATATATAAAACATAAAGTACAGTATAAGCATGACATACAATTAACGATCAACTACATTAATCACTGCTTTTTCCTCTTGTATCTTAGGTAGAATCACATACACTTCTTCTAAATTCACATCTGCCTTGTATCTCAAATGATCATGTCTAGCTCTGCAAGTATTTTGTATGGGTAGGAAATATTTGTAAAAATATAATTCTCTGATGTATATATGTACGATGGAAGACTGAGACTTAAATACAAACTCGATATTACAGGTGTAATGCAGGTATTTTCTGATTTTTTTAAATAATTCTCGATGTGCCACATGCGAATTTATGCACCAGAAATCTCATAGAGTTTCATTTTGGCTGGCACTATCAGGGTTGAATGCCAATGCTGGAGAGAATATTAATTTTCCATATGTCCTATATAATATGACACTGTACCCATCTACAGGATATACATGGATGTTTATCTGAAATATATAAAATCATGTAACTTTGCTCTAATTTGAATAGTTTTATTACAGATGCTCTCCCATTTCTACTTTGTCTTGTTTTTATCACATTTCTTAAAGATTACAGTTCAATTACTTATTTACATGATAAAGATATGAATGTGCTCTTCTCAAATATACTAGTTCATTTATTTCAATAAAAGATATTTTTAATCAAAATCTACTTCATTAGAATAGCATTCATGACAGACAGGTATGAAAAACTGTTTAAAAGTAACTCTTCCATTTTCACACATGCTGGTGTGTTTTTATCTGCTGTTCCTTTGGCAGCTGTCAACCAGTGCAACTCAAACCATAACAAACTCTTAGCTGTTAACAGAAAAAAAATCACATGACGAGCATTTCATCAAAGCAATGACAGGGTGCAAAATTCATTTTCTGCTGAACTTTAATAAATATAAAGTTTTCAGGCAAGATTTTGCAGGAAAAAAAATTATCATTAGTTTGATAACATTTTGTTTTGTTTACATTGATTGTCATATATTCATACAAGTAAAACATGAACATCTTTGTCTTCAACATACTTTCCACTTTCCATTCATATAATCATATATATTTGAAGAATTTTAATGGGATAGTAATTTTGTATCCACGCTAGTAGGTATGTATATTGGGACAAAGAAACTGGTTCTGAAATGACTAATAACCTGTTGCAAATCCCAAATATCCACTGGCATATTAAATACAGGGGATATCTGATACCTGTCAATGAACACAATGATTTTTTCATGTTGGGGCTTTATACATCGAGTGCACATAATTTCATGTTAACCTACTTCCGTGTTACATGAGATCAACATGCATGTCCATTTGTGCTACGGTCAAACTGCTAAGTAACCAACAATCTGTCATCACATAAAAAAAAACAAATATAATTTAATAGTTTGAATGACAACTGGTTTAGAAATCAACAACTTGTTTGTGTACCCCAAAGGCTCATTTGGATGGAGCCAAAAACTGAAAGGGTTTGCATGCATGGTTGGAATTACAAATTAAATGTGATGTCTGACATTGACACATTAAAGTCAACAACTTGATAACAGGATAATTCTGGATGAGGGGGATATCACAATGAAGATGTAATTACATGTACGAAATGTTTCATGACAATTACACAGATTTTATTGAAGTAAATCAGATGAAATACTGCTCCTGCTCATAACTCTCCAACTGATCTGTAATTCCTTATCTCAAGATCTATGTACAGAATGTACTCAACTGAATATCAGCTTCAGAGACAGATATGGATAAATATCTCATCAACTTGGGATGAGCCATTTTCAACTGACGGTTCTGCTTCTTAGAACTCTACCTTTGAAGCTGTCAGGGATGCAGCAATAGATCGTAAAGCTGCACTCCACTACGCCTTGATTGAAAAGCATGTCTAGAAGATAGAGCAGTCTTAAACTCTTTGTGTGCCACAACTACACACAAATATCATAGAGCAGCTTGCTTGGCTGGCATCCAAAGTGTTAAAACTCGTCTTCGGAGCTGTCGGCGAGGAGCATCACTCTGTCGTTGCTGGTCATATCGTGAACCTGGACATGGGTAAAAGAGTACAAGAAAAGGAGGAAAAAACACAAATTGAGAGCATGAAACCCTGAAAAGCAGCCATTCTAAGCATGAGGGAAAAAAAAGGTCAAGGAGAACAGGGCCCTGTCTCATAAAAAAGAATTGTGATTGATCGCATCTTGACTTGTGATTGACATTAATCATAGCTCTGCACGACAGAGCTGGCGCATCAGATTCGCGATTGATTCAAGAGTATAAGACAGAGGTCAACAGGCACATGTAAAAAGCACAATGATACTTTAAGTGTTTGGATCATCTATCTTGGAGTCAGACATTGGAAAGGATTTCAAATATTACTGATAAATAAATTACCGCAGGAGGTGGCATGCTAGGCATGCATATGGGTTTTCAACTATTGTGACTTACCATTGACGGTAACTGTCATATCAACAGCAGTAAGGCTGAATATTCATTGGCTGCTGCCATGGTAGTTACCATTGATGTTAAGATACAATCATTGAAAACATATAATATGTAAAATGTCCCAGGATCATATTCATGAGGGATATTGATTATAACTATTCTTAATCACAAATTCTATAAAATGAGGTCTCACATGTGAGCTTACCCCATTTCTGCTACTTGTAGGTTTCGATCGTAAGCTTGGCCTTTTACGTGAACAGTAGAAGTATGCTACAGCGATGATGATGACAGAAAAGGCGATCCCTATCGCAATTGGTAGAAGAATCTTGCCTGTAAAACTTTTGCCCTGCAAATGCGAAGGATAATGAACAACAAATCAAAGACATATTCACTTCACACGACTTCCCAGTTCCCACAAATGTGTGGCACATGCCATAACTCAAATATCTAGAGTACACTCAAGGGTTATGAAGACAACACAAGAAATGTACAGGGTGAAAAACATGAATGTAGACAATAATTTCAAATCTCTACTTCTACTTCTTCTTCTCTACTTCATTTTAACACAGATATTTTGAAGTGAGAAATCATACATGAATTCTTTTAACAAATGTTGTAGCTTAAATACATACCATTCATTGATTGTACTGTATCATATACATTTGGCAACGTTATGCTACCACTGTAACAATAAATATTCCTCTGTTCTGAGGTCAACATAGTTTGTTTGCCAATAAAACAAGGTGACCTTTGCAGTATGCATTCATCAACAAGAAAAGAGGTTCAATGTGTACCGGCATCTTCATAACAGGTCAAAAAACTTCAAACAGCGTCAACACAATGCACAAGTCAATAAAGACTCAAAAATTAAACAAGGGATTGGTAAAAAAGAATCTCATTGAGTGTCGACATGCCATCATAATGTTTAGCTCATTCCTGAAGAAAAATCAATCCAAATAGCAACTGTTTGGAACCATTGTCCTCCTGATCAGACTTGGGCTACCTTAACCATTATTATTAATGTTGTCTGTAATACTTTTGATTGACAATCATTCCTCAATATCAGAACTATAGATAAATCAGTACATATTATACTCACAGTAATTCCAATGATACTCCAGTCTCCACCTACACATCAAATGAGAGGGAAAAAAAAAGAAAATAAGGGAGGAAGAGAAAGAGAAGAAAATAAAGGAGGGAGGAACAAAGAGAGGGAGAGAGAGAGAGAAAGAGAGAGAGAGAGAATAGGATATAGTATGGGTGTGGGGTAAGGATATGGAGAGAGGGAGAATGGGGGGGGGGGGGGGGGGGAGAGAGAGAGAGAGAATAGGATATAGTATGGGTGTGGGGTAAGGATATGGAGAGAGGGAGAATGGGGTGGTAAGGAGAGATAATTCATTTGTTAAAAAAACATGCATTTAGGAAATTTATTTTGTATTTAATTCAAATTCAAAGGAAAAAGAAAGTGACAAATACACTCTTCTCTTCCCCTTCTGCATCTACACATACACTTACAATGTACTACCCATATATTTTGGACATGTGCACAGTGTATGTACTGTACCCGCTCTTGAATCACATGAGCTGGACACAAAAAGCTACAGGTAGCTTGCATGTGTGCAATCGAGATTGTTAAAGGTAATAAATTGTAGCAGTTTGTCCTCGAAGAACACTTAGGCAATATGCTGGTAGGCAATTCCATGATGTTGACATGACCATAAAAAATATCAATCAATTTGATTTAAATTTTTTTCTGCCTTCAAAGTAAAAAAAGTTGCATTGGAATTTACTGAAACCAGAAATTGTACAAATCTTTGCCCCTCTGAAGCCAATGTGACCGCCTAATCATATCCTGATATTTCCTCCTTTAATATAATCCTCATCACTGTTCAAAATTGAAAATGGAAGCATCCAACAGTGATGTAACATAACTAATGACATTGTTAGTTAGCATACAGTACTTGGGTTTAGATAATATTCTATGGTGATTGGGCAATGAATGTATCTAAATTAAGATGGAAGAGGGAATCACAAGACAATTTCAAACTATACTGTAGTAATAAAAACACACATCCTAGAACTGTATGTACAGGGCTGTGTTACACATGGGGACTGTAGTATTAATCATATCAGTCCAATAGGCAATCATCTGTGTTGTATTCAATAATATTGGACTATCATTGGTTGGTAGTGAGAGGGTTAAAATATCCTACATGTGGAGTAATTCTGCATCTTGAACAAAGGAATTGATCTGGCACAGCTGACTTTCACTTACATTGATGTGTTCACAAAATCATTGATTTTCATCACAGAATCAGAGCAGTGTGTAATTTCAATTATTTGTTGTAACTTGTAATCATCATGTGGACAAACTCAATATACTATAGTGATTCTGAGAACAAAATTAATTACATTAAATCCATGTTTCATCTGCTTTTATGTGGCATCCCATAAAGGTTTAGTACTTAGAACACAGTTTGCACTACACATCTGTTCCGAATACAGGCCTATGAAAATAACCCTAACTGATTAAAATAACAATTTGTTGACACTTATATCTGTACTTTTTAAAAATTAAATTCGAGTATAAACCCCAAAATCTTGAATCACCTAAATAGAAAAAAAAAAATACCAATGAGAACTAAATTGACTATGGCTTTTGAAAGAGTGAAGTACATGTAGGTCTGTCCATGATGTATTAAGAATTATTATAAAAACATTTTGAAGATACATATTATTGATTCATGCAGTGTAGATCTTCACATCAGCCAAATATGTTGTAAAAGGTGTTTTCAATATTATATCCTGTTCATACTGTACATATGTACATGTACAGGAAAGCTGTGTTTCCTTTACATGCACAGTGCCATGTAAGGTCACTTTGACCAATTGGTGCAAATTATGTTGTGACCATGAGAGTCTATATTCAGGGACAAAATTCATGCATGATTCATATCTATACAACCTGTAATCATGTACATGTACAAGCTACATCCTCCCCATTTGAAACATGATTACGCAGTTTACTCAGTCTTGACAGGATTATCACATTGCTCTCATATTGCATCTGTTCTACGATCAACCTAAAGGCCTTGTTAATCATTTTGCCTAGACATGTAATCTGGTAGATTTTTTATCAGTCATTACACATCTCCATGAACATGTAGCAAAGCAATACCTGATAAATAAGTGCTTTCTATAGATTCCAGTCATTCCAATGACTCTATATAAACAAACTGCAGAAAAGTACATATTATCAGTGAATTTTTGAAGCCAAAATGAACTAGTGATTGAAAAGTAACCCTGAATGTTGCAAATGTGCTGATAGTAATCGTGTCAGTATTACTCATTCAATTCTGCATAAACCGTTGGAGATCCATATCTCTCAGTTTTCTGCATTGCCTGACAGCTATAATAGGAAATAAGCCTGCTCTTTGAAACCAGAAAGGGAATGGCCTCCATGTCCAGCTTAATCCAGGCTCACTCCCAATCATTAGACTAGTATTCTTTTTTGCAGACTTCACTAGATTAAGCAAACTAACCCACAAGAGCAACATACACGTACATAAATTACTTTGAGAATTATGAAACAAACTTATGCAGATGGTAAGATTCACATGATGCATGAAAAACATGCTCCTCAGATTCAGCTTAAGTGTATTTTCCAAATGCAAATGAAATTCAGACTTAACAATGGTATATCTGATTTACCTTCATAATCACCTCTTATCAAAAAGCGGACTGCACGAGACCTCCTAACAGCATTGATCAGATTGAGTTGCTGAGATTGTGAAATGGAGTTGTTACTAGGCTAGATTAGATGCCAAATCCATTTCACATATAACGGTTAGTCAATGTATTCCACTAAAAATAAGTATGCAGTCCCTATATTCTGAGGGAAGTTCTTACACAGTATTTTCATGTATTTTGTATCTCCACAGCTGAACGATTTTTAGCCTGCAAAAGGGATCCACGAACTGTAAGAATAGAGCTCACTACTCGCCCTCAGTTAATACGTCAAACTACCAAATCAATTTGTGACATGTAATAGTGACTGCATTTTTCAGTTGCTGATATGCACATTTTAAAGGTATCAGTTTGGAAGAAGGAAGTTACAAGTCTGGAATCAAAATGAAACTTGCTTGTACAGCTTACTCTCGATATAACGAGGTCGTCGGGACCAGGGCTTTTTCCTCGTTGTAACGAAACCTCGTTGTATCCAAACAGAATAAAAAAACAATAAAATACATTGAAAACATGTGTGCTTGTGTGTTCATTGTGTTTTACTATGTTTTCATAGCCGTCTTGGAAACATGCGTTATCAAAATGAAAAAAAATGGATTGGATCGTGCGTTTTCAAACTGAAAAGGGGATTTATTTCTGCTCAACACATTACCCTACCTTGATACATTTTGACGTTTCAATAACTAATTGCATTCAATGAATTAGAGACCATTCCCGATACGATGGGTGTTATTTTGCAGTAAATTAATAGGTCAATCGTTCTCGTAATCTTCTGGACAAGAAAACATGCTGTTTCATTGTTTGGACAAACAAGAGAACAGGCGGCGCAACGTGTTGAACGGCCGGGATATGAGGGGAAGGTGGAGTTAGATAAGAGCGTCTCGCTCGCCTGATAGGTTTTGCACAACGACGTAGCAACACGGTAATGATCGGCACTTTCTTTGTGGGTCATTCCAAAATTATTACGAGGGGGTTCCATGTAGAAGATTAACGCTGCCCTGCATGCTCATACATGTATTTCATTTTATATCGTGATGATTTCCAGCGGTATTCTAATTTCAAGAAGAATTTTTTATTATCTCTTCAAATCTTTCAATGTCATATTTCAGTGCGTGAAATGTACTTCACCCGTCCGAGATCACATTTGTTTTTGTCAAGAAACCCAATCAGTCGCTGCTCATCAGACACACAACCAGCACGCACACCGTGTCATTGATTGCCGCGATGGGATCGGACTTGGAAGCCATGTGCTTTCAATGTACGTAAGCTGTGCGATCGCGAAGGAGTGATGTATTAGAAACTGGGCACATGCTCGCGTTGTATGGCCGTGTATTACGAGATGTGTGTCTGGCTCCTTGCGGTGCCGGTGTTTGCATGTCTCGAGTTTTCCTTCCTCGTTGTAACGGGACGCAATTGTTATGTTTTTCTTTGTCTTGTGGTCAACAGAATAAGCTCGTTATAACGAAATCTCGCTGTAACCGTGCTCGTTGTAAGCGACGTGTTGCACCATAGGTTTGCATGTAGAAACATTTGGGACCGAGAGATTTCTCTCGTTATAACGAAACCTCGTTATATCCGTGCTCGTTGTATCGAGAGTAAGCTGTATAATACTTCATGAAATCGAGCTACATGTACATGTAGGTTCTAGGCTGTGGGGTGCATGGACACACAACTAGTCTGTTAACAGCTGTCTGGTAATGAAGACTATGCTCTCTTCCTTCTTGCTCTCCCTCACATAGAAATACATAGTTGTGAACAGACTCCGTTTTGTCCATGCACTCTATGGCCTACAACCTATAGATGCTTTACTTCATAGGCACACTCCCCGAGAATCTTTGCTTTGCTGTCTGACGAGGCCCACATGTGCACAGTGCAAATATTGACCTCTGTGCAGCGATCTAAGCTCTGATTAGTCTTGTGGGGCAACACATGACGTCTGTCATCCTCAAGCAGAGTAACATACACATGTGGAGAATAAGATGGATTATCCTTGATCCAGCATTGATTGTGCGTAGATAAAGTCACAGATGGTGACATTGTTTACCCTCTGCACTTGAATGCGTAAACATGTATGTACAGTGTATTAACCCATAACGTGCCACTTGTGGATTATTGCACCATCAATACATACAAATCCCATATGCGGCAACATTTTGCCTGGCACACATGGGGTTAATAGCATCACTTCTGCATTGTACATGGAAAGCGCCCAGGGTTGATGTATTCATGTACAATGCAATGGGCTACTTCCCTCATAATGAAACAAACATACTAGTACATCACTGTGAATGGCAAACCTTTGGGGTAATTTTAATCTTCATGCAGTGTGCATCTCACTATTTTGTATTTAAACACATTTTGTAGATGACACTGGGAATACAGTATGAAACACATATTCATTTTCTAAATTAGAAATGAGAAGACATGCATTCCTAAAAACAGAACATTTTGAAGACACACTTACCTTGAGAATCAGTTGCAGATTTACCACTCCCTGATACAGTCGCTGGCTGAGTTGTTGTTGTTGTTGTTAACTCTCCCAGTTTGCTAGTTGATGCTTGAGTTGATGTTGTCGCTTTCTGGGTTGTAGGAGGTGGTGTTGTCACTTTTTGGGTTGTAGGAGGTGGTGTTGTCACTTTCTGGGTTGTAGGAGGTGGTGTTGTCACTTTTTGGGTTGTAGGAGGTGGTGTTGTCACTTTTGGGGATGTAGGCGGTGGTGTTGTCACTTTTTGGGTTGTAGGAGGTGGTGTTGTCACTTTTGGGGTTGTAGGAGCTGAAGATGTTGTTATTGTGGGTGTTGTGGTTGCTATTACTGCAGGGCTCATAGTTGTAGGTAGAATGGTTGTGGGTGCAGCAGTTGAAATAGTTTGTGTGGTGGCCGCCGCTGGATTACTTGATGCCTAAAGGGAAATTAGGGTGAAACATTCAGAAAAGAAAATCATGAAGTGATTCACGATGAACCAATTGGTAGATACACCTTCACCTCTAAAAAAAAATGTTGAAGCTGTTTCATCCTGTAACTTGATTATTTTTTCTTTTCCCTCATTCTCTTTATCTGACATAATTGTGTGATAATATTGTAGTCTCCACAGATATGGGGCGAGTGGCAGGTACACGGAAGATTCAAAATCAAATGGCACGGGCTTCTTTTCCAGCCTTAAGTCATGAAATGAATATCCTGAAATATGTTGTGCATTATTCCTCAAAATTCAGAATAAAGTAATAGTCAAGTGACATAAAATTTATATTGAAGGGAAGAAGGAAATACAAGAAAGCAAATCAGGAGACAAAAGTGTCAGACAATGACTGAAGAAGAACAGAAGAAGAAGAGGAAGAAAGAGCTTTATCTGACCTGTCCCAGCCGATGACCACCAAACTTCTCTTGAGCACAGCGATCTGTGCAATGTCCACGTGGTTCCCCAATCCTTCTCTGTCAATCATTCTCCCTTCTCTCTCTTCCTCTGTGACATTTTCTCTCAATGTTATAATGTTATGATGTTATAGTGTTATAGTTTGTTTCGCCTGCAAAAGGGATACCCCCTAAAACAGACAACATGTAACATTGCCAAATCCTATTGAGCACACATAAGTGTACCTGTGGGACTGAAGTGTGAGAAGGGCTCTGCGTACTCTTCGGATCCCCAATGGCAGCAACCGTTGTTAACGTTTCCATTACCTCTGTCTCAATCTCAATATCAGTGTTCAAACCCTGTGTCGTTGGTATTGGGCCCCCACTGCCTCCATGTAAAGCGCAGAGAGTGACGAGGAAACAGGCAAGTATCCAGTGTGCTTTCGTCATCTTGAGTTCTGTCGCATTGCCAGCTGATCAACACAGGTTGGGGAGGCGTGGCAAAGACCTTGAGCTGATCGATTTTGAATCTGGATATAAAATGCAGGGATGGAGGGTAGAAGGGGGGCATGGGGGGGGGGATTAGAACAGCATCTCGCAAAGCTAAAAGATTCTGGCTAATAAGAGGAAAATTACACATTCTAATTCATTCAAAATTTAGTCTACTGACCCTTCTCTTGTATGAGGGTTACAGCCTTACTTGCAGTCATGTACAAGTGCACACAAAGCTAATCAATATTCTGTGTATTTTCAGACTAACTGTTTGGGGTTTGTGCCCGCAAACTACAGGTATCCATTTAAGAATGAAATCTGATATTAACTGATATTCCCATCCAAAAAATCTTGCTCTCAGTAGAAGCAGAAAAATCTGAAAAGCAGGAAAATCTAAAAAGTAGAGCAAAAGACATTGGGGGAAATCCAAAAAACAATAAAAAGTTATGTTCTAATGAATACAATAATTGCCATTTTGGGAAGTCCAATTGGCAATTTGGTCAGAGCCTGTGGCACTTGTGCTACAGTTTCAAATAATTGCAACTGCTTTTAAACCGATATGGTGTTATATGTAAAACAGAACATCTAGCTACAAGGCAGATTCTACAATACATGCACCTAGGGCCTAGATCCATCATTTACATAATAAACATTTTTGCTGATGAATTGGCAGTTTCTCATGAACTGATTGTAATATCTACTTATGGCCAGGAGGACAAACACAAACAAATTTGAAGTATCAAAATATTTGTCCCTATTTTATATGTCACCTAGTCCTACTCCTAGATGATGGAGAAAAGTGCAAAATTTGAATTTTTCTACTGACATAATACTTTAAGAGAATAACTACACTACAGCTCAAAGGAATTGGCATATGGAAAGGGAAAGGGAAGAAAGGGAAAAACGCAGTATATTTTGTTCAGTTCAGCATGAAACATGATGCTTTTTAGGCTAAGACACCGTGTTTCATGCAGCACTGGACAAAATATACCGCGGTTTAAAAATGTGGCTCCTTCCCTTTCTTCCCTTTCACTTTCCCTATGCCAACTCCTTTGAGCTAGCGTGTACATGCCCATTTCGGCACCACTAAAAGCTTTTTCAGCTTTAAATTCATATTGCATACTGGTAGGTATTAAAACTACATGTATTTTTGCAAGATACTGTAGCAATGTTAAAAAATGGTACTTTACCACATGCCCATTGTAAACAATTCTGTGCAGTAACCATAGAAATTATAACGTTACAATTCCGAAACCCTCAATTTCTAACATGATTTGGTGTACCTCGCCTTTGTTCTTCTTCTGTGTAGTCTGCTTCCTTCAATCCTGAAGATTCATGCGTATAGCCATGATTCGGACAGCATGCCATGTGCTTTTCACTGTGATGTGTTTTTCTGATTTCCATGCTCGCATGACTGAATCATGGACCCGACCGAATGATGGGCATATTACTCTGAAAAGTCTATACCATTTTGAGCGCAAGCATGAATTTGAGTAAGATTGTATACTATATTGACATTGTATTATGAAAAATTTGATAACATTTGTAGAGTCTAAAGAATGTTGATAACGTTTGACATTGACAACCATTGCATTTCAAAAAAACAATGTCAATGT
Source organism: Arbacia lixula (assembly GCA_963669155.1). Taxonomy (NCBI): domain Eukaryota; kingdom Metazoa; phylum Echinodermata; class Echinoidea; order Arbacioida; family Arbaciidae; genus Arbacia; species Arbacia lixula. The sequence continues at coordinate 27,231,160 of OZ022577.1, read as the reverse complement.
AGGAATGCTAAACTCTACAAATCTTATCAAATTGGTTATGCTTGCTAGGCGCTGCCACTATCATTTAGATCTCTCACTTGTTGTGGATCTATATCTATATTCTACTATTTTTGTAGTCTTCTAAATGATAACTTATTGAGTAACTGTCTTGTTTGTCAGATGTAATTTAAGAACAAATAGATACATAGGCCTACTACTAGTCTAACTTAATTTAAGTCAAAGGAAGATTGCACAAATAGAACCCCCTAGCCTTTACTATATTAGTAATTACTAGTGCATTTTGTTTTCTTTTTTTTTGCAACTAGACTGTTACTGTTAGTCTTTATACTACAGTTAGTGTAATGAGACGTGGTTCAGTTACACAAGACACGCGCATGCGTGGACTTTATTAAGACATTCAATCCCGTAGGATAACGTACAGCATGTAGTAGTATATCATAACATCCCCCTTTTTTTCAAATGAAAACGTTACCTGTTGAATGTTCAAAGCCTCTTATCACACATATAGATTTGAAAAACATAATGTGAACATTGTTTTTCTTACAGGACACTTCTTGTAACTCTAGACATTGTCTTGCTTTAAAAACTTCTTAGGACATGGGTAATATGAAGACTCTCGAATCACAGATAGTTTGCAATTAATGCTGATAGTGAAATAAAGAACTATCCTTAGGTATTAGGTTGCATAACTTTCGATAAACAATTAATTCTTTGTTATGTCATTATACAATATAATTGTGCTGCCTGATATAATTGTGAGTAAACACTTGAACTTATTTAACTCAAAATCATATTCAGCTTTGCTCAAGTAATACTGGTTTCTATGGCAATATAGGTGATGTATCGAAATGCTTACAGGTCATGTACAATACTCATCTTTTTTTTTCAAAAGTGTAAGGTTATTTCAAACTCACAGTCTAGTTTGACTCATTTAAACTTCTAACTGATGCTTCGTTACCAAAAGCTTCTTGATTGTATATCAAAATTACCTTGCTTTAATTCCTCTAATATTATTACTGTGAAATGGTTATATCCCATAATAGGTAATGAGCACAGCTCTGAGATGTTTCTCAATGTTACATGTACGTCTTGTTTAGTACTTTCTAATTCTAGAGAACTAACAGTGCTATATTTTACAAGTATATTTACAAGTTTTCTCCGTCTCATCCTGCTTGGGAAGAAACATTTACACGACTTTGTGTATTCTTGACAGTTAACATACAAATGAATGCACTCAAAACAGGCATATCTTAATCATAGATCCTAACGCAATGTATCAAATCACGTATGACATTTAAACAAACATGCATAATCAAACATGTCATTTATGAAAGCATGTGCTAAGAAAGATGAAGTTAATGAGAACATGCTTAATCAGACATATGATTGTAATGTCAAATTAATGTGTCACATAGTTCTTCAGGTAATTGGGTCGTTTCACCGTTCGACCTGAACGAGTTTTCTTTGTGTCATTAGTGTCAGTGTTTTTGGCATTGGCCTGTTCTGCGACTGGATTGTCCACGTTATTAGGGACAGGTACAGGTTGCAGTTCGGTTTGTTGTTCAGGGGTTGTTCCCTGGTCATTGGTGATTTCAACACCTTCTGCTTGTTGGCGTCCTGTTAGCTCGTCTGGTGGATTCTCGTGTGTGTGTCGGAGGTGTACGCGATTCCGGCGGTATATACCGGAAGGTGTTTCGACTATGTACGAGCGCTCATCCAGCCGGCGAGTCACAATCGCCTTTTCCCAATTTTTCTGTCCTTGTACTAGAGGTTTCATCCTAACTGTATCCCCTTCGTCAAGGGGGGAGAGATCTTTAGCACCTTTGTTGTAATGTGCTGCCTGCTTCTGGACGCGTTGTTTCATGCGATCCTGGTCAGGCGTTACTCGGGGCTCAAGTAAGCCTGCCGTGGTTGGTAACAATGTGCGAGTGCGGCGATTCATGAGGCGCTGAGCAGGACTCGTGCTTAGTCCTTGTGACGGTGTATTGCGATGATCCAAGAATGCTAGGTAGGGATCGGAACGCGACTTGTCGCTCTTGGTCATGATTCGCTTCGCGGTTTTGACAGCGGATTCCGCTTTCCCGTTGGCTTTGCTGTTTCCCGGGCTACTGCACAGGTGCTCGAAATCCCATTCTTTGGCGAATTCACGGAACGCGACCGCTGTGAACTGTGGTCCGTTATCGCTAACGACTTGAGTTGGACTACCATATCTCGCGAAATGGGCTTTCAATTTGCGAATTACGGTTGAGCTGCTGGTATCTTTCAAAAGATCTACCTCAAAGAAATTACTGTGATAATCAACTGTGATGAGATAATCTTTTCCGTTCAATGAGAAAAGATCTGTGCCTACTTTTTGCCATGGCCTTGTCGTGAGGTCGTGGCTCATTAGTGATTCCTTCTGCTGGCTCACTTCGCTCGAGCGACAAACATCACACGTTGCTATGAACTGCTTAATTTCTGCGCTCATCCCCGGCCAGAAAAGTGATTCACGAGCACGTCGGAGGCAACCTTCGATTCCCAAGTGAGAAGAGTGAATCTTCTCTTTCATAGATCTGCGCAAGCTTACAGGTATGATTACACGCTCTCCTTTGTAGATCAAACCATCCTGAACGGCCAGCTCATCTCTATAGCTGTAATATGGCGTAAGCTGCTCAGGTAGTGTATCACGCTCGTTTGGCCATCCACCGATGATGACTTCTTTCAACATCTGTAGTGTGTCGTCTGTTGCGGTTTCCCTGCGAATTTGTTGGAGACGCTCATCCCGAATCGGCAAGTGCGCTACCATGTTAACTTCTTCGAAAGCATTCACATTGCTGGGATCACCACTAACGGCTCGCGACAAGGTATCGGCCAGATACATGAGCTTACCTTGTTGATAGCTGATGTCGAAGTCATACTTCTGAAGTCGGAGAAGCATCCCCTGAAGGCGTTTCGGTGCTTTCACTAGCGGCTTTTTCACTATCATTTCGAGTGGCTTGTGGTCGCTCACAACGCTAGTAAAACGGCCAAACGTGTACTGATGGAAACGCTCCATGGAAAATACTACCGCTAGCATTTCCTTTTCAATTGATGCGTATCGTGATTCTGTGTCGGTCAGGGATCTACTGGCATACGCTATGGGGCGTCCATTCTGTAGTAGCGCTGCTCCTAAACCCTTGTTGCTTGCGTCGCATTGGATGGTTAGCTCTTCCTTAGGGTTGTAGTAGGCTAAGAGTGGTGCTTCTGACACCATTCTTTTGATTCTTGACATCGCGTTCGCTTGCTCTGTCGACCATTCCCAGGCTATGTCTGGACGCGTTAGCTGTCTGATGGGCTCTAGCGTATCGGATAGGCTGGGCAGGAATCTGCTGAGGTAATTGACGAATCCCACTAACCTCTGCACGCCTTGTACATCTGAGGGCTCTGGCATGTTGAGGACGTCAGCCACTTTCTTTGGGTCAGGTTGCAGTCCTGCATTCGTGACGACGTGTCCTAGGAAGGGTATTTCAGTTGCTCTGAAGACTGACTTCTCCTTGTTGAGTTTGATGTGTTGTTCAACACATCGCTGGAACAACTTCTCGAGCTTTGAGTCGTGGTCGACGACCGCTTCTTCCATTGTCGCCCCCTTACCGTAGATGAGGATGTCGTCTGCGACGCAGATCACTCCTGGCAATCCTTCCAGTGCTTGATGTAATCTTCGCTGGAAGATTTCGGAAGACACGCTAGTACCGAAGGGCAGTCTGCACCACCGATAACGGCCAAAGGGTGTATTGAACGTAGTCAGGTCGCTTGATGACTCGTCCAGTCTAACTTGCCAGAATGCAGAGCTCATGTCTAGCTTGCTGAAGATTTTCGCATCGTTGAGGTCTGGCAAGATGTCCTCGATTACCGGAAGTGGGTAGTGTTCTCGCTTTAATGCTTTGTTCAGCGGTCGAGGGTCAATGCAGATGCGGAGCTTGCCATTCTTTTTCTCCGCTACCACGAGTTGACTGACCCAGCTCGTCGGCCTGTGGACTGCTGCTATCACCCCACGCTCTACCATTTGATCGAGTTCTGCTTTCACCTTGTGCTTGATCGCATGAGGTAGGCGTCGTGGTGGTAGAACTGTGGGTTGCACTCCCTCGTCGACGAGCAGGTGCGCTTCCCCGGGTAGCTCCCCCAACTCTCCGTTGAACACCTCTGCAAAGCGTTCTTCAACTTTAGCTGGTGCATTTTTTGCGATGGATGATGCATGAACTCTCTGAAATTTATCATCATTCACTGTGATCATGTCCATCCGTTGACTGGCTTTGCTCCCTAACAACGGAGTCAAATCTTCTGACACTACAATGAACTCGAGCGAATACTTGCGATGTGTCTTTGGGTTAGTCACTTTAACCCGGCAGGTTCCCTCTACGTTCATTGTGAGCTTGTTCCACATCATCAGCTTCTTTTTGCTGGGCGAGATGACGTGGTCTCCTCCTCGAAGATGCTTGCTGGGCACGATATTCACACTAGCACCACTGTCCACTTGGAATACAACCGGCTTGTTGTCAATGGCTAACTGGGCATAAACTTCATCACCAGGATGCACTGCATTGATCATTATGACATTATCGATGTATTCTGTGCTGGTGTCGCTGTCGTAGCCCTCCTGGTTCGCAACTGTGTGAAGCTTCTTTTTCATACAGACCTTGGCGAAGTGGTTGAGTTTGCCGCACGTCTTGCAGGTCTGTCCGTAAGCTGGACACTGTTGCTTGTCCCTTGCATGCTCGTGGCCACAGTATTTGCATGCTTTGGTCTGCTTGCCGTTGTTTTTCTTCAGCTGTGCTGGCACCCCACTGCTTTGCTTGCGTTGGCGGTGTCCCGTCGAACCTCTTCTGCTGCTGGGCTTGACTTTATGGACATTTGTAGCAGCAGATTTGCTACTACTGGCATCACTGAAAGCTCTGAGGTGAGACTCTGCCGTTTCTGCACTCTTGCAGATGTCGATGCAGCCGCTGAGTGTCAGCTTCCTCTCCTGAAGTAGCCGCTTTCTCGTCTGCGCATCGTTGATGCCCAACACAATTTTGTCCCTGAGGAGACTGTCATTCATGCATTGGCAAAAGTTACATGATTTGGCAAGAGATCGGAGGCTTGCAACGAAAGTTTCAAAACTCTCACCTTGTTCTTGATGTCGCTTGTTGAACAGGTATCTCTCATAAGTTTCATTTTTTTCGCCTACAGCATACCGCTCAAATGCCTCGATGATTTCAGTCAAGTTGTCAGCATCTCCGTTAGCAAACACAAAACTGTTGTAAATCTCGAGTCCTGACGGGCCAATTGTATGCAAAAACAATGCCGTCTGGTATGCTGCTGGTTGCTGATTCAGATGTGCTACCACGCAGTAGTTTGTCCACATCTGGCGCCATGTCTTCCACCCATCGATCACGCCGCGGTTGATGGTCAATTGGGGTGGGGGTCGTATCCCGCTCACTGGAGGCGGTGCTGATAGTCGCTGCTGCGTGCGACTCGCCCCTGGCTGCGTAGGCGGCTGGTCACCCGTCGCCTCCTGCTGGATACTCCCATCGTGTAGCTGCTGAGCGGTTGTCTCAAGTTCGCCTGTCGTCGGCATATTTTCGAACGGCTGGTTTTACTCATTCAAGTCCTCAAAATGTGTTGACATACATATTCACCTATGCAGGAAACTTGCGCTATTCTTTTGGCAATGTTTGTTTACTTCAGACGTGAAGGTTTCCGGTGAAAAATGTGAAATTCTGAGGCACCACCGCTTGCCACCATGTAATGAGACGTGGTTCAGTTACACAAGACACGCGCATGCGTGGACTTTATTAAGACATTCAATCCCGTAGGATAACGTACAGCATGTAGTAGTATATCATAACAGTTAGTATAACTGAAATACTTACCAAGCGGCAACTCAGTTTCAGCTCCTGTACATAATCATGCACCGGTACACGTACACTGTCACTGCACTAAACGTTGTTCACTCTGTCTTGATCTCTAGGCATAGGCCTACCTAGCTCAGCTCACGGCACGGACGTGACCCACGGAAATACGCGTATATACGTGACCACTCAATTCGAGTGCAACACAGATATTTGCGACTGAACCGTCTCGATTAAACCTCGTCGGTTTGTGGAATGATTAATAAACGTCTATTCATGAAACCCTCCAAAGAGTCCAAGACGTGTCAAATGTACTAATGATTTATCGTTTATTTTAAGATATATAATTACGACTGTCGGTTAATTAGCTTCGCTAGCCGTTAGCCTTTCCAAGCTATTCTAAGTTCGTTCAGATTTGAGTGGCAACGTGTCGATGTTTGGACGGAAATTCTCATTTCACGCACGTCGACTGTACCGCACTGATCTAGTAGTGGGGAGATCAGTGCTGTACCGTATACCCATACATGTATGATGCGGGTGCCTCAAACCGGCCCCCTTGTTTTCTTTTGAATATTTTCATTCCAAGATAACCAAATAAAATTCTAAAATTTCACACACAAATCAGCAAAATAATGCTCTTTCAAAAACTATTTTTGGATTGAAGATTAACGATAAAATTTCGGAGAAATTGCGCTTCGAATATCGCTCGATAAATCGTCGCACATTCACATCACTGAACCTTGAAACCGGCCCCTACCGATAATGTGCGATATCTCCGTCAATCCGACGAGTACAGTGCCGACATTTCACCAGTATTGCGTCTCGATCATGCTCGTTCCAGTGCAGTGAAAAAATTACGGGAAAGTTTTGGCGATCGATGAGAAAATCACGGAAGTACGAACGCAAGTTGAAAAACGGAGATGTTTCGAACGAAAATGTGCAAATGCCAAATAAGTGCACATTTTGTCTAATTTTGCTTCCGAAAATCTTGCATTTGGTTTACTAATGCGTAAATACATAGTAAATCGCGCATCCAACCTTCGATAGCGCGCACTGCGCAGAAATACGCGGGGGCCGGTTTCAAGGGTAGGGGCCGGTTTGTGGACCACTTATGATACGGTCAAATTATTCGTTGGGAACTGGCTTACTTCAGTTCATTCATGAATTACGGATCGGCGACGAAATGTGCGTTGGGGGGGGGGGGGGGGGGGGCGTCCGCTGAAGCTCCCGATATTTTGCATACGGGGTGTTTATAGCCTATGTACTAAGCTATGAGGTATGGCAACAACCCAGTCTGGGTTGTATCCATGGACCATGCACCTCAGTACCTCACACTCAAGCCTAGTACCTATAGACTATAACGAGGTATTCACACCTCTTCGCCCTTTATCGCACCTGCGACCTGCATAACCCTGGCTTGATAGTGAAAGGGCTTTCTGGGGTATTTTCAATTTGCAAAGAAATTTGCAATGTGCAATGTGCAAATAAGAAACAACCGTGATCAACATACGTGATCATGCACTATTCCTCCAGAAATGAGTAGATAAATTAACAAAAACAAAAACAAAATAATCCCCTGTTTAAGTTTTCGTAATTAGCCACCCGCTCGCCTATAGATATGTATAATTAAGTCTCATTTGAGCATACAGAATTACAGGTATACTATTACACTATTATGTGTTAACTATATACCCCAAAAGCTTTCTTATGGCTTTTATTTTTAAATATGTTCTGGTATTTTCTGATGCAGCCTGTATGTATTATAACAATAATAAAAAATCAGAATGTATGAAAAAGTATGATTTCAAAATTAGCATCAACCCCTAGATTGAGAAAACAAGTTGATGGTAATGTGAAACATTTGACATATGGCCAACATCTTAAGGAGGCGGTGGGCGGTGGGGGAATGCGGGGGTGGGGGGGGGGGGGGTGGGGGGGGGGTCGGGGTGCAGTGTTAAGACAGCTGAACATTCCGGATATATGCTATCTTATTTGTTTCTATGGTACCTTTAAATAACAAAGCCCCCAAATCTGGCTTAAGAGCTGTCTATATAATCCATTCTTATAATTATTCATCCTTTTGGGTTGAAAGTGCGTCGCATGACCACGAATAGTTCAACTATTTAAAAGAAAAAGAGCGAACTAAAGATTATAGGGTTATATATAGTCGCCCATTTCCCCCATCTCTACTAGTGTGCTCTGGGCCTAGAGATCGATCAGCTTCAATTTTAAAGGGGACAGTTCACCCTGAAGATAAGTTGGTTTCTATAGAAGCAGAAACATACTAGTGAAGGTTTAATGAAAATCCGTCAAAGGATAAGAAAAGTTATTATGTACATGTATTAAATTTCAATTTTGTGACGTCACGTGCGAGTGCTCTCCCATAATTGTGTACAGAATAATTCCATAAATTGCTTTTTTTTCTATTTTTGACTGTTTTTGACAATGGAATAAAATTTTTCATACATGTATGTGTGTAGAAACGTATTTCTAATGGTGTATCAATGGCACAGGTACAAGGACACATTTATCTTTTTGAGAAAATGCACATTTTTTAGAAAAACAATTGTTCACAACCGTATGGGAGAGCACCTCACAAGCGACGTCACAATATTAAGAATTAAAAAGATCATAACTCTCTTATCCTTTGACGGATTTTCATCAAACCTTTTATTGACACAAGCATTATTTCAGGGTGAACTATCCCTTTCCAATAGCCAAAAAACACTGAATGAAGTTATTATGGGATCTGATCCATTGGTTCCCTCGGTGAACTGGAGGGGTGCCCCAAGCATTCCTGTTCAACTCACCATGACCACAAATAGCTGAAATATTTGCACGAGAGATCACAGGGAATTAATATATGCCTATTTCCCTCTAACGTCAGAGGGAAATTATATAGTTGCCCATATTTTCCTCGTTTCGATACGCATGTTATGGCCTCAGTTTCTCATTTGACCAATCTTGTGGATATCTATTGCTGTTCCCCTGTGTGAATTGAAGGGCGCAGGGAAGTTTTTAGTACATACCTGCACCCTCAGATTTGTATACTTTTTTTTTTTTTTTATTTTTTTTTTTACATTAATACATTTTATTATATTGGTTATGTTGTACATGTAATCACAATACAGTTCATGATCACAGAAGTAAAAACCAGTCATAGTTGAAAATCTACCAATAGATGGCGCTAGATCAAATGGCTCTGATGGAGAGCAGAGCCTGTCTCACACAAAGACTCTGATGCAGCTCCGGGTGTAAGGCAGGGGCTCTGATGCAGCTCAGAGCTGTGTATGTTTGGATGGTGCGAAACATAGTGGACCATTTTACTAGCAACTCTCCATAAGACTCTAGAAATGCAGGGTGTCCCTTTTGCAGGTTAAAAAAATTGTATTTTGTAAAAAAAAAAAAAAAAAAACAACAACAACAACAACAACAACAAAACAAACAAAAAAAAACTATGAAAAATGGAAAAAGATACTGTATTAGAATTTCCTTCCCATAATATAACTTACAGCAAAATTATAGCATTAGCTAGGTTTTGAAACCCACAGACCGGAGTCCACTCTGCACTATATGAAGTGAAGTGCATGTGTTCAATGGGAGCAATGCCCGCATCGCGCTGACAAGGATAATACAATTATGAATGTAGACTATAATAGTGCGTTTCAAACGTAAACAAGGCTAGTTCTTCACTTTTTATGAAAGTGTCATGACTGAGATTTCATAGACGTAAACAGGGTATTGCTGATTCCTGTTGAAGGTCATGACGTTTGCAAGTGGGGCACCGATCCTGTCAAAACTTTCTGTCAACTCATGTTTGGAGAGTAAATCAATTTCCTTTCTGGTATTTGCTGATATTGATAGACAAATATACAATGATACATGTATATAGTGCATACCGGTAGATAGAATTTCAGTTGAATAAGCCAACTCTCATGTTTGTGATAAAGGTCTATACTCCAATGCTGAAGTTACACCACACATGAATATATTGTGTTGTCAAAATTATCTTTATACATGATAGGATTAGAAGGAATGTATTCGAGATGAAAAGCTGGAAAATGGATGAATACCTGTATTTTTGTTACTCATGGCACCCAATATCACCTGGTATTACAGTGTATATTTGATTTCCATATTTTAGTTGAGAAGATTTACACAAAGTCCCATCTTCATATAATTACCGTAATATCAATCTGATAAAATGAATAAGGATTAAGCTATTCCTAAATACACTCACAGAGACACATACACAACACACGCACATAGTGGTATGACATACCATTTTGCGATGTGACATTTGTTTCATGTATGCAAGATTTAACAGCGAGCTCTCAGAGTACACCTTGATGCGGTGATGTGTGTATGCTGTTGCATTACCCAACATATAGTTTCTAGGCTGTGGAGTACATTGACAGAGCTCAATCTGTAAACATTCAAGCCTGGCAATAAAGACTAAGCCCTATATGTTCCAAAACATTGCTTACCATTCCTTACCTGCTACCTCACAGGAGAGAGAGAGATAGAGAGAATGAGAGAGAGAGAGAGAGAGAGAGAGAGAGAATGAGGGAGAGAGAGAGAGAGAGAGAGAGAGAGAGAGAGAGAATGAGGGAGAGAGAGAGAGAGAGAGAGAGAGAATGAGGGAGAGAGAGAGAGAGAGAGAGAGAGAGAGAATGAGGGAGAGAGAGAGAGAGAGAGAGAGAGAGAGAGAGAGAGAATGAGGGAGAGAGAGAGCAGGAAAGGAAGGGGGATTAGTCTTTATTGCTAGACTTAGTTGTGTCCATGCACTCCACAATCCAAGTTAATGCAGCATATAATTGAGACAGATTACGTTTTGAGGCTTTGTGGGAACACGTACCAATATGCAATAACCACACCAAGTCAGATAACAATCTCATGTAAGGTCCCACATTGGACTTCATTTTTATCTCTTTCAAAGAGTTAACATGATTACCCTCTGTCTTTTGACAGTTTTGGAACATTTACAAGCCATCCCCAGATCTCCCACTTGTTAATTTTCCCACAACAGCACAAAACCCGTCTCTAATTTGTATTCACTTCACCCAAATATCCACACACACACACACACACACACACAAACACATATACACACACACACACACACACACACACACACACATACTAGTACTCAGACACACATGATTGTTTTATACAATGCAGCAATGAACTAACTTTCAATTCAAAGTCACCTTTTTAATATATGTAATGCGCAACATACAGAAGCACAGAAAACAATCAATTTCTGTGCAACTCTAACCATAAATAATTACTCACGGCTGGATTGTTTTAAGTATTGATCTGGAAATTTGCCTGAAGCTATTAAATGCTTCAAATGATGCAATGACTAGTAACATTATCCTGAATGACTGTAAGAAACAGTAAAATTTGAAGGTTAAGCGAAAGCTATGCTTATACCTCAAGTAGTTCTTGTGAGAAGGAGTTTTGCTTTAAAGTAGTGATAATCAATATGATTCATTCCAATTGTACACACAGGTTGTATATCCCACTGGTCATACAGATTTCATTGAAGAAAGAAAAACACTGTTGCAATTCCATCACTTAACTCTTTCTGTGCCAGATACAATGATTCTGTATGGGATTTGTGTACATAACTGGTGACAAAATACACACATAGCACTCAAAGAGATAAAGGTAACATTTATAATGTATTCACATGAAAAGTTCTCTCATAAAATCTGCCAGTGAAGATCACGCTCCAGAGTTTCAAACATGGCTGGTATTGCAGAAGGGGTGTGCTCTACTTCTTGAATGAGAGCTTGAAGAGAGAGGCGCAGGACCAGACTGTTCCCACGAACGTCAGCCCCATGGCGAAGGAGTACAAAGCGTAGTCAACGAATCCCTTCTTTAAGTGGATAGGCACACCATCTGGGCTCTGTTTGAAAACAGAAACAGCAATTGTGGGAGCAAAATACAAAATCCTTTTTACAAAGATATTTTAGGCATATACCCACAAGAAGTAAGGAGAGTGTTAAGTGTTGCTGGTGTCCTTTTTTGCCAACATAAAGAAATATGCTTGGTCGAAAGGGAAGTGATTACTGATGATGTTACATGACACCACATGAAAGAGAATTGTAAGGAAAATGTAAAATTAGAGTATTTAATGGAAATGGTTTACACATCTTTCTTGGCACTATGTGTTTCCTGAAATGGATGTGTTTCAGACAATTGCCGATAATTGTGTGATGATGTATCGTATTAATGCACATGCATACGAGTCCTGGGAGCTTATGTTAAAATCTTCTCCACATAGCATTTATATTTTTGTCAGAATTTCAACAAAAATATGATTTCCTGATGCACAGTACCAAAGATTACACAAAATTCAATTAACATATGCTGCCTTCATCTCACTTGTTTTTAATAGTACAACCCTACAGTAATCCTCCCAAAAAGCACAACTTAAGCAGTGCATTAATTTGCATTACCGGTACTCGGAACTGATCCTCTATTCCTAAAACTATGCTATGTGGTGAGATTTAAAACATTTTTTTTTACAAACCTGGAATTTCGTCTGTGATTCTTTCACTGTGTTCTGGACCTGCATCCTGGTCGATGTGGTGAGTGTCCTGTTCACCTGTGGAACAAGGCTTCTCACGGCCTAGGACAAAAACAGAGCAAAGGTATCAATTAATACTGTACAACAATAACCCAAGGAAAGTTACTTGAAATAATGACAACTCTAACTCCAGTTCTTTATCTGAGAGTTAACATTGAGATGTGAATCTTAAAGCAATTCCAGCTCAAACCTCTGCTGCCACAGCTGTAGTAAAATAATCTTTTTACTTGGTAATCTCCAGATTTTTCTGGGACAGTTGAACAAAAGTATCTAGTGACACGACTCAGCTGATTAGAACATATTTCATTTAACAAAGACACAGAGCATTTGTTTCATTACATCAAGCTGAAAAGTACATGTACATGTAGCCCCTGCGAATAGATCTTAATGTTTCAAATGACTGTACAGCTTACTCTTGATATAACAAGGTCGTCGGGACCAGGGCTTTTTCCTCGTTATAACGAAACCTCGTTGTATCCAAACAGAATAAAAAACAGTAAAACACATTGAAATATGTGTGCTTGTGTGTTCTTTCTTTTTTACTATGTTTTGATATAATAAATCCCCTTTTCAGTTTGAAAACACATGTTTCCAATCGCTCTTCCAGTTTTAAAATGCACGTTTCCTATCCCTTTGTTCAGTTTGATAATGCATGTTTCCAAGACGGCTATGGATATCAAAACATAGTAAAACACAAAGAATACACAAGCACACGTTTCAATGTGTTTTATTGTCCTGGTCCCGACGACCTTGTTATATCGAGAGTAAGCTGTATACTTCCCCCATCCAAGATCACATTTATTGTCAAGAAACCCAATCAATCGCTGCTCATCAGACACCCCCAATTCACCACGTGTCGTATCATTGATTGCCGAGATGGGATCAGATTTGCAAACCATAAAATGTGCTTTCAATGTGCACATGTCCATACGCTGTGCGAAGGAGTGATGTATCAGAAAATGTGCACATGACATTGTATGCTCGCATTGTGTGGACGTGTAAGAGATGTGTGTCTGGCTCCTTGCGATGCGGGTGTTTTCATGTGTTTTCAATCTTTTGAGAAGATTGCTTTCGACAAGCTTGCCCTTGATTTCTCCTTCCTCGTTGTAACGGGACGCAATTGTTATGTTTTTCTTTGTCTTGGTATTTTACACAGTAAAATATGAAAATGAAAATGTAAAGAGATAATAAAATTTTCTTCTTATACTGCTGGAAAGTTGAGGACAAATGAGGAGAAATTGTGTTAAAGAAAAGGGAGCGACTTCACTAAAACACAGGGGCAACTAAACTAAAAACTTGGGCGACTTGGCCAAATCTGGGGCGACCTGGTTGCGGCGCGAGTGCGAGTTAACCGCGCTGTAGACTTCTAGTTTAATACCGGGCCGAGTCAGGCTCACATTGCCTTTTCACTGCTTTGCCTTCGGCCTTTGCCTGGGCGGCTGATCACGTTCAGCAACAACAAAATTAAGATATAATTTCAATAATCAATGCAGTTATATAATTATAAATCATATTGCATCAGTGAACGAACAATCAGATAAAACTCACCAGAACTCTATTCATGATGGCAATATACAAACTAATGCGTAAAACTAATGTAATATCTGCAGTCGTGACGCCGGTAAATAGTTCAATGGCTGCCAAATTCCTGAGGCTGACGACCAACAATACAGAAGCTTAAAGTGTCTCAGAAGGGTCACATTAAAAAGAAAAAAAAATCACATTATTTTCATCCTCCCGGTCAAAAAGCAAAGAAGAAAAATTAAAAATTAAAACTAGATGATATCATTAGATTCTCTCAATATCAGCCTAAATCCTAAATATTCTGGTGAGGGTTGAAGTTTGAGACTGAATACATACCTCCTCAAGTGCCTCGGTCAAGTCAAGCCCGACCTTCAATATGAAAGGAGGGATAAAAAAAAATATATCGTTTTCTTCGCTTAAATTTAATCCTTAGTGTGCCAGATTGGATTTGTGTGCTCTCATGCGGTAAACCTATTTAGGCCTATCATACAACTTATTTTTTTTTGTGGAATGCAACGTAATGTTTTCTACTTCAGTTCTATTCTATTTATGCAATCCATGTTACACTTTCATTTTTTCGTTGGTACTTTGTAGTTTGTACTATACCATATCATAAATTCAGGAGACTTGTTCTCCGGTTTGGTGGCAGACGCCGGCGAAAGCTGGAAGGCTTATTTGGAAGTTGTAAGAATCGGTGCCCGTTTGTAAAGAGACGTACACGGGTCCTCTGGTGTGAATGTGTGAAAGTGTGAGTGATGGAGGGGGGTGTCCCCCCTCCCACGGTAGGGAGCTTTTGCAATTTTGAACTTGAAATCGTGCAATCTGATGCATACTTAATGAGGTAAAATAACACACACAAGCGTGCACACACACACACACACGCACACACACACACACACACACACACACACACACACACACACACACACACACACACACACACACACACACACACACACACACACACACACACACACACACACACACACACACACACACACACACATACATACTACGCCTTAAATGGTCATAGTTTCGACAAGATCTACACACCGTGGCATACGAGTACAGAATGAACTGACACATATTGCAGGGAGGGTTCGTAATGGATCCCGGGGTAGCTTTGGTATCATTTGGCTTGAAACAGAATTTTCTGCGGTTTAGTTTCTAGTAGTAGTGGAAGAAGTTAATTTTTGGGGGTGATTGGGACTAACCCAGTCGTCAAAACCGGCATCAGTTTCATCATCATTTTTCGCCTCAGATGCTCCGTCACCCTCAACGGCACTTTCTTCTGGTTGAACTTTTGGAAGAACAGGCCTATCTCCGAGATCATCGGATTTTGACATAGACGGCTGTTCGTCATCATGTTCTTCTTTCTCATTCTGCTTGAAAAAGAAGGGATCTTTGATGTTTTCAACTTCTTATTATGAGCCATCCTAGAATCCGAAAATCAATTCACGCTGTGAATTATGTAAGGGACGCACTCACATATATTTTCCCCTTAAAAGGTTGAGGAAGACAAGGCCTCCTGCTTAGCAAACTCACCACGTGTTTTTGTTTTCTAAACACAACAAAAAAAAGTAAGCCCCCCCCCCCCCCTTGGAAAAATTGCATAACTTTTTATCGAAGCAGTTTTGGGCAAAACAATTTCCAGGATTGTTTCATAACTTATTGACTAACCTTTGTGTGAAAATGACATTATTTGTAAAGTGTATTCACTCAACCATGACACGGAAATGACTTCTAATGTTTACATGACGGGTCATGTTACATCTTTGTCAAAATATCCAGTTCTATTTTTTCACAAAAATAATGGGTTTTTAAAAGTTTCAAACCCAAAAAGGATGAGTATTTTTTTAAACGGTGCTCACTCAACCAGAACAATGGGTTAAATGTCGGGATATGTGTAGGTGCATCGAGAGATGGATGATAAACAATGAGAGGACATGAGTTATGCTCCAGAAATGGCATTCATCCAAAATTCATATGACAGAAACCCAAAATTACCCCTGTGAATTTTGAAAAGTTACATTTTTGCCTCTTAAATTTGCCCACTCACGCATGACTTATCGGATTAATGTGATTTTCACACAGAAGTTAGTTGATAAGGTGAAAAACAATTCTGCCAAATTATTTTGTCCAAAACCTCTTTGATAAAAAGTTACGCGATTTTGCTTAGTGAGGACAAACCACAAGACAACCACAAAATACTTTTTTTCTTTTTTACCGTCTGAATTGGCTTTCACCGTGTGAATGCGGCTAATACCAATAAATACAATTACAATAATGATGAGGATTATTATCATCATAATCATCATTATTATCATTAATAATATTATAATTGTTATTATTATTTGTACTATTATTATCATCATTATGACTTATCAAGTAAGCAAATATCATTCCCCCAAACCTGGGGGGATGATTGTACATGCCACCCCCTACCTTGTGAGGTGGGGGGGGGGGGGGGGATGCATCCCCTCATCCCCCCCCCTCCCCGTTGTCTACGCCCCTGCCCGCATGAGACGGTTACTCCTGTCTAAGGCCCATCATGCACTTAGAATGTAAGATATAATCACGTTATTAGCAAATCCGTTAACATATTGTACATAATGTACGTGCATTGTGTGTGTGTGTGGGGGGGGGGGGGATAATTTTGTATTTAATGCGCTGTCGTGCTCTTCAACTGCATGTGTCTCATCATTAACAGTACTCAAGAGGGTCGTAATGATCCCAAATTAGTAAACTTCGGTTCATGTATTGCCATTTTTGTCTAGCTCAGTCTTGATGCGCTCAACATGATGTAAAACACAATGGTGATGGCACCTCTCTGTTGAGGGAAAGATGGAGGGGGCAAGTAATGTACGGCTAGTCCAAAAGGTAATTTCCCTATACGTATAATGAAATAATTCTGGATTTCTGAATGCATGGAAGGACGGGTTTGGAAGCAAACGTAATGGCAACCTCAACACGTACTGTGGGAAGTAGGTCTGGTGCCCGTTTATTTCAATCTCCTTAGAAAATAAGACAATTTTGCGACGAATTTTGAGGACGTCTGACTTATAGGCCTACTTGCACACAATATCTGCTTTTGTGTGGGAAATCCAGGGATTTTATTTTGAGTTCTGAGGCCAATATCCCCCATTCGAGGGGAGGGGCCGGGGGGGGGGGGGGCACCTTTTTTTTCATGCTCAGTCATGTTCTTGAGCTTCATTTAACCACACTGAAAACTAGAGGATAAAAAAATGTGACTCTTAGATGTGTACTCTGAGAAATTGTGATACTAGTTGACTTAGATAGGCCTGCGTGAACACTGTACATGAACTCCAGACGAGGCATGAGCAACAGCAACGGGCTACTCACACACAAGGCATATTAGTGGTCCCATCCTCTGTATTGTGCATGTGCCATATCTATGTTTGATTAACGAAGCGCGCACCGTTTTCATACTAACTAATCACACTAATCAAAAAAGAAAATTACTTGATACCATATTTAAACGCTAATAACGTATATCTTTAACCCCACCGAGAGGGTTTTTGTTATCATATTTCCTATCCATTAAAATGATGTGAGTCATAATTTCCACAATTATGATTGTGTGTGTGTTTGATTGCAGATACACCAACAGAAATGAGAAGCTTTACAAATTGAAGTCTTATAACATTGCAGTTCAAATTTGAATGTCAGCGGGTGATTTATACAGTTGTCCTCAAAATTATTCATACCCTTTTTAATTTTTATGATTTTTTATTTTTGTGATGAAATGAATGCATTTTGTCAAGTGTGTATATCAGTTATATGTGACCAACATGTGAAAGAATAACAACAATACACAATTCAAGAAATTCATCATTTCAGGGGTATTCTATTCATGGATTTTCAAAAAATGCCATGTTCAAAATTATTCATACCCTAGGATTACTGAGTCCAATGTCTTTCTTTAATAGTCAATAGCATAGCCTTTGTTTCTTATGACTGCTTCTAGACGGTTCTTGCACGTGTCCACAAGCTTCCTGCATGTCTTCTGGGGGATGTTGGCCCACTCTTCCTTGGCAAAAGCCTCGATCAAGCTGGGACAGGTTGGTCGGTTTCCTAGCCAACACTCTGGTCTTCAAGTCTCGCCACAAGTTCTCAATTGGATTCAGGTCAGGTCAGGACTCTGACTTGGCCATTCGAGGACGTTGACATCATTGTCCTTGAACCATTTCTTCACTACCTTGGCGGTATGTTTTGGATCATTGTCCTGCTGGTACTTCCAATTAGGGCCAAGCTGGAGTTTCTCAGCGGATTCCTTCACGTTTTCATCAAGGATCGTGATGTAATCCTTCTTTCTCATGATTCCTTGGACCTTGACGAGGTTGCCTGTGCCACTGGAAGAGAAGCATCCCCATAGCATTATGTTTCCACCACCATGCTTGACGGTGGGCACAGTGTTCTTTGGAGTGTATGCTTCTCCTTTTTTCCTCCAGACGTATTCAACATCCATATGGCCAAATAACTCCAACTTTGTCTCATCAGACCACAGGATGGTTGACCAAAAGCTGGAATCTTGCTTTAGATGACCTTTAGCAAAGGCTAGGCGAGCCTCCAGATGCTTCTTCCTGAGCAGCGGGGTCTTCCGAGGCCTACGTCCATGGAGACCTCCTCTGTGCAAGACTCGCTCAATAGTGGACCGTGACACCTTCGTCCCTGCCTGGTCAAGCGTTCGAAGTAGGGCCTTGGTTGTGGTCCGGGGGTTGTTGTTGACCTCTCGGCAGATTTTCCTGGCAAGTTTGGGGGACACCTTTCTCTTCCTGCCACGCCCACAGAGGTTTTTAACAGTATTGAACTTCTTGTGCTTGTTGATAATGCTCTGCACGGTTGTCACAGGGACATCATATTGCTTCGAAATGGCCTTATAACCCTTTCCTTCAATGTGGGCACGCACAAGACGCCCGGGGGGGGGGGGGGGGGGGGGTCACTCTCCACATGGCCTGCTACCCACCCGTGT
This sequence comes from Arbacia lixula, assembly GCA_963669155.1. NCBI lineage: Eukaryota > Metazoa > Echinodermata > Echinoidea > Arbacioida > Arbaciidae > Arbacia > Arbacia lixula. The sequence continues at coordinate 27,212,199 of OZ022577.1, read as the reverse complement.
CCGACAACCTCAGAAATGCACCCTAAATGGCGTAACTACATTACCTAAATTTGCAACCCTAAATGGCGTAACGGGGGCGTAACCCATGAGAAAAGCCACCCTAAGTGGCGTGAACAGGGAAATCCCCTAATTTGATACCCTAAATGGCGTGAACATTGAAATCTATTAATTTGATACCATACTGATGACTGATGTTAAATTGATGTTAAATACAACAGGTATAAATTCCATTTTTTGAAGTTATTGAAAGTAAGGCCAACATGATTACTCTCAAGGACACCTCTCTTAGCCACTTTGAATAGGCAATAGCCATCTTTTAGCCTAAATTATTGAATGCAAGTGCAAAATGCTGCTTGCCTTGCTGACTGATGCATCACTTACCATTCGTTTTACCAATTTTATCAAAACTTGAAAAAATGGAATCCATACCAGTTAATGTGTTGAAAAATACATACATTAATTAAACTTGTATCTTCTTTTTTATAATGTTTTATTGATAATCAAAAACAAATCAATATATGAATCAAACAAAAAAGAAAAGAAAAAAAAAAAAAAAAAAAAAACAGCATTACCAACATAATACATTTCCCCTATACATGTACAGGTACTCTTCATTCAAGTAAACTTGTATCTTCTTGGTCAGGCTTCCTGCACTCAAACAGGCTGAACGATGAAGAGGATTAATGTCAGGGAGTATACATGCAGTTAAAACTGAGAATTCACAGCACAGCTTAGGACGTATAGGAAGTCTGCTCGCGGATTTCCCCTATACATGTACAGTACTCTTCATTCAAGTAAACTTGTATCTTCTTGGTCAGGCCCGGAACAGTTGTATTAGCAATATAATATAGCATAGCATCCTATCCGACCTGTGGGCGTGTGGTATAGGTAACGCGTGCTGCCTAGTATAGAGCCGGGTGTAAGAGACTAGCTAGGACTGTACGGGGGTAACTCTCATAAGTGCTGCGCTGGCCGGCGTGTGCGAGGATTATTTTGTATCCCCTATCACGCCTTTCATGGTGTTTATGGCTTAGGTCTGCTCCCGGGTCTCCCCCAAATTCGCCCAAATTTGCAACCCTAAATGGCGTAGATCTACTTAAATTTGCACCCCTAAACGGCGTAATCTTCATAACCAAATTAGCAACCCTAAACGGCGTGAAGAGTGAGAAAAGGCTACCCTAAACGGCGATTTACCAGCGAATGGTGCTGAAATGCAACCCTTTTTGCCAAAGACGTCGACGACGCCGGAGTGCCTGAAACGGGACCCTTTTCGACGCTTTTTCTGGACGCGGGTGCGTAGCAGGCTATGTGGAGAGTGACCCCCCCGGGACAAGACGTTGCCGTAGGTCCTCACTGAGCTCCTTCTTCTTGGCCATGATGATCAGAAACTGAGAATGACCAGAACACGTTTCCTCTATTTAAAGTCTGATGGAAAGATGCTATGTGTTTGACAATAGTTTAACATTTGGTCAACAAAAAAGGTATTTAATCCATTGGAACATCTTGAAATAACTATAGGACAAAGATTAACACATTCTCAGGAAAGGAAAACAATGGATACTATGAAGAAAGAACATTTTTGTTGAGGTATTGTCAGGGGTATGAATAATTCTGAACATGAGGGAAAAATAACTTTTGGACTTATCTATTATTATGCAAATGAAGTTTAGCCAACTCATATGTGGATTTGTGCATAGCAACAAGTAGACAAAAGATACACAGGAAGTACCAACATAATAGCTTTTCCAAAGGAAGAATCTAACAAAGACTGTCATTTTCAATGGGTATGAATAATTTTGAGGACAACTGTATGTGTGTTTATGTGTACGTTGTGTGTGTTGGTGTTGGATGTGGGTGTATGTGTTTGTGTGTGTGTGTGTGTGTGTGTGTGTGTGTGTGTGTGTGTGTGTGTGTGTGTGTGTGTGTTCTTTGCACTTGGGTTTGCGCAGCTTTAGTTATAGTTGCATGGGGTGGGGTGTAATATTTTTTATAAAATTATTTAATTCTTCCTTTTTTCACTTAGGAATAATTTGTATATTATTGAGCATGTAATTTTGAATGATTTGTATATCATTGAGCATGTCATTTTGTTTTCAAATTTATTGATAATTATATATAATTTTAAATGAAATACTAAGTGCTAAAATAATATATTATACCCTTATTATACCCTTTTTGCAATATCCTACGATTTGCTTTATCAACCACTATGTTGCGTAATATCATCTTCTCTCATTCACTTTGTATTCAATGCCTTTTCGTAGCGATTTGGTTGAAATAAACGGAATTGAAATTGAACTATTAACGAATCTTATTTGTTAGATTTTCCTCACATTTCACCAATCGGCATATCTGTCTTCACCTATGATACTCCTTCTCTGTGAAGATGGAAGTACTCTGTAGGTATACTGTATATCTAATGAGCATGTATTAAATGAAAGGTGAATATAAAGGTATGATATTCACTCTTAAATCACTCGCGCAATATTTTGCAATATAAAAAACGGTACATAGTACGGTGTTACTCAAAAACATACTGCAATAAAACAACTTTCAAAACATGTGCATCCATGATAGTGTTAGGATGACTTTTATTCACAAGAATGGGTTTCTTTTTTTTTTTTTTACAAGCTGGACATAACATCTCCATGAATGAAGAAGTGTTTATGACACTTAATACTCACACAGCATACATCCCATCTTCTCTACATTCAAGTAAACTGAAGAAAGTAGGAATACCAATCCATTCACTGCCTCCTGCACCTTCCACCTAACATCCTGCGTTATTATACTCATCACAGAGATTTGGGCATAAAGTTTTAATAAACTAGCCATTTAAAACAAATAAAAATCAAACAAATGTCTACATCTTGTTATATGTTTGTTTTTACAAGACCATGGTTGTACACGGGAGACAAACATTGGACATGACACAAACTCTTTGATGTACATCTGTAAGGAAAGGACATGTCAAAATAGAATACAAGTAATATATATTTAAATATATATTATATAAAACTATATACCCTTAAGATATATCCTTTGCAATCTGATTTCAGTGAATTAACAATTAATCACACATACTCATAAAATAAGCACATACAAATGAAAGCAACATTTTAGGATTAAGTCATATACGCATTAACTAATTCAGTTTGATCACTAACTTACACTTGAAATTAGAGATATACATCGTATATCATTATCTCTATGGCCACTCTAACTCAAGTGAGATCAATATGGAATTGTATAAACAGACATTTTCAAGCATGAAAGGATGCACTTGTATGTCTTTTACTCCACATAACATGTATTGCATGTAAGCAGAGGCAGCCTGAATCTGCATTTTTCTATAGAAGTAAATTATGCCCATTTTAAAGAAAACACTAATTTAAAAGACAATTCATGAGATATGATCTGATGTCCGCAATGAAACATATATGATGAAAAAGTGAGCTTATGAAATGACAAATCTAGATTGCAATGCATGCAGTGCTGAATGAAAGAGGTTTGGGCCAAGTATCACAGCAAATCTCATTTATTATATTTCTGTACAAAAGAGGTCATAAAGAGTGATAAAAAGTATGTTTTTTATAGAGAGAGAGAGAAAGAGAGAAAGACAAGGGGAGAGGAAAAAAGAAAAGACTGAGAAAGAGCGAGGGCAAAAGGGATGAAAAAACAGAGTGATTGGATTACTTAATTATTCGCTGACAGGTAGAATGTGAACTGAAAGAAAATTTGTTTGAATATAACCCCAAATTGCTCTAGTTGGATTTGAGCCCTTATTGCTCCGTTTGGTGTGGACGGATATGTTCAGATGTCACATTACACACATCTCTTCAACATGCAAATGTGAGCAAAAGATAATGGATAGTTTACATTCATGAAGAATTTGTAACCAATTGTGCCTGTAGTATTACACCAGAATGACCATATAATGCTGTGAATATAGCTATATTATGATGTATTCCCACATATTCTCAGAAAATTCAAAGCTGAATGCATGAAACACACATATTGTAGCGTTATACAAGGTTATATATTGAAATGAAACAAACTTAAGTGCAGAGCACTTACGCACTTCATGCTCCAATGTGATGTGTAGACATTGGTTTTTAACAAAGACATCATTTCACTCCAACCGGTATTTTACCACAAACTCTGAATCACAAACATTGCATATATGTTTTACAAATTGTTTTGGTATGTCTCTTAACAAGGTGTTTGCTAGGCTTTCAAACACAAACTGGAAATTCTCTTAATGTACTTTCTACACTTACAATTTCAGAGAACATCTATGCCAAACATTAGATTTCTTGTTCATAGTACAACAGGAAGAACTTGTGTTCCTTTTATTTCATGATTTCAGTGCATTTCACAAGCTGAGAGCAAACAATTACAAGCTTTTAGTGCTCCATATCACATGCAGAACATTACAAGTAATAGAAATAGAACTTTCTTCAGCTTTGCTTTGCTATTGCCTCAACATCTCACAGTAATTTTTATATTATACACATTGATATACTCACATATTATTCACATTGCACACATCAAAAGAAAGACTTCAAATGGATGTTATACAACTTGACAGTTCTTATCATCAATGCAGCTTTCTCGTTAGAACAGACATTTCAGAAATGTCACCGAAGTGGCCTTGTCCTTCACATGGTTCATTAAGGAACTATCTGGCAGTTTAAAGAAAAAAATGTGTCTTATTGCATTATTCACAGTTTGGTCCCACATCAACGGCCAGAGGCTCACTGTATGTGAAAAATCACACGCATATATTTGCTGACCGAAAAGTATTTTCAATTTTAAGTTAAAAGAAATCATTTATATATTCTAACATCACGCATTTCCTTTAATAGTTTCTTCTATACATGAAGAAAACAACTGAGATGTATACCTGTAAACTTTCAACAGGTAGCCACAATAGGAGACTCGATAAGATGACTAGCGTTCTACATGGCTTTACATGATGAACAGAATTGTATGAGTGCTTTGGATTCCTAACCAAAGCAAATCAATGCCTGTCTCTGCCAGCAAATACAGAGCCTTTCTTGACCAAATTCTGGTCAACATATTGGTTGTTGTTGATGATTTTCCTCTCTTCCATAATTGCATTAATTTAAAACTATACAGTGTATATTTTCTTTATCACAAATTTCCAGGACTGCATGGTTGTGGGTACAGATGACCGACTATTACATATACATCTTTTTAATACATACTCTGAAATTTGTAACACAGTGAATCACACTCCACAAGATAATTTCATTTCATTTTACAAAAGTGGTGAATGGCTGACTTTTTCTGATTGTCTAATGGGTTCTCCCATTTCACATTGAAAACCAATGAGCGATAAAATTAACACAAGTACAGCCTTGTGCACTATATTGAAAAAGTACATTGCTTGGTTAAAATGGTCGACATTATCCTGTTGATTGGATTACGTACTTTGAAGTATCATTTATGCCCATAATCCCAGATGGTCAGCAACATCTACAAATGTAAATCTTTTTGGGATCAATGGAATAATCCATATCTTCTGGTTTTATCTCCTTCAATGCTTCACACTCTACTGCGCAACAGCATGCCCAAATCTACACATATATTCCAAAATTTCAACAGTTGAGATTCTTGTAGTGACAACATTACCCCTAACAACATAATGGATTATACCATCCTACAAAGCACCAAATAAAGATTTCACTATTAAAAGAATAATAATTTTTCTAAAATACAAATAATTAAAGGGAACACAATTCATGCATTATTGGTTGTTCCATCAAAGTATATACAGAGTACAAAGTCAGTTTGAGAAGACATATGCTTTTTACATTTTTTTTTATTACACTCAATGTAAGCAAAGGACTCGGATACATGCACACACAAATATTGGTTCTCTATGTCCCACCAATCCATCCATAAAGGATGGTTTGACATCACTGGAACACACATCCATTTACAGATCTCTTTGCATCACCATTGGAGGAAGATCGGTATACTCTGGAATTGTTTGCAATTCTTCTTGCAAAAATGAAACATTCTGTAGATATCCTGGGCCCTGTCTAAGAGTTGTGATTGACTGCAACTTGACTTGCGACCAATACCACTCGTAACTCTGTACATTAGAGATAAGGGGATTGGATATATGATTGATTCAGATCAATCGCAACTCTTTATAAAATGAGGCCCTGATGCGCTGATCTCAGAGGGATTTCATACACTTAAGTTTCACAGTCAGCACCAAGCTGCAGCAATTCTTATATTTTCTTATGATGTCCTTTTCTTTCTCCATAGCTTGTATAATGGCTACTCTTTACCAGTTGCGGCATTTGCCAAAATTAACAGGCGACCATATTTTAGGATAAAAATAACCACAGGCCTTGATGTAGAAAACTTTATCCTCACCAAAAATAGATTAAAAAAACATCCACCCTTCACATCATGATTGGCACATACATGAGCATTATTTCATCAAGGTCCAACGGCTCGCTTTGTAACACATAGTTTAGCATGAAAATGTGACCTTCTTTGGAGTTGATACATGTACATGTAATAGCAATGAAAGAGAGAATAACATGACCGATCCCCTGAGTTTCTACTTACAGCATGCTGTACTCGTCCATTTTCACAGCGAAAAAGGACTTATTCAGACGTAGACTACTTTATACCTCAAGTCTCATGCAAACATACAGTCATCCACAATTGATATGAATCAACACATAATTTGATTGTACAAAGACTTCATAGAAGTGACCACCACACGAGTAGAAGAACAACTACAGTCACAGACAATGTTCATGTTTATACTCATGCATTGTATACTACACCATTACATGGGTTAGATCACTTGTTTTCTGACTGTGACCGATACAATCCCTTAAAATTCATGATACCAACATTTCACACACACACACCCAATTGCCTTTTAAGTATAGGGTATGCTACAATGAATTAAACGTTGTCTTATGTCTGCCATACTGGACATCACAAACAGACATTACGTCTAGAATTTCATTTTTCTTGGAATTTTCTGTGAAGAACACAGATCAACATGTTAGCAAAGTTAACGATAGCCACATTCAAATATAAAATGTTGATCATATCACCTGATGGGCGTTTCTAGCATCCACTATGCCCATTAATATGCACTTCAAACCAACACATGGCAATCTAACAGCTCCTATAAACTTAAGTTGAGCTTTCACTTTCATGATTAGACCCTTCATTCTTACATGCAAGTATGATATGAAATCTCCAGATGAAGCCCACATTTTTTCTTCATTGTAGCTGACCGTGATCACATGATCTATCTATACTCCAAGTTCTATGTCGTTTTCACGAACAAGTGGGGGGGGGGGGGGGGGTGTGACCCATGTTGCTATTGGGGACATAAAATGCCATCCTAGACATTGAGGGAGACATCTTGCGGGGTGGCTGCGTTGCCGTTGGTCATGGCCACCTCGTTGTAGGAGGGCGGGGCTGCGGTGCCGTTGCTATGGTCCTCAGCCACCTTGATCATCTCCACCTCCGGGACTTCCTGGACGATATCGTTGGTCCTCAGGTGAGTGAGCTTGGGAGTGGTCAGGTAGGTCCAGCGCTGAGGGGGAGAGAGTGGTCAAGAGAACAGGTTACTACATTGCACCCTTCAAAGGTAAACAAACCTACATTTTTCACAATACAAAGCCAATGACCAAACAGTAAAATCCCTGGAAGGTGAAAGTTCACTAGAATTTAATAAAAAATGGCCAAACTTGAATGGAATGTTATCTCACTATTTTCAGATATTTTCCCCCATTTGCAACTCTATTTTACATACAAACGTTCAGCACCCTAAAATAAACGTAATTTAAGTACTTCAAGTACACAAACAAACTCCACCTTTTCATGACTCTCTTAACTCTCTAAAAGTAGATCCTATTTTTTAAATGCAGAGTAAGTTGTCATAAAACAAGACCCCTCATCAAGAATCAACCATTTCTTTGTGAAATCGGGAATGATCACGCATACACCAAGTCAATGTTAAGTTTACCCACACCATATACGGCTTTAACACCCAATCTGACATCACACTAAGGCCCTGTTTCACAAAGCATGAGTTGCAACAAAACAACTTTACAATCAATCAAAAAATTGCAAGTCCAAGCCTTTGCATACTTTTGCAATAAATCATACAGTTGTGATGGATCCACACAACCAACCATCCACATCAGTTGCAAGTTACGATCGATATCGATCGTAGGTTCTTTGTGATACAAATTCATGAATGATTTATCAGTCATACGATTGATATATCAATCGAAGCTCCAAATAAGCCAAAGGGCCCCGTGGGGCCTACCTCTTTGAGTGAGCCAGAGCTGTTGAAGAGCAGCTGGAAGACAAAGTAGGTGGGCGGGCAGATCATGGAGGCTACAGACATCATCCAGCCAATCATGTAGCCCCACCAGGGGTACACATACTCATCGTTGTACGTCAGCGGCTGGTACTTCACCAGGCTGAAGATGAAGATAGCCTGGAGAGGAGAATAAAGATATCTCATTGTCGTTTTTCTAATAGGAACTATTTACAAATCCTTCCTCACTGTTTGTTTGTGTGTTATCATGTTTTTGTTGTTTTTTTACCAATGTCATTTTCATGTGCAGTTTGACTGTGTCAAGAGACATGGAAATGTCTTTCAATGAGTAAACCAAGATCGAATTGAAATCAAATTGAATGATAATAAGGATTGTTACTGTGATGTGGCTGTCTTCATACTCGGTATTGCTTTGAAACATAACAGAATGAACCAAGATGTCTTGCGAAACAAGGAAGTTTTAAACAACGATTTACTTATCGAAAGAAGAAGTCAAGGATGAGATTATTGCTGTTGTTATGGCCATCAATATCAGAAAGGATTCTTCGTGGGTTTTTTTTTGGTGCAGGGAGTTGATGATCAAAACTCACTTCACTCATTTGTATGTCTACTCTAGAAGACTTGGCATCAACCACAATTGTCTTCATGCAAGTCTTCTGAGGAGGATATCACTTTTGCAGACCTCTTACCGCCCTTGGCACTGAATGAACCAAGCATGGTCACCAGGCATGCTATCACATCACAATTTATACATCATGGTATTAAAATCTTGAGCCAAAGACTAATTGGCGAATTACCATTTGAGCTTTAGCATTCAAGATACTGAACCCTTAATCTTTTCAGTTTGTCTCATTTGTCAAGGACAGGTGCTGTTACTAGGTTTTGAAGAAAATCCACTAGAAAGTTCATTCTTTTTTGCAGTTGTGATATCATATGAGCAATAAACCTGTAACAAAGTGGATTCGCAAAATTACAAAACATCACATTAATATTGTTCCCCATTAATCATACATTTGGAGTTTCCTGAAGTGATGGACAGGCAGACAATCATGATAGACCAAAGTCTTTCTTTTTGTTCTTTGGATGAATTGAATAATATAAATATGTTTGTAATTGCATTTTTTTCTGAACAAAAATGAACATACAAAATTAACCATTTTCCTATGTTGGTAGTTCCATCCAACACCCCAACCCTGATTTTACAGGTACACAAGGCAGTTTTTGTGTCAACAACATGACCTACATCACTCAAGCACAGACTGGGGGCACTAGAGTGCCGACGTATTTGGATTACATTGTGAACCGGCATTGAAGGGTAGGCTGAGGGTAAGCATACTAAGCTGTCATGGCAGGGAACTTACCAAGGAGAAGCAGGGAGTGGTAATGAGCCAGGTGAGTTTGAGGTACTGTCCACAGCAGAACAGGCCTCGAAAGTCGTGCATGGTGGCAAAGTCCTTGATAAACTTCCCAGCACCTAGGAAATGCAGAACGGTAAATAGTAATGCCAATTTCTATGTGGACCTGCGTTAATGTTCACCTGCATGGAAAGACCACCTGCCTATAAAGACCCAATGAATGTTTCCCTTAAACATTTTTTTTCAATTGAAACCTATGTTGAATTTACCTGTCCAGAAAGACCACCTGCTCATAAAGATCACATTTCTTGTCCCCCTCTTCAGTAGTTTTTCTGTACAGGGTTTGTTGTATCACAATTACTTATCATTACTTGATTTTATGTGTTTTATGAATAGAAAAAATACTATGAACATACAACGAACACAAAATAAACAAAAAATAGCACGTAAATCTGACTTGACCTCAATCTATAAAGCAACTCTCCTATGGGTGGAGCATTTAAACACATACAATTAGCTTGGGTGAGTATACCGGTAGCAGTGAGAGAGAAGAGCAACATTATTCATTGACATACATGTTTGAAAAAGGATATCAAATGTTATCATTAGCACTTCTATAACAAGCAGAGGAAATGAAGACCAGGCACATGTTGTCTACTGGCACCTAGTCCCGGTCACAGCAACACTACCAAGGCTACCACTGCCATTTAGCATGATCATACCCAAGGCTTCCATCCTATCACTTGTTTTTATGGGTCTCCGAGAGGACAGGTGTCTATTCAATCAAACAATACTCCCAAAGAGGCTACACTGTTGATGTCTTTTCATGGTTATGTACAGTTGGGCCTGAGATCAACGTCACAGCTGATTGCAATCATTTGCAGTCAGACTGCAGTAAATGTATGGAGCTGATTGCATTTGATTGCAATCAGCTGTGACGTTGATCTCAGGCTCTACTGTAATCAAACTTCATAAGTGGAGTCACTACATGTACACAAAGGTCAGACATCAACTTCCTTTGCCTGCAATTTCTATGCTGGGTGAAAAGTTTCACAAGTGTCAAAAAAGTAGCAAGAGACTTAAAAAAAAAAGATTGTTTTTTATACAAACTTCCATGTTAAAAGCTTTTTTCAGTGTTAAGAAACTACCAATTTTAAAACCTGCTGACTACAAACTATATATAGAATGTACTCCTGGCACTCAACACCCTAGTATAGTCAATTCTGTTTGAAATGGTTGGGAGTTGCTATGGTAACTAGCAGCAGTAGCAGCAGCAGCAATAGAAGTATTGTAGTAGTGGTAGCACATGAAGTAATGGTTTTCCCTGAATACTCTACTATAATTCTCACATCAAATTCCTATTGGTTGCACAATGCAATAAGAGACTACCGCTAATGAAATAAAGTGCATAAGGGAAATAAACATAGGACTTACCATACACCCATCCTATAGCAAGGCTTTCAAAGAAAGACACGAACAAGAGCGCCGCACCACTGGCAGAGTAATTGTCGTACAGCTGGAACACATACATTCCGCCCTGAAAGAACACCAGTGTAAAACATGGTTACAGATGTGTGTAAAAATACATTAAGGTATCATCATTCAACATTTGCACATATGTTCTTACATTCTGGAATATGTGCTTGATACTTTTTGACTAACTTTAAATTTCTGCAGTGTTCATTGTATAATATGTATATGTTGCTGATGAGCCTTCTGGCGAAACAGTCTGTACAACTCACTTAAGCTATACTCCAGTCAATTAATTTTTTTTATATATAAATATATATACGTACAAGAGTACATTAGTTGGTAATTCAGTCATATGCACTTCACTGAGAAGTCATGAGTAAAGGCTCACCCTTGGGGACTTTCATAAGATATATGAGACATAGACATGAAACAATCTTGCATACATGTAGTTATAAGTAATTACCAGTATTCATTAAACTAGTTTTCATTTCGCTCTCTATGAATTCCCCTTCATCTTTGACCAAGAGTTGCAACCCTTCAATGTACAAGACAGTCTAAAAAGTGGAGCTTTTGCAGTTCAACAAATAAAATGTTGTAAAAAAGACAGAAAATGGAAGAAAATACAATTTATTCTTCCTCCCAATAATGGAACTGGAAACTGACTTAGAGTGGAATTACATTGATAGCTAGATTTCAAAGTAGATTTTGGATGTGTCAAAAACCTCTACTGTTCTTATAGCCCAGAGACAGGGACTACAATCCGCACACACAGTGCTTCTCCACTCTACACTGTCTGTGGTGAAGTGAGCAATGCATGCAATACGTAGCACCATGCTGCTGTCCACTGCAATATTGTATAAATGTGACCGCCCAGCTCGAAACCCACAAAAAGTCGCCCAACATAAATTTTCACTTTTTGACAAAGTTTTGAAGAGTAAGTTCTAAGCTTTAAAATGCTATATAACTTGTCAAAATTGGACCATACTTACCAAATCAATAAGTGTTTATAATGAAAGAGTTTTTGGAGGTGCAGTTTCACAGAAAAGGGAGAAAAGAGGATTTAAACATTGGGTTCATTCATGCGCACGAAGCAGAAGTTTCAATGAAAATCTGAATCAAAACCCCATAGCAACTGGTATAAAGGACTTATCAGATTGAATTGAAATTCAATCTTTTAGCTTGTGAATTTTTATTAAGGACCCGCCCGCCCGATTGATAAAGAGCTATTAAGTATCTCGGAAGCAGTTGACCGCGCTATCATCCAATCACAACACGCATTTGCTGACCGTGGGAAAATAGGTCAAATCTTCATCCCTAGCAACGAGCATGCAGAGTTCGAATTCCGCGATCGACTCGATCGAAAGCAGTGCCTGTCCGAAAAAATATGGTCCAGAATAACTGCTATTATCTCGCTTTCGGTTTCGTTTTATGCCACCAAATTTTGACAGCAGGTAGAGGAATGTTCACTCTTTCAGATAGGACAAATTTCAAAAATTTGATGGTCAACCCAAATGACATATTTTGGTCTATTACAGAAAATCGTACCCTCGACTTTTTGTGGGTTTCAAGCTGGGCGGTCACAAATGTAGACTATGGTTGCGACCTTTCAAATCTAAACAAGGATAATTTTTCAATTTCTCTGAAAAGGTTAGTGAAGGTATGACTGAGATTACATACAAGTTCTTGTGTTCTTGTTAGGATATATTACTGATTCCTGCCCAGTTTCATGACTTGCGCAAATGGGCTACCCTTTAATGATAAACAAATATCATTATTTAGATACTTACATAAGTAACCATAGGTAGGCCTCCTATGCAGAACATTAAGCACGTCAAGAAGGCGAAGTATTCTCTCCTGTTGCCCTTCAGCAAATAGTTAGGAAACAGGTCGATGAATGCAGTCACAAAGCCTTCCACACCAACAAACTGCAAATATGAAATATTGAGAAATATTCAATAATATAAGCTCATCTTCCCAACTAAAATGGGGGGGGGGGGGGGGGGCAATATTCCCAAAACCCTACTAGCCCAGTTGGTTGCCAAAAAGAAAACATGTAGCTGAATGCACATTTGCAGCTTCACTGTAGCTTGACTTAGTGAACACTAAACAATTAGAAGATGGTGACAGACCATCAGACAGATATTCAGTCCTTGAATGCTTCCATGGTGAACTCTAAACTTCCCTGTCCCTCTCTGGCATTAGACAGACATGGACACAGCAGAAGGGGAAAAAGAACAAGAGAAATGGAAAGAGAGACAGGAAGAAAGAGATGGAGTAACAGCTAGTGGATGGGCTGGAGGGGGGGGGGGGTGAAATTGGGGACAAAAAATAAGCTTCACTGTTGTACAGCTAAATCCCCTAAAAACAAATATGTCAGTACTTGTACTTTTCTATTTAAGCGGTAACCCAGGGATCAGTACTTTGCTTGAATTTCCTTTTTAATTCAGGTACAGTGCACAAACATAACAGTCATTCTGTATTGTTTACTGTTGTTTTTCTTGGTTGTATAATTTGTCCTAAAATAATACAGTACAGACAGTTGGACCAAGGATGTTTAAGTACATGGATATCCATCCCTTTGAACAAGGTTTGATGCTGCCACTTAAAATGCATGACTGCTCTTAACATGATGCATACGCGATTGCGTCACATTCACCTGGATTTTATAATAGGTCATACACATTCCTATACATGCATACAATTCAGCTTTCGCTGCTGAACTTTTAACTTTGTCACTAAGTGCTTGTTATGTAGTTAATAAGGACAAGCAATTACAACATTTTATACTTTTTGAGATGAAAATACTGCACAGCTGGGCACGTTTTTCATGTTACTTGTCCGAAAGTAACGTTTCATGCAATTTTTTAATGGAATGTGATGTGGAACATTGTGAAATTGAGACTTTTGTACTGCAACTTGATATCACGTTTAGAACCTTTTTGCCATATTGTAACAATATTCCTCGATTGAATCTTCTATGCACTGTAGATATTACATATCACAACTGCCCAAATATATGGGGTGAGGATCTTATTTCCCCAAATTCCCCAATTTTGTTTATATGTCAAATCCAGGCAAAAATCATCCAGAGAATCGGTGGCTTCGAACATGGGAGATCAAAGACAAAATCTTTGTAAAGTGTTCTTTTGTGACTAGAAGCAGAGTACAATGAATCTGCATTAATTAAATGGCTGCTGGCGTTCCATGTGCTTAAACATCCTTGGGTGGACATGAATTCATGGGTTGCACAAAGTACAGGTAATGTCACAGGTATAGTCACGCCAGGACAGTTCTGTCATGTCCTTTGGACCCATTTTCATTTGATTTCAGGATCGTATGAAGGAATTGTCTCAAAACTATATAGTCATTGAAATGAAACATGACTGAGAAACATGATGAATACAGGCAAAATAAGTTTTAACTACCACTTCTAACCATTACCATTAAAGGATACCTGTCGTGCATAGCGAATATAATTTGGCAATTGTTATGTTTTGTTAGATTGCATGTGCTTTACTGCAAATCTATGCATGTACACGATTGCTCTATATGCAAGTTCCTTGCGCTGGGAAATGTTGCTCACAGATTATGAGCTTCATACGTAGACTAACTTCACATTTCATTACTTTATTGTCATTAAATGTTCTTTGAATGTTTCCATGGTGAGAGTGTACTAATAAATACTATTTAGAAAATAGCAAAACTTTCGGTAACACCATGTGGTTGTATTCTTTCGGATAATTGGCCCACTTATGGGGTGAAGAAAGGAAAGGAAAGTGAAAAGTGAAAAGGAGAGGTGAATTTTTATATTTTATAACACTTACACAAGACTATTTTTAGCTTTAGTTTTCGGTGTTTTAAACCGAAAATAAATGGGATGGAATGGAGGTAGAAGAAGAGGGTGGGTGTTGATGAAAGTTGTGAACTAGTCACAAAGTAGTGATAAAGAGAAAAGACAAGAAAAGAAAATGAGAAAGGTGTAGAAAAGTTATAGTCAGTTCTGCAACTAACTATAGATTTCTTTCAAAATCTGAAAGAGGGAGTATCAGTCTCGACGTTTCGGGCAGTGTGCTCTGTCCGTCATCCGGAGAATAACTCGAAGAAACTAACGAGCGCGCCGGGTATTTATGTGATCCGAAGGGATCCGAAATAACCCGAGAGTATCCGAAATCAGCCAATAAGAATAGAGCGTTTCGGCGCGAATGTGCTGTGTGCACTAGAGCGTGAAACAGCTGAATAGGTGCGAAAGTGCGGCGCGAATGCGCGGTGTGCACTGGAGCGTGAAACGGCGCGAAAGTGCGGCGTATTCAATTCCCCGAGCTTTCGGGTAGGTCGTCGTCCCGTGTGCGTTGTGCGTGGTGGTGCTGCCGGTGTGCGTGGTGAAGAAGTGGCATCCAGATATCGTTGATCACAAGTCCGCTCTCCTGTGGTACCGTGTCGTGTTGAAGAATCTCGATGGCTTCTCTCACGCGCCGGGTGTGCCAGTGCTTAATGGATGTGATGAGTTCTGCGTTGGACCAGTCGATGCGATGATTCTGTTGCTGAGCATGTTTGACGATAGCTGATTTCTCCCACTCGTTCCGTCTAAAGCTGGTCTGGTGTTCCTTGAGTCTGGTCCTAAGGCTTCTTCCGGTTTCTCCAACGTAGAACTGACCGCATTCACACGGTATCTTGTAGACTCCTGGTTGAGTGTCCGGCGGCTTCCTGTCTTTGTGGGTGAAGAGCTTGGAGTGCAGCTCCAAATAGTCTTGTGTAAGTGTTATAAAATATAAAAATTCACCTCTCCTTTTCACTTTTCACTTTCCTTTCCTTTCTTCACCCCATAAGTGGGCCAATTATCCGAAAGAATACAACCACATGGTGTTACCGAAAGTTTTGCTATTTTCTAAATAGTATTTATTAGTTTATTGTCATTGTTCTATACCCACCAAAACCATGTTAATTTAGATCTGGATGTGAAAATGGCAAATTTGTTTACCGACTTGCAATATATCTCTCTCCCTTTTGTCTGTATGTTTCTTTATCTCCTTCCCCCACCATTCCCCGCCCCATTTATACCTGCAAGACATTCACATGAAAAACTATTAGGAATATTGGGATTCGATATATTTGCGATATCAATTTGCGATACCGATATCTGATCGATTGCTCTTGGGACGTATACTTCCGGTAAGAGTTTGGTATGTAATCAATTCACGCAATAAAGCACAGAATCTGTAATTTCGACCCTTGCAAACCTCGTAATATCAAAATGGAAGGGTTGTTACAGAGGACTTGAAAAATATATCACCAATCACTCACGGCAAACTTTTTGCCTACCTCAAGCCCTCAACATTGATTGTGGATGGACTAATGAAAGAATGAGAAGACACAAGCAAGACAATGGCTATAGACTGTTCGTGAATCGGAAGTTCATATCCCAAGAATAAAAGGTAAAAAATTAGTGCGCCACACGGGTTCAGATTCAGAGAGCTATATGCGATAGGGAGAACTAAATACCTAAAATCTTTTTATGAAACAAGTGTTGCCCTACAGACCATGTTTGTGCTGCTGCTCTAGCTGTGATGGCATGGTACCTTAGCACTAAATCCTACTACTGTGCATGCATATGCAGCATGTTAGATAAGCTTACATAAGTACACAACACGTACACATAAGTACAAGTACACATATTGGTTATGCAGATAATCCTTCCTGGTCTTTATAAGTCATGAATATGTAATCTAGTCTCTTTATCTTATGGATTATGAGCTCCATTCATCTAACCTTATCTTAGATAAATCTATAACACTCATTAACAAAGACAGATAAATTAGTGCAATCTTCCAGTGCCAAGAAGAGTTACCAAGTTACCCAATGCCATGTTTGAGCATACACAGTGATTACAGTGAGTGTTGAATCACAGTGCTTACTTAGTGCTCACTATCCATCTGTCCAAAGGTCATTTCGCAAAGGGTCTTGGTATGGTTTAAAGGGAAACAAACCCAAGATATTATGTTGAATTGAATCAAAGCAGTCACATCAGACATATGGATTGGGAAAAGTTTGAGAAAAAAATAAGAGCAAAATGATGAGCTGTGAATTTTTGAAAATGACGATTACCAGCACTGAATTCTGATCTTCATGGGCAACTCTCCATTGGTTAGCAATGATTCATGGTACAGGATTTCCATTGCTTTCAATTGAGTTGTGAACCAGAAGGAAACAAGATCACCTCTGCATTATTTCTCTATTTTTGGATTTACAGAGCAAAATTATAGGCCTAGTGCTAAGAAATACTGGTAACTTTGTGACAAGTCTGATTTCTCTCCAGTAACTTTGACCAATCTGTTTCTCAGAGTTTTTGTCTTTCATTCAACTCATTGTCAAGGTTTCAATCCCCTTTAATGCCATATGCACTCTCTGGCCTCCCTTGAGGGACAAAGTGTGAATGGGGGAAGATATACACCATCCAGTTGACCTGAGTTAAGGCAGAACATCTAACATGTACAGAAGTTGATTGAACATTTGGGGACATCTTTTAAGGACAAAGAGAAAAAACTTGAGACATATGTGTGAATCTTAACAAATATGCCACAATCAAATGCAGTCCATTGGTTCTTCAGAATATTAATTGGCTCGGGAAAGGGGAGGGAGAAGAACAGGAGGAAGAGAGGGGGAAGGACAGGAGGGGAGGGGAGAGCAGGCTAGTACTGGCGTCCCCAGAGCCAATACTTCAGTACGGAGCGACAAACAGCCATTATCCAATCTATACCAGCTGTGCTACCTCATTGGAATGGCACACATTTCTCATGCAGTTAACAACATTCATAAAGTACATGAAAGTGCCCATTTTCCACATTTTGTTTTTAGTTGGAGTTCTCAAGAAATTCCAGTTGACTTGCAGGCTCTCTTCAGACTTGGCATATAAATGTTTGCATTTCATGCAATATTGAACGACTGATTTGAAAGTATAATAGTGTTTGTCAAAATATGCTGAAACATCCTTAGGGAACATGTCTTTATATTTGTTCCTGTTTTGAGATTGAGAACTCAAGAATTATTTAAGTGCTTGATTCCCAGGAGAGGAATGAGAACCGCTTAGACATTATTAATGTTAAATATCTTGGAAATGACCTAGCAATTTTGCAAAGGGTTATGCGACCTTAGGATAGCTTGGTATGTGTCACACAAATGTGCTGTTTTGTTATGACATTAAATTATCGACGCCAAGTCTGCAGTGCAAAATCATAACAGTCAAACCTTTAAAGACCACCCTAAAGAAAAACAGAAAAAAGTGGTCTTTAACCCACTATGTACCAGATAAATTCTTGCTCTATGGGAAATGTGTGACTTGCTCGTGAAAAAGAATCATACGTAGCATACAAAGAGTTCAATACAGGTAGTCTTTATAGACAGGTGCAATTACATGCCAGCTGTTTTCAAGTTGGATTCAAGTTGTGCCTTTTTATGAGACATGAACCCTTACTGCAATATAGTGAAACCTGCTTAAGCCCCCCCCCCCCCACCTGTCTAGAAAGACCACCTGCCTATACAGACCACATCTGTGTTTCTTTGAACACTGTTTCTCATTGAAGCCTGTATCAAAGAAACCAGTATATAATGGTAACTACCATGGTAACATCACTCAAAAGCCAATAAAATTCAAGGTTTCCGTAGAAGTTGTCATTGACAGCAAAGTTACTATCAATGGTAAGTTTTATGAAACAGGGCCCAGAATGCCTATCTCTCATGTATGGTCTTTATATACAGGTTGAACTCTATTAAGAAAGTAAGCCATCTGACTGCCCAGGTTGAAGTAGGAGGAACAACAATCTTAGTGCATGCATAAACCCTACCAATTGCTGTTTTTATATATTGACTGTCAACACACATCATGTGATTACCAAAAGGAGGGGTATGTTTGAACCATTTACAGCTTCAGTTATAGATTGTTTGTAAACATGCACTGCTGTATGTGTCTTTCTTATTTTGTGATATCCTAACAAGAGTCATTGGCACACTTTTTATCATGAGGTGAGGATTGTTTGCAGCATGCACTGCTATGTTATTTCTCCAGGTCTTTCTTATTTTGTGAATATCATTCCATAGATAAGAACTATTTGCCAGCATACTGCTGCTGTGTTACTCCTGGACAGCACTTTCTTATTTTGTGCAAATATACTCAACCTGTCATTGGCTCACTATTCATTTCATATTTCTTTACTTTCTCATGTTTGTGTCTAAAGTAAGCAGGGTTCAAATAACAGGGTTAATAACATATTTATCATTAGGGTCAATATACTTCCAATGGATGTCTACTCCTTCAATATGATTCACATGGCTGCTGGCTTGAGGGTGACAAGGGTACAGTTATGTGTAAATCAATCAATCAATATTTTTACTTTCATATAAAACATACGACTTTCATGTCCGTATCCACTTATCCAGATATAGATTCTACACAAGAAAGTTTTGGACCACTAAGGTGGTGGTAAAAAGATTGCTCCTACTACTGGAAGTAACATGTACGTCACAGATTAGATACATAAGTGGAAATGATGTTATCGAGGCTCAAATTAGACCAGGATTATGACCAGGCCCTTTGAGTAGTACTGTATAAGAGATGGTACACATCATTATTGTAATTGTTATTACTTGGGGACATGCCAAGAGATTCTGAATATGTGAAACTGTACAAAAGTTCAAGGTAGAAAAGGTCAACCAACTCAAATATGGCCAGAGCATGAGCTCATGGTGGTCCTGTGCAGTGGCAAGCATTTCCAACTGAGCTGCATGTGCGGCCTAGAATCAATTAGCCAGATCAAATGGATATTCAGAGATGCCAACCTCTTGACACAAAAAATCAGACTGAATATCCTCAAAAATCGTATTTTTGAGTGAAAAATCAGATTTTCACGAAAACTCAACATGACCAGTGGCCTGTTGGCCCCAAGCCAGGAAAATGTTAGAAAAATGTTTTACTGGTAACAATGGGAAAGTGAAATGTTTGCTCTTTCATCTGATCTTCACTCTTTTCATCCCATACCGATTACAGTATTACCAATAATGGGACATCTTCGCTGTAAAGCAAATGTATAAGTGGCAACACATGCTATCACAATAGTATGAGAGCACCTATTTGGATCTTAGAATAAAGATCAGCGAAGTCACCTAAACCAGACCTGCCAACTTCTGGAGTTCAAAAACTGTATTCTTTAATCCAAAATGTTGTATTTTACCAACAAAAACCGTATTTAAAAAAAAAACGGATCAATGTCTCTTACAGTTCCTACATCGGGCATTTTTTATGGAGCATTGGTTGCATATGCATGATTTTGTCATGACTGGTGTGCTCAATGAACCAATGAACATCCCCAAATTGCTAATGTGAGATGCTGGTAGGATACCTTACAAAACAGAATGGGCATTTCGCCATTGAATATGGCACACACACAAAATAAGATTTAAAAAAAAAAAAAAAAAAAAAAAAAAAAAAAAAAAAAAAATCGATTTTTTTTTTTTTTTTTTTTTTTTTTTTTTTGGAAAATCGTATTTTTTAAAGGAAAATCGTACTGTCGTATTCAGTTCTAAAAATCGTACTAAATACGACAAAATCGTACTGGTTGGCATGTCTGGATATTTAAGGGGCAGCTCAGTACAATACCAAGTTCTTGTTAATAAAACAAGAAAATAACAGATTGGTACAAAGTAAAAATCAAGAATAACAAATGACTCTACAAATACTATATGATAACCTGCTACAAGGATGTGATGTTGTAGTTGTGAGCAAATTCTCTATTCTTCCAGTGTTTGCCCTTAATGGTGGCCTGAGGGGCAATGGCCACCTGAAACTCTTAAATCAGTGGCCTGGCTGGCCACAGAAAAAATGTTCATAGCTCAGTCTGGGCCACCTGGATCTCTCAGTCAAGTGGCCATGCTGGCCTCCTTAAATATAAGTTAAAGGCAAACCCTGCCTTTGGATGCAAACATTTTACTAAATGTTCCTTTATTTTTAAAATTATATTATCAAGCTGCTTAGACGTAGTGCATGTCACACTGTATGAGGCACTAACGGTTGAAGGAGAATGAACCTACCTCACTGTCAATCCCAAGAATGATGAGCATGAAGAAGAAGAGGAAGGACCACAGTGGTGCCACAGGCATCTGGGATATGCCTTCTGGATAGGCTATGAACACCAAGCCGGGACCTAGACGTACAACCACACGTTAACGGGAGAAACAGAGGAAAGAAAAACAAAAGAAACAAGCGTCACAGGCTGTCCTTTAACTTGACATACATGGTTGGCTTCTTGGATGATGGTTGGATGGTGAGTATGATACACATGGTTGGGACACTTTGGTTGACACAGATGTCTCTACCAAGGAACACACAAATTTGTATGAAAGGGTACTTCTCAGGATCATGGGGGCGGGCTGTAGGGATTAAAATGGCAGGTGGTTACCATTACAAAGTCAGAATGGAAGGGATAGGATAGGCGAGTTCTAGAGAAGGCGGTGGAATATGGGAAGGGGTAGGGGTAGGGTAATGGGCAGGGGGAGGGTAAGGGAGTAAGGGGTAGGGGGTAGGGGGTAGGGGGTAGGGGGTAGGGGGTAGGGGGTAGGGGGTAGGGGGTAGGGGGTAGGGGGTAGGGGGTAGGGGGTAGGGGGTAGGGGGTAGGGGGTAGGGGGTAGGGGGTAGGGGGTAGGGGGTAGGGGGTAGGGGGTAGGGGGTAGGGGGTAGGGGGTAGGGGGTAGGGGGTAGGGGGTAGGGGGTAGGGGGTAGGGGGTAGGGGGTAGGGGGTAGGGGGTAGGGGGTAGGGGGTAGGGGGTAGGGGGTAGGGGGTAGGGGGGGTAGGGGGTAGGGGGTAGGGGGGGGTAGGGGGTAGGGGGTAGGGGGTAGGGGGTAGGGGGTAGGGGGTAGGGGGTAGGGGGTAGGGGGTAGGGGGTAGGGGGTAGGGGGTAGATGGTAGGGGGTAGTGGGTAGGAGTAGGGGTAGGGGGTAGGGGGTAGGGGGTAGGGGGTAGGGGGTAGTGGGTAGGGGGTAGTGGGTAGTGGGTAGTGGGTAGGGGGTAGGGGGTAGGGGGGTAGGGGGTAGGGGGTAGGGGGTAGGGGGTAGGGGGTAGATGGTAGGGGTAGTGGGTAGGAGTAGGGGTAGGGGTAGGGGTAGGTGTACGGGTAGGGGGTAGGGGTAGGGTTAGGGGTAAGGTAATGGGTAGCTAGTGGTAAGGGTAGGAGCATGGTTAGGAGTAGGAGTACTGTTAGGGGTAAGGGTTAGGAGAAATGGAAAGTGGCATTGGTGAGGTTTAGGTACAGACCAGGGTGGGGAAGGAGTAGAGAGCAAGTGGAAATGAGAAGGGGCATAATGAGCAGCCTCCTGCCATTTGAACCATTACCATGATGGTCACACTGAGCCTAGGCATGCAAACTCTATCGACACCAAAGCAAACTCAAACCAATCCCAAAGTTCTCCTCACCCCTTGCTTAACCACAATCTTAATAAATAATCTAATCTTGGAACTTAAGGAACCTCTATTAAGCTGGTGCAGACATTCATCTTTCCCTCTCCAGTACAGTCCTTCATGATGTTTTTTTGCTTGTCCGGTAATATCACTCTTCCTTTTTTTGTAGGAGGCAGGACAGCATAACAAAAAAACAGGGTACGGGTATCTACACAAGATTGTTTTTCCTTCACTCTAGAACAAAAACCTACGCTGACTGCATAGCCATACTATAAACAAAATTGCATGAAGTAATATTCTGGTCTATGGCGTATAACAACACTAAAACTGACATAAAGCTCCACCAGTTTTATATTCGAAGAGACTACCGGTACTACTAATAATTTTCCAGTCACACGGTAAATCATCAGCTTGTTCAATCATACTTTCCAGGGTCACAGAACGGAAAATGCTGGAAATACAGGAAAAGTATTGGACTTTCCTTTTCTGACGTTACCCATTGTATGAATTTATAAAAACAGAATATGCTCAATGTGTCACACCGTTACATGCTTGTGGGCACATCAGCCAAGATAGCCATGAAGGAAGCTTCTATACATATTCCATAACATTGTGTTTGATAACAAGGACACACAGAACAATCGACTTCCTGATAAATTCTGTCTTCCTGAAGTAAATTGTTCTTTTACGCGTGTTTGACATTAATACCTAGCCACGCCCCGCCTAAAAGCCTTTTTCTTGTTTTGGTAAAGCAACATTGTATAAGTGATCATGGATCTAGGAACTTGCGCTCTTTTCCCCCTAACATCCTATGTAACAATTATTTTGTTAATAGGATGTTGGGAGGCATCATTATAATGGGTAGGCCGACATCTGGATGTATTTGAACAATCTATTTCAGTCCATCTTCCGTCGATGTCAGAGCTAGCTCCTATTGATAATTCAGACTATAGACAGACATGTATTCATACAAGCTCCTTTCATGAATAATGGCCACAAAAACACAGGATGTGTCAAAAATGGGGGCAAGGGAACAAGGTGCACACAGTGCTAGAAATATCGAGAATTTATCTAAAAAAAAAACATTGTCTCATTTTACAATGATTTCCTACGGGGCAACAGAGCTACTGCAAATGTACAAAGACACACTCAAAGTATAAAGTAAAGTACCTTTATACAAATATATCATTTTAGAATGTTATTCTTTCGTAACCATATAATCACAGTGAGCATGTAAGTCCTCAAATGTTTATCGGTATATTGAATATGAGATACGAAAATGAAGCACTTTATGTACACTCTCCTGACGGCTTAACATTTCAAGATATTCCTAGCAGTTTATCATTATTGAATAATAACATAGATTGAATCATAATTAAGATGTAAACAAGACTGGTTAATACTGTAAATTTGGAGAACAAGCAAACTTTTTCTTGTACCAAAATGGTTTGCACCATGATAGATTTGAATGGGTGTATTTTGTCTTAAATATGAAGAATGAGTTTAAAAGCATGAACAATTAATTCTTATGGTCTTTAAAAAAAAAGCTTGAAAGAAAGCATGCCAGAAAATGGGGTAATATATACCATTCATGAAGGAAAATCATTGAATGCTCAATACTGTAGTATTAGAATAAGTAACCTTCATAATAACTGTCAGATCTAGAGGAAATAATTAATAGCTTGTGCACCAAAGAAAGAAATATGCACGGCATATCTATTCCTTCCATGGCCTTGTTAATTACTACTGGTACAGAGTACATGTCATTCAACATTTGCTGACGATTAACATTATTGATAAGATTTACTCTCCACATTAAATATATTCACACAAGTTTAATGTTTAACAATAGAATGTGATCTAAGTTGTGTTCAAGAAAAGCCTCTAAATGTCCTAGATAATTCATTTTTTTCTTGTTTTGCTGGTTCTGCTTCCATTAAGTGTGGCTACGTACTCACCACATACTTACCCTTAAGAGGCAGAGAGCAGCAAAGGGTACTTTTTAACTATATGATACACACAAAACGAATGAATGAATAAAAAAAATATGCCACAGAGGGCATATGAAGCATAGCATATTGCTATACCAATTAGACAAAAGGCCCTACCTATACTCGTGTAAAAGCATCTCCAAGAATAGTTGGAATGTCTTATCATTACACAGCCATTCAATCATTAGTGCATGTGTGTTATTCAGTATCTACACTACACCCACCTCTATCAGAACATACTGACAACTCTCAGTTTTTAAAAGGTCCACTGCTATATAAACTCTCTGAGAAGTAGACCACGCTTCAACTAAAATAGAAATACACCATATATGTTGTCTATTTCAACTATCAGTTAATGCCCCTCCATGTTTATTAATACTATTTAACTAATAGTTAACTGGTTATCAAGAAACAAAACAGGAACCGTTCAATGTTGGTAAATTTCCAAAACTACATGCTGTTAATACAAATAATGACCCAAAATGAACCAAAATCTCCATCATAAAATTGTATATGGAGATAGATCTCCATTAAAAATGCATTTTGATTGAATAATAATAATAATAATAATAATATTCAGTTCTTGTATAGCGCATAACGCATAGCTACACATGTCCCTATGCACTTAAATGAAATTAGAAAGTAAGTAAAGAGTAAATGATTGAAAAAATATCATTTCAACATAAAAGCCTCAACAATATGCTATATTCTAGATAACATACAGCTAATAAAACTGAAGTACAACTTCTTTTACCCAAAATTATGCTTTATAGTTCTTTCTAGAGCAAGAAGCTGTAATGAATACTCTCACATATTTGTTCTTTCATGTACATACTGTACATTTAACTTTGTGCCAAATGCATTTGTATGGAACATGCTCTCATCTGTATGTTTTCTCCTTCGACTTATTTTTTTTTTATAAGAAAGCCTGTTATTTAAATGTGGGGGCATGCAGATGGAAAAAGATATTAGAATATTATGGTCTACACCTGGACTGGTTAATTTCTCCCTCTCTTTCTCAACATACATGCCAACTGAGCATATTTGATTACCATGATAATATAATTATCAAAACATTGCTTACAGCCATGTCTTTACTGAATGATACGTCAGAAATAAAAATTTTCTTTTTTGGAAAAGAACAAACTGCACCTTACAAAGGAATAAAGGTACTATCATTTTGAAGGCATGTAAATGTTTATCATAAAATGTTGATAGGAAAAAGTAAATATCCAGAATTGATATAGATAGAGCTGCATTTGGACTCTGCATTGAGAATGAAGTTCCAATATCATTCAAGTAAAAGTAGACAAAGATTGGTAAGAAAAATATGACCAGCCACAGGCAATGTGAATAGAAGTATTCTGATTTTTATTTCAAAATGCTTCTGCTTTGATGTAGGCTGACATCATCTTTTTCAAATATATTAAAATGCTTTTGAGACTTCAAAAATATTCAGATGTTACTCGTTTTTTTCCAACTATAACTTGTGTTTCCCATCTCTTTTTATTAAGGCTGCATCTTAAATTCAACCAGGATTTAAATATCTTATTGGCCCTGTAGGTAACTAACAAAGCCAAAATATTTTTTCTTTTAAATTCCAATGTAATAAGCACAGCTGAATGTACATAATGCATACTTGTACATACTTCATTGATTTTTGTTTCAAGAAAATCTGACTTAGCTTCTTGCATGAATAATGGAGATTTATTTGTCAGGCCCATTATACAGAACATGAATCTCTCAAATTGAAATGAAAATAAGTATTGTATTTTTATAGATTTTCTGCCACTTGAAAATGAACGATCGAGAGGGAGTTGTAGTCATGCATTACGCTTAAGAGATAGATGAGAGGGTGGAGTCTTTCATAGACTTTTGAGGTTTGCGAGCCATGATGCATTGCCAGTGTCCAGTAATCCCTTGATGTGGCTAACTCATCAAAATATCTATATCAATAGCTTCCCTTTCAAAAATCATCTGATTAGAAAGAACACACTTGCAGAATAAAAATAATCAAAATTACTGGGCATCTCTGAAGAAAGGGTGGCAACATCCTCAAATCTCTGAAGTTTAAAATTCAATACTTCATTGAAAAAAGGGGGGGTTCCAAAAGCACGTAATTCACCAAAAAGTGCGCCAAAAATTTCCCTACGTAAATCCCGCAAGTACTTCTCAAATGAAATGAATCGACGAAAAGTTCTCAGTGTGGCTACAACACCTGGCAAAAACAACTTGTAAAAAAGGTTTACCCAAAAAGCACTTCAACCAGCAAAATGCAAACTATCAAACAGGTCATGGAAAAAAGAATCCAGTCTGCATAAAATGCCTACTCTGCAACTCTGCTCTGTGCATAGATGCATCCCTTAAATTGCCGAAAATAAACAACCTTGCATGTCTGTCTTTGTTCTTGTCTACATTGTGTTGTGTTGATGTCAAAAACTGTAAAATCACAAGTTTGGATAGTTTATATGTTGTCAGTATGTTTAAATTGAGTAAAGTGTGTCCAGTAAGTGTGTTTTGATGTTGAAGTGGCATAAAAAGTGTGTTAGATCCCGTGCAAAAACCCCAAAAAGTGAATAACGCTGTTAAGATTATTGATATTAAAGAGAATGGTGGTTAAAGTGGTTTTTAGTAGTGGTGAACTGAGGGTAAAGTAATTGTGAAAACATAAAAAAATTCTGTCATATTAATTGCCCTAGAGTACAAATTGTAGAAATTCTGAGAAAAATCATGTCAAACAAAATATGGAAGAGAAAGAAAAGAACAGCCACTAAATGCTGAATTACATCAGTATCTCTCTGTCCTTGAGATGGTAGAGAGAGCCACAAAGTACTGAAGATTGAAGGTTGTTATATCACATTGGTTCAAAGAGCCGTTTGAACCAAGCTGAAATTCATAAGGCCTCTTGCTTTTTACCTCAACAGTGTAAACAAGCTCGACCTTTTAACTGATATGAGTCCTTGGGTCAAATTACACTTCTTTTAATGTCATTACATAGCATAGAATTTCTGTGACCAGTGAAATGGACAGGTGTTCGCAACAATGTGTAAATACTTGCCTTTAATAGATGTTGATTTTTCTTTAGGATGTCATATCACATACAGTATTTCAGGCAATTCCAAATTTTGAAAATGGTTTCTCATTTCCTATGAAGACGGATAATCTTGGAACCATATTCTGACAAGCAATTGTTGAACATTGGGTAGAGAGGTAGGTGTGACTTCATAATCTCTACAGAAGTTTCATGTAGGTATGAATTTAAATAAAAGGCTGACAAACATCCAACAGTTTCACCCTAACCACTATACCACCATTTATTCCCAATATTAAGTTCTCACACCCACAATGCAAGTTTTGCTTGCAATCTTATAAGTGACATTGTGTGTATCTCCAATCATGTCTCGCCTCCACGAAAGGCATGATGTTAATATGTTAAAAAAGAAGGAGAAATAGAATGTAGAAATCATGGAAGAAGAATAATGGTTTATTTGATGAAAAGAGGTATTCATCATGTGCATGTATAAATGTGTCTTTAGAGTATATACTTGTGTTAAGAAGTCAGCATGAGCATGACTTGTATCTGTTATCTGTTGATGCTGTGAGTGATTGATAATAGTAAATGTATGGTGGTGGAAAATGCAAAAAAAAAGGAGATTATGCAAGAAGATCACGCCCGTTATATAAAAAGCAGAAAAACCGAGCAGAAAAGTTGCTTGGCCACTTTGTCAACTACAAAATACCTGGGGGTGCGATCTCTCTCTCGCTCCCTCTCTGGCTCGCCCAGTCTGCGCTGCTCGACGAGAGAGAGAGATCGGCACACTTTTTGTTTTTCTTAAAGAATTACCTGACGTTGCCACGTCCGCAACTTCAACCCCCTGCCTTCCAGCCATGAAGCCCAAAACGGAGAAAATCACAAAACCAGAGTACAGACTTGTGCCACTGTTTGTACAGGCGAAAATGACTGCATCCCTATATTCAAAGATCATGGGGGAGTAGAGCATCAGATACAGACAAATGGTGATGAGATGGAAGATCGCAAACTCTGTGGCGTCTGAAAGTTCTGCTTATGATCCCTCCCTTTTCCATAAAAAGACTATTATCAAAATCTATTATGAAAAAATACTTTTTTTTCCTTTTGTGATTATCAGTCGATTTCTGCAGGATGCAAGCCTGATCGAGGCTAGGTTTTCTTGATATGAGCAGAACTTCCTTCACCTTTGTGAGTCAAGTGTGTGAACTTCCTGACATTAACATACGAAATGTTGCAACCTAAAACTAGCCAACAAACTGTATGTAGCCTATGATGTGATGTTCAAATAACAAAAAGAAAACCCTCCACTATAAACAAATAAACGAATGAATAAAGAAATAAAGGGATAAAAAAAGGAAGATATATATAAAAAAAAAACTATAAGGATAAATATTTTTAGCATATAGCCTAAATAATTCCTACAGTTCCTGTAGCTTTCAAGTGAAGGGAAGCTGGGTGTTTCTCGCGACTTACCTTACGAAGTGGACGTCAAATTTATTATAACTGCCAAGAGCAGCCATGGTGCCAAGGCCAATGGAATACGAAAAGAAAATTTGAGTTGCAGCATCCATCCACACCTATGGACCATGAACGAGGTGAGAAAAGGAGAAAAGGAGAAAACAAGAAAAGAAGAAAAGTCGTGGTTAACTATTAAAACATAAATAAACAGAGAATGTAGAGTAAAGATAATTGTTAGGTCCCATAAACTCAAAGTAAAAAACAGTTTTAATGATGAATACATATTAACTGAAATTTTGCTATGAATGTAATTTCATGTACATGTATGTTAAATAAAATAGTAAAAATTCTGTACCAGAACTCAGTCAACAAAGTATTTTGGTTCATGATCGAATACTATTGACAGTTTCTGCCTACTCTCTGCTGTAAGAGGGTAAATAAACCTGATCGTATGATCATACTACCCACATTTACACTAGAGCATGAGCCAGACATCTGCTCTTCATCCAGGGTTATGCAAAATTGTTTAGTTGTGATTTTACTGCAACGCATTGCAAATCGAAGGTTGAAACCAATTAACTCTCTCATTCCTATTGGTAAAAAAGAGTGTAAAGTTAATGTACACTTGGTACTGAAAGGATTTTAAAGTGTTGTTTCACAGTAAATGCAGTCAATTTGTCATCGAGAGGGAAGAGGTAAGTCATTGTGTGACATATGTACCTTGTGGCTCTTATAACATGCAGCATACCCCGGTCAAGGTCAATGTCAATGACGCCAGGGACATAGGATCATTTCAAAACAAGAATATGCGCAAACATTGTCACCATGCTCATGCACCCCCACCCCAGAAAATAAGACAAAACCCACACCACACCAACACAATCAAAGGCAGATGTGCATGTATACACACAAGAGTAAGTAGTAGGTGAGAAGTAAAAAGAGTCGATGGAGATTGGATGGATTATCTGTCTACCCCCCCCCCCCCCCCAGCTCTCTCTTCATGGCCCCCCTCTCCCACCCCTCCTCTCTTTTCCTCTCTCTTCCACCCCCCCCCCCCCCCCCCCCCCTCTATTGGTGATGTGAGACAAGTACAGATAAAGCGTCTAGTCTATGTAAATAAGATGATGCAATGAACAATGACACATCAAATTCTGACCACTGTGTTAAAAAAAAACATATAGATATTGGATGAAAGGACAATACCAACTGGGTCATATCGCACACAGTGACATAGCAACTTCTGAAAACCTATACACATTTTGGCTGTTGTATTTTTTTAATTTTAAGCTGTGTCAACTGCAGTAGAATGGCAAAGTTAAGGTCGGCAGTTGCTTATGACAGAGATCAAATGTAATACGCATGGGCATGACTTGCAGAAGCTGTAATTCAGTATCCCCACATAAATACTGTACGTTGGTATCGGAAACATACTCTTTAATTGCAAGTCAAATACATACATCATTTGATGATCGCCACTTTGAGGAACTCACTTAAAATTATGACCTCACACTGGACTGTTTTGTTTGTGCTGCATAAAAAATTGGCCGAATCACGGTCATGCAGATTCAAACCTTTGACTTAATGTGTGATCTTTAACAATCAATAGTTCAGTCAATGATGGCCGGTCTTAGATACCAATGGCTGGATACTCTATAATCCAAGATGGCCTACAGTTAAACTTGAATTTCAATAAACCATACCACAGCTACATCCATTCACACAACACAGTTCCTCTCAATCAGGTTCTATTCATATCTGTTAAATCTTTCTCTCCATCACTATCTACATGCCTTTCTTTTCTTCTCCCTGTATTATTTGTTCACTCTCTATTCTTTGGCCCTCAGCATTTGGCTTCCTTATTAGAGGATATCCTCTTCCCTATCTCTGTCTCAGATATGAGAAACATACCGTGCACCTGCTGTTACAGCCTCCCCTCTCTCTACCCATCCCTCCCCTCTCCACGCCTCCACTCCCCTCCCCACCCCAGCACTCCCCTCCCCCACCTCACCACTTCCCTCTCACCCCACCACTCCCCAACATACCACTCCTCACCCCACCCCACCACTCCCCTCCCCATCCCTCCCCTCCCATCCCCTCCCCACCCCATCAGTTGCAATCACATCCACACATACCTAGCTATCTCTGATCTGTGTCATATGCAAACATACATTGTACTTTGATACAACCATAACCATCCCACCCCCTCCCCTGCCACCATCCTCCAACCAAACTTTCCTCCCAGCATGCACATTGACGCAAACACTTACCTGGCTATCTCCAAGCCTACTGATGTCGGGTTTCAAGTAAAAGTAGATCCCCTCTATGGCATTGTCTAACGTCACTGCACGGATGAGTAGAATAGTCAGCAGGACGTAGGGAAAGGTAGCAGTGAAGTACACAACCTGGGAGATGGAAGATAAATTAATCAGGTGGATAATTAATAGTAACAATGCATTTTCCACTTTAATTTGGACAGTGAGAGTTGAATATATTTGTTTACGAATGCAATAATTTGAACTTGAATTCTTTTCTGTAGATCTTTGAAATTTGAACCAATCAAAGACTGGGCAAAATATTCTTGTTTTCAACCTATACTTAACCCATAGACGCCAGAGCGACGCATATTGCGTCACCCTTTAAGAAAGCTGCCAAAATGAACACACAAAATGAACACACAATAATTAACCCACTTACTACAGGAGACCGGTGTACCCGGTTTCCAGAGACGTAATGTACTAATGTCAGTTTGTTTTACATGCAAATATTTTGTCATTATATTTAATACGGTTGATGTGTGCAATTAGTAGTTGAATTGTTTGGCTACTTTTGAAGATGATTTTTTGTAGCAATTTCTTGGTAAAATGTTGTTTGAGAAGGATTTTACTGAAAGTTGTTTACAGGGCTGCCAACCTTTGAAAGTCAAAATTCATATTTTGCACCTCCAAAATTTGTACTTTGCCATCAAAATTCATATTTTTAATGATGAAGGTAGTAAGTCTATGCCTGTGACTAAACAAATACACTGTATTATCCGTTTAGTTCTACTCACTGGCCAACTGCCACTGACAGCTGATCGGCAGCTAGCTAGCAGTGTGTAGCACTACTGCTAGTACAGTGCAGCACAGTACAGTGCACCGCCACACTGAGCCTAAGTCTAGCTTTCAATCCCCAGAGTTGTGGGGGAAAACTTAGCTAGTGGTAGGGGTTAAAAAATTGTAAATTTTTAATCTTTTTTTCTTTTTCCAAATAATATGAAAATGTTCTTAAAACAACCTGAATATCATTAAAATGCACCATAAACGATATTCTAGTGTCCAACACTTACATTCCAGGTCTCACTTTCTTCCTATCTTGCAGTGATTTGAGGCGGATTTTGCCATTTTTTTCAGCTCTTCATCTTTAGCCTGGCCTGGTTCATTATTTCAAAAGGGTGCAAATATCTGTGTTGTGAGGGACCGGTGTGCGGAATTTGAACATAAGCATAGCTTGGGAGCTTGCCTCCCCAGAGTTCTGGGGGAACTCGGCTAGCGGTAAAGGGGTTCAAAACTCATAAATTTTCGTTTTTTTTTCTTTTTCCAAATGTTATGACAATGTTATTCAAACAACCTGACTACGATTTTAATGCAGTTTAAATGATATTCTAGTGATATACACATATATTCCAGGTTTCAGTTTCTTCTTATTTTGCAGTTATTTGAGGTGAATTTCTCCACATTTTTAGCCTGGAAAGGCTGGCCTGATTCATTTGTTCATTAGGGTACAAGTATCTATGTTGTGAGGGACCAACTAGTGTGTGCTGAATGTATATGTATTGCCAATGTGAATGCAGTCGGCAATCAGGTGTTACAGAAAGAGCTACGTGATTGGCTGAATTATTCTATGATGCTTAGGGGTAGTTTATTAATGCTAACCATAACATTTTACTTTACAAATATATTATCATAATAGTAGTCAACTGCATGGTTACAATGGTACTGTGTGCCCTGGGTGTGTGCCATGACAAGAGTACTTATAACTCCTTTCATGCCACATTTTCGCTCGCTAAGACGCAACTTATGTCCTTTTCGTGAATTATTTTATTTTGCTGTGAAATCGTACTTTTATGATGCGCTTTTGTACTTTCGTATTCTCTTCCGATTTTCATAACAAATACGATTTTTTCGTAACGGTTGGCAGCTCTGTGTTTATTCGTCTCTGAAGAACATCTATACCACATTACATGCACTTGCTGTACCTTTTAGTTACAATACAAAATTTCCAATGGACATACAATGGCAATGCACATAAGCAACCAGCTTTGATCGATATTCACCCTTTGTTTATCAATAGTGTGACACACCAAGATATCAAGTGGCTGGGTACCTCAAAATAATCCAATTTTAGGCTGTGAGCGCTGGTCTAACAATTTCAAAGCAAAGGGGTTAAATTCCAAAACATTATTCCCCCATTTGCTCATGCTGTTACTTACTCATGAAGATACATACATATATATTTACAAAATTATATGTTGCTTTACAAAGTATGTTTAGTATGGTACAACAAATATATCAGATTCACTAAAAATGAACTTTGTGAGCCACTAAGTACTTGTCAATATTTGGGATATAGATAAAAGGACCAAAACAAATGCAAATACATGCACTGTACACGTGTAGCCATATCCATACACTGGTTACATATTCATATAAAAATATTTGAGGCCTTCTGCACCTGGGTAAATAGTGTTCGATTGTTTCAGTGAGGGCAGTTAGATCAAAGTATATTCAATCTAAAAAGCTTGCTCAGCAAAAAAACAAGTTGTGTCTTTAATATATCTGGATGTGCTCGATTAAGTGGAGTGGCTTTTGAAACACAATTAGCAAGAATAGCACTTTACATGTTTGATGTATGCTATTCAAAAATAAATCATTGGCATACAGTTTCTTTAATGTATACTTTCAAGGAATACATAGGAGCTCAGCATTCACCCTAAAAAAGTTAAGTCTAAATTTGCTTGGTACAAGACTTTGCTCTCAAAAGCTGGTTAAAAAAAAAAACTGTCATTCTGAGAGAAGGCAACTTCTATTACTTCTGTTTATTAAGAACATTATGCTGTTCAATACCCTGTTTTTGTTTTTGTTTTTACAGGAATAGAATTTGATCCTTGAGAAATGGCTGTTGCTTTCTGAAGTGTGGGAAAAGCAAAGTCAGATGCTACTTCTGTGAAACAAACACACTGAGCCATGATGACTGAGCCCTCTGTACTAGATGAGAAAAAAGGGGCTTTTTGGTTATTTATTGGGGCTCTTGTTGGCATTTCAGGGGCCAAATCGCCCTGAGCCCCCAGAGTTACAGCTCTATACAAACATCTTCATCTCCATGTACACACAACATCTATACAAGGTACATGTAAATTTATGCAATTTGAGCCTCACTTCAAACAAAGACACCATGATGTCTACACTGTACAAGCCCACATTCCTTGGCACAGACAAGTTCTCTTCATGAGCTATAGTTGTCCTGCGTCTGAATGAGTCCACTGACTGCATGCCAGAGAGGAATTCAATCCACTCTGACCTCTTCACACTGCACGTACATTGTATCATATCATCAGGTTTCCCATCTCTCTCTCTTGCGTCTTCTCACAACACCCATCACAGGGCCTCGATCGAGGAGGACCCTATGGAGACAACATTCCCCTGCTTACAATACCTTCAGGAACAATGAATGTTCTCCTACAATTTTCATCTTGGATGGGTCGCTCTCACCTACATGTATCTACATACAGTTCACCTACATGTACATGAAACCCCGTCTCTTTCTCTTCTCACAACTCTATCAGGGTAAAACATTCCTCTTTCTGAACCATCAGGAACGATGAATGTTCTTCTGCATTATTCATCTTGGATGGATTGCTCTTACTTAGATGTATTTCTATACTACCCCCTCTCCTTCTTCTCACAATTCCCCATTGCAGGGCCTCCATCAAGGGACAATATTCACCCCTCTGACACCCCCCCCCCCCCTCCTAACATGCTATTCATCTTAGATGGATTGCTCTCAGCTATGTACATACATGTATAGTTAACCTACATGTAACAAGTCACTCTCATCAATCTAAACAAACAGCCAATATCCATGCTCTGAATAAGTCCCAATGTTTTTTCAATTGATTACTGAAACTACTGTACGTACCCAGTCCTTTGCACAAGTCAAAGAATTGCTGTGCACAATTCTTTTAAACAAACATACTTTCAGTAATTCATACTTAATGCATTTTTGTGAGTCATTATAAGATGTAAAGATATTCAAAGGCAGGAGTAATTTATCATCATTATTTGAGAGGGCATAACAAATTCTGTTTCTTTTTCCTTTTGGAGAATATACTACATCAACAAGATCCATTTCCTTGGCTATCTGCCAACATTTCAATTTAATAACAAGAGGCCTTTTGGAAACTTAATTTGTTCATATCTACATTGTATGTGAAAAGTTTACTGCACACCAGGGGTTTGTTATAGTCAGGATTGAAGAAAGAAAGCCCAGCATATAATTGTCCTCAAATTGCATAATAAGACTGGATCTTGATTTTGGCCTTGATGATTTGATAAGAATAACAAAAAACTTTATTATCAATGAGAACCAATGCCTTTGTATTTCATATAAAAACATACACCTGTACATGTATATGACTCAATATCTAAGTGAGCAAAAAAAAATAACCTTTAAATGTTTTTGCATACATTCAAACATTTTTATTTTGTTTCGTGTGTGTGTGCATGTTTGTGCTGGATTCTTCAGCTGTACAATACGCACAATTACTTAAGGTTCTGAGAACTCTCTCGATACAAAAAGATCAAGAGAGACATGCAGTACACAAAACAATCTCCTTGTCTGGTCGCGTGTGTATACATGTACTTGTGCAATAAGTGGAAGAAGCTGAAGCAGGTTACAATGAGAAACATTGTTCAAGAAAAACAAAAATGTAGACTCCCTTTCAGGGAAACAATAAATGTTGTCTTTATAATGCAGGTGGTTCTATACAGGTGGTTGCTAAAGCAGGTTCTATTCTGTCCATACCTTGCCAGAACTCAGGACTCCCTCTCAGCTAAACAATGTGGTCTTCATAAGCAGGTGGTCTTTCTATACAGGTGTTTGTTAAAGCACTGTTGACTGTTATCAATTCCAAATGATTGTGCCCATACCTTGCCAGAACTCTTGACTCCCTTGCAGATGCAGAGGTAGATGAGCACCCATGATAAGATGAGGCACAGTAGCAGCTGCCAGTTGATTCCTCCCAGGTCATGGATACCCTCAGACAGGTGGATCTGAAGCACCTTGCGTCTGCACAGTGGGATATAAGAACCATTTATTAGTCAATTCAATAGACCATTTTCGTTATGTATGCAAATTTTATGTCCATCTTACAAGCAATACTTTACCCAAAGGTAACCCTAAACTGCCTAAAGCTTGTCCCAAGTTTTGTCCCAAGTTTTGTCTCTAGCTTTGTCCGAGTAGCAACAAGTAATAAATTCAGAGTGCGTTCCAACCACTGAAACTGAATCACTAGACACAAGTGAATGTCATATCTCATTACCATGCAGTTAGGGGGAGAGTTGTGAAAACACTACATAAACAGCTAATTCTATTCAAATTCACTTTCCTAACATGAAAACACATTTCAAAAACAAATTACATGAACAATCAATGCAACAATATATGCTCAGTTTGAGTGGTATTCTCGATCCACGATGGCTTTCCACACTCTACGGTCTTGCATTGTTAAGATGTTGTCACTGTCCAGACCTGTGTTTTGTCTTAATAGTATCTGGATAGTCGTGGCAGGTACATCAGTTAATCAGTTAATCCAATGTGAGATAGAAGCAGCAAAGGAAGGAACAAAGCCATACCATGTAGCTGACCATTCATTTACCTATCAAATTTCAACCAAGAGTGTAAAACACTAACCTACACAACCATGGACAAGAGACCAAGAAGTGGAAAAAAAAACATTTAAGGGAAAATTAAATACATCAAACATTGGGATTTATATCATACAGTTGCAAGCTTAAGAAGAACCTTTAAATATGTTGTTGTGTTGAGAGGAAAGGAGCATTTGATAAATGGTAAAATGTGATTTCATAATTTAGGTCCTTGAAATAAATTTGATTTGAAAGGTTGCCCATGAGGTTGGGTTAACAAAATATGGGATGTCTATGTAGCAGACATGCATTGGCACTAGGACACTGATGCTGTCTCACAGTATCCTGTGATTTCCCATGGGACAGCCTCAAGTTTCTTTTTTGCAATACTTTATATCACATTAAAAACGTGCATAAAAATGCAGTGAAAGCACTGAAAATAAGCTGTATTGCAAAATGACTGTTGACTGAAGACATGGTTTCAGTTGATGTCACAAAATATGACCCAACACAGAATTACCAATTATACTATCAAATTAAGTTCAAGGTAGACACAATGGTAATTTTTAGAGTTGTTCTATAGAGCGTTCCCCGGAGCAGCCATATTAGAGGACAAAACAATAAAAACCTGTGCATCATACCATGAAAACAATGACTTTTCATGGTCTGATGCACAGGTTTTTATTGTTTGTCCTCCAATATGGCTGCTCCTGGGAACGCTCTATAGAAAAATCTGTGAAAAGATCGAGCTGCTCGTGCAGAGAGTGGTGAGAGAAATGAATGAGAATAAAGAGTACAGATCGGAGAATATCTGAAAAGAGTCATAAAACGTGAAACTCATCGTACTATCCTTGAATGGCAAGCCTTTTCTTCAAGGATTACCTCAATAACTTGTGCTTAAAGGGTTACTAAATTAGAAAAATAAGTTCCCACTTATCTATGTAAAATTCTGATAATGCCAAGTGCACATAATGTTAGATACATGCATGTACATGTATGGCTAAACCAAGAAAAGAGTTACCAGTTGTAAAGAGTCACTCAAAAGTGAAAAAAAAAATCGAACTATTTTTTTACGCAGCTGTGTACAATTTAAAATTAATAGTTAAGAAAAACAATTAACCTTAACATTTACCAATAATAGGTGATTGTATCAGATTACATTCTGAACAACACATAACTCATAGTATTGTTGTTTTAATACTTTTAGCATCTACATGTAGTTTATGCAAAAGGTAAGAACATTAGACTATCCATCAAATACATTCCAAATCAATTGGAGTTTGTGTTGTGGAACTTATTTATCAGGTCTCAAAATTAATGGTGGGATCAGTTCACATGCTGCCATTTTTATCATTCCTAATGTGTCCTTATCTTGTGGTAATGTGGCAATTCTTAGTTGGTCATTGTAACAACCTCAGGAGCTCTAGTGATGCTCACTTTACATTGTGTAAACAAGTCCCTATAATCTCAAAGGGCAGCTCATTCTAATTTACAGTACAATTAAGTCAAGCTCACATTTATACATCGTAAAAGTGAAGCAACATGAAACATTTTGGCCACCCGTATGTGTGTAATCCTCAATGAATATGTGATTCAATTTCATTGTTGACAATCAGGACCTTGCATGTATGTGATTCAGATAATCAATGCAGAACATATTACCACACAAGCTAATCCACCAGACCTCACCCTAGCAGGAGAAGCTAGGATTAATTATGATACTTCACAAAAGGAAATTGATAATCCTTCTCTCAGTATGTATTGGATCCTTCTTATTCCAACTACTTCCGGTCAGGAAACTATTTGAGAAAAAAAAGAATGTCATGAGTTCATCTCGCCTACATGTAGCTCTATGGGTTAGCAGCAGTGGTGCATCTAGAGGGAACTGTTTTGCCCCCAAGTCTTTATTTGATACACACACAATTTTTGGTCATAGTTCATTAAAAATATGAAATCCTAATACAAATTTTGAAGGCTTATTTCAAGAAAATTAATCAATCAATATTAACATATTTGACTTCCCTTTCAATGTTTAATACAATGCGTAAGGCTCAGCTTGATTACAGTCGCATATTTTTGAGCTAGTATTGATCACATAATTAAATGTTTTCTATGGACACTCAGAAATACGGGATATAAATTGAAAGCATTAAGAGTTGATATGGTCTCTTCCATGAGCTCTATGTTTGTATGGTACCTTTTTTTAATGCCCCTTTGATACCGTTTGTACACTTTATAGCCTTCTGGGGAGAACCACGAGGGGCATCCTTTACCCGTTTTCCAGTAAAGGCTTTCTGTCTACTCCACCAGATTTTTACCCTGTTTCTCAATTGACAAGTAAAGAAGGGGTCTTTAAGATGTAAATAGTTTACCTCATCTAAACATGGGACCTCCATTGATTGTCCTACCCAGACATACAGAGTACTTTCCCATAAAGAAGGAGGGTTGCAAGGACTTCCATGAGTTTTCAACCCTACTGCACTATTCTTTCAAGACTCAATTCACAGGAGGCCCCATCTAGGTGAGGTTTTATCTTTGAAGACAAAGAAACATGCTAAATAGCAAAGGTCAAGATATTCTGCTGGGCAAAGTTTAGAGGAAAACTACTGTTCACTGACAGAAATATCTACATAATATATGACAATTAAATGAGCAAATAGCATGCAGGTTCATGCCCTAATTGTGTTGCAGATCTTGAATGACTGGCATTGGAAGAATCACCCCACGTCATCTTCATCCTCAAGGACCTACAATGACATGATCCCTATATTTGGCTACATAGTTACTTGCATGTTGTCCACTTAGAGCCTATCTTGTATGATGTTGTATGCATTAAAAATATTTTCCCAGCTGATTCAGAGAATGTTGATTCATGATTATAATTACATGTATGTCTACAACATGTGATTGATATATAGTGTTATTTCCATAGTTTCCCAGTTTTCATTTCAGCTTCCTTAGAAGAGGTATCAGCTTGAAGTGTAGGGGTAATTCATTTGAATATTCAAATATTATGTTCTTCTTCAAAATATTACAACTGTAACATTATTTTGGACAAAATTAAGCTTAAAACTTAAAAGAAGAAAAGAATTGTCAACACATTTTAGCAGGGCTTGTCTTAATTTATGTTCTAATACACCCACAAACATTTAAATTTGAAATTTCATTCCAAATGCCATTTATCAATCGCATTGCATACCGGGAAGTTTTCCTTACCTGGAAGCATGACTTGCATGACATGGCTCCAAATGTGACTCTCATGACTTATTGAAAGACCTATATCTTCAAATACTGAAGAGCAAGATTTTGCATCTTGTCATATTCTGATGTAGTATCCACAGTGCACTAGCCACATATTAAGCATTGCTTTCAAAACTTTTTAGTTTTCTAGCATACTAAAAAAAAATGCATGTTCAGCGTGACTCACATGACAGTATCTTAGACAGTCTAAAAATCCAGATAACTGTTAACAAATTTGATAAAGAGCTTAAAGTTAATACCCCATTACTGAAGGTCTTAGCTAGATAATGACAGCTGAATTTTGAGGCAGACATTGACACTTAGGCAGAATGGCTGACTGATACGAACACTACATATCATGCAGAAGTTTTAGCCTGGCTTCCAGACTGTAGGGCATTTTTAATCCATGCTAGAATATTCAATAAATGAGTCTGGGTGTATAGGAGCCTTTTCATTCTTAAAGGACTCAGCAAAATATTCAGGATGGAGAATTAAAAGAGAAGAATAAAAGAGTGACTAGCCTTGTGAATACTTGACTCTTTTCTCTTGAGTTTGAATTACATAAAAGCCTGTAAGGCAGACTATTTCATGATGGAGTAACAGGAATATGATGCAGCATGGGTAAAATAGGGCTAATCATCATCCAGAGGGTCAATTTTATTTCATTGAAGAAGTGTTTCTATACATGTAGGTCAAAACAGAGTGATCTATACACAGACTATGGCCAGCTACCGGTAGGTTTGAATAGGTAACAACTAACACGATGCTTGTTGTTTGGTTGGGCAAGCAGATAACAGAAGAATATGCGCCATCTTATTACCTATTGAAACCGAGGTCGTCAAACTCCATGTATAGATGGCACTGGGTCAGACCAGGGTAATACACAACTGGGGTAAGTATGAGTATTTGTAATCTTACATGTATGTGTCTCTGTTAAAAGTTTGCTCAATTGTGCCAATATCCAATGGGGATTACACATTTTGAGATACCTTTTTTTTCTGATTGAAGTAGGTACAATGTATGACAGGACTCTGGTTTCCACTTGAGTTCACTTTTTCCTGTCTCTCCATTTTTACAGCTGCACGGGAAGTTATTAACCATCTTGCCACTAGTTTAATTCAAGGCTAGCATGTCACTGATTTGGACGGAAATGGCAGTAGCCTGTCAACTCTGAAGTAGATGTACATGTATGTGCAGATCCTGCGATTACATCTTTCACACACTGCTCAAGTATCTGCACATGTGTTGTTAATTTGCTCAACAATTGTCAGAAAAAAGGGCACCATACACATGCTATTGCACTTTACCTCCCCATGAAAGATATGAACAATGTAAAAAAAAAATTGTGTTCTATGGCAGTTCAGATATGATATTCATGTTATCATTAGTCAATTACACAAGTACATGTGCATGTGTACTGTATGCCAACTAAATATACAGAATGTGACTTTTTTGCTTTTTTAGGTCCTTGAGACACCTCCATGTTCAGTGTATAAACCTCCATAAAGAGAGAGAGAGAGAGAGGAACATATAGCTTTTAAAACAAAAGAAAACAAATTTGAGCATGCCCTCTTTCTCGACAAAGTTTAATATCAGAAACACAAATAAAAGGTCGTGTAGCATTTCCTCTTTTTCAAAAGGATGGTTGAGTTTGGGTTTAGTGGAAAAATCTGGTTCAGGGCTTATTCATGTTGAAGGTGAATCAATTACCTAGCTTGTGACTATACCGCAACCATACAGATTTCTTTTTATTGTAATCGCCTATAGATAACTTACCACAGTGGTACATTATGTAATTGATATGGTGATTTTGCAAAATCAACTTTGAAAGGTTCACATGAATATTTGTAGAGCTAATATGTTAAGCCTCCATCTCTAAGCAAGAACAACTTTGGGAGACAATGTTTAGTGATCTACATGTAGGCCTACATGTAGGTTAATTAGTAGTGCTTGTTTTCTTTCCGTTTCACACTTAACATCTGGTCCTCCATTAAACTGGTGTCTAAAGTTGCTCTATTTGTCTTTAGATTCCAGCATGGTAATTTTTTTGTTCACTCTCTCTGTTAATTAGTGCCATTAGTGGCATGTTGATCAAACCATTACTTGCTTTGTACTCACAAACAGGATGTGAGACCCACTGATTGTCATAACACTTCACATCATAGAGTACCAGGTACTGGAGCATGTACATTCCAGCCAAGACTGACCCACGGCACCCACCTACTGTATTCTTTGTAGGGAATATATAACCAGACCTTATACAGCATGTCACATAATGGTCATCCATTACTACAGAGAACTTATTTTGGGCACAGTTTTTGTGACACACCAGAACTGAGCAACTTCATGTATATATCATATTAAGCTGAACAACATTTGCCAATTTTGAATTTAAACACAAAAAGCATGACCTACATGTAGTATCTTTGGACTCATGCAAGCATCATGTCGTGTATGAAATTAGAGTAATGTTACATAAATGTGATGTCAGAGGTAAACAGACAAATTTGTATCACATCAAATATCTTAGAGATTGAAATAGGAATGACACTGGCAAGTAGGGCAGGATCATTAAACTCGTGTCATAAACAATGATCTCTTGTTGTGTGTAATAGAATCGCATTCTTTTGTTACATTAACATTACCATTTTTGTCCCAACCTCATGGAATGACCCTGTTATGACAGTAGATATCTAGATGTCTTATCTAATGTTGAATAAAGGTGTTTGAATAATGAGCTGCACACACTGTACCGTACGTAGAATGAAATGTCATGGTGTAACAGGTACAATTGCAAACCATTGGTAAATATCTTGAATAACGGAGTTTGAATGAGCTACAGAGTATTATAGAATGAAATGTCATGGTGCACCAGATACAATTGCAAACCATTGGTGAATACGTTGAATAGAGGTGTTTGAATGATGAGCTACAGAGTATTATAGAATGAAATGTCATGGTGTACCAGGTGCAATTGCAAACCATTGGTAAATATGTTGAATAAAGGTGTTTGAATTATGAGCTACAAAGTATTATAGAATGAAATGTCATGGTGTACCAGCTAGGTATGATGAATAGCTCTACACAATGATAATCCGACAATCACGTCAGTAGGAAGAAAGAGAGAAAGGGAGAGAGAGAAAGAGAGAGAGAGAGAGAGAGAGAGAGAGAGAGACAACAAGACTTTAATCATAACATCCCTCTCAATTCTGCCTTTGGACTGTGAAATGGAACTGACCCTCTACAACATTAAAAGAAAAGAGAAACTTACTCCCAGAATTCCTCAGTGGCTGGTGTTAGCAGGGTCTCATTGGCGCACTCTGTGACGTTCTCAACCAGTCCCTCCGCCATGGTCGTCATCATCGAGGTGGCCGTCTCCGCGGTGTCATTGACAGCACCAGGGACGTAGCAGCAGGGGGTGTTCCAGGCGTTGTCACAGTGTGACCATGGTAACACCGAGGTGAACGACATGAACATGTAGTAGAAGGACCATGCCATGATGATGATGTAATAGGTGTTGAGGAACAGCAGGATCACCACACTGGCTAGACCAATTCCTTGTTAGGGGAAGGGGGACAGAAGGCATTAGGTAATCTAATCACATTACATGTATCTTTCCAATCAACTCATGACATTAAAATGTTTAAAATTTCATACTAGAGCACTACCTTGTTAGGGAAAGGGGGAGAGAAGGCATTAGGGAATCCAATCATGATGTC
Source organism: Arbacia lixula (assembly GCA_963669155.1). Classification (NCBI taxonomy): domain Eukaryota; kingdom Metazoa; phylum Echinodermata; class Echinoidea; order Arbacioida; family Arbaciidae; genus Arbacia; species Arbacia lixula. Next base: position 27,168,231 of record OZ022577.1, on the reverse strand, counting down.
TTACCGATCACTTTATGATGTTTAAATCTTCAAAATATCAATGTTTAGTGACCACACTTGCTACTTGCTACACCGATATCTTTTACAGCTCAAGAGGGAGAGAGAGAATGATTCAACTTTCCCCAAACTTTTTCTGCTTTAAAGTGTTCAAAATATTACAGAAAAGTTTTGGTCCAAATTGGCCAAAAATTATCTCCTTAAAAACATTTTTACAAAAAAACTAATTGATGAAATGTCATGCAATTTGTGCCACCAAAATTTGAAATCCCTATTTCTGTTTTCACTTTCAGCTGTATTCTAATTGCAACTTTGTTGTCACTTTTCACAAGCATCAAGCGTATGTTTCTTAACACCTACATATATGAAGAAATAAACCAGACTTACCTCTGAATATTGGGCAGATCCCCCATGCTGTGATGCCACCTTGGTTGGTGTACTGCCCAAGGCCAATCTCAAGGATCAGGAGGGGAATGCCAGCAATGAACAGGCAGATGAAATAGGGGATCAAAAACGCACCTAGGTAGAGTGGGAATAGGATTGCAAAGGAGCATTTAGTGAATGAAGTACCAAACGCTGATCAGCACATGTACTCAAGCAGTTTTCATAATGTATTCACAATTTTATCCCTAACTGCGTAGTAATGCATTATGACATTCACCTGTATCTAGTGATTCAGTTTCAATTGGTGGAATGAACTTTTAATTCATTAGTTGTTGCTGCTTGGACAAGCGCCAAACAAACATTTCTCAGGTCCCAATTTTTCTTCCATAGACCTCCACGTATTCTGCATCTCATAACAAGATCGGAAATAGCAAATGCTATAGCAAATATAGGAAATGTAACAACACAAGAATTTTTTTTTTTGCGCTGTCGAACACCTCCTTTCACAAGACATTGATCATACACCACACGTACAAGAGTTCACATGACGTGTGTGCACAATAAAACAGTGAGAGTACATTTACCATGTGCGATTACCTATCCCTGCACGTGCGTGATGAAGGCCGGTGTGCATGGGTCAGAAAATCTGTGGGGGTTTCCCCACTGATCTCTACACTACATCATGTAGAGTTCAGTGGGTTTCTCTTTCTTCCACATAGCAACAAAGATTAGCTTTCCCTGTCAAGGTATTTAAGAATCACCAGGGATACCATTAAGGACAGATATCTTCTCTCTTTGAACCCATGCTTGACACCGCCAAAAAGTTAATGTGTTCTCAGCATGTACTTTTCAGGTGTTATAACAATTGTGAACATGATTGTGTAGCAACAGCTTCTCAGAGAGAACAAAGAAATGTAGTCTCATTTCGCTTGTCCAGTTCTGTTGGATGGCATCCATACTTTTGTGAGCAAAACAGATATCAGCAACAAAAAAAAAACTAAACAGGTTTTTTAAGTAAAATGTCTCAGCTGCACGCAAATGCATACAATCTCTTTTAATGAAAATAAACAGCTTAATTTCGATACTGAATTCCACAATTCCAGAAAAATCTCGAAAGTGGAAGGAATTAGTCAATGTTGTATCTCTGTATATTCATTATTCCACAATCCTTAAGGAGAACGCCAAATACAATGTACAGGATCTTGCATGGTGTTCCCTTAACTTTCTTCAAAATTGCAAAATAATGTGATAAGAAACACAGCTTCGAGAGACAAAATATTGAACTAAAGATATTTCAGTTAAATGTTGGTATGGAGCATGGGAAATCTAAACATTTGTGATTTTTATGACTGATAGAAGTTTTTGCAATGTAAAATCCAACTGATTTCCTTCAAATATATGCAGCTGAGCATATTCACAGTAAGATATAACCAAATAAAATTGAATCATTAGACCATGACAGAACCTGTTACATAATTCTACTTCTATTTCTATCAGTCTTTATCTCTCCACTGCTGAAGGAAGGCCTCCTCCTCATTTTTCCATTTTGATCTCTCTTGTTCCCTTCATATCAATGTCCCACTACCATTTTCTCTAATATCATCAATCCTCCTCCTACTTTGTCTGCCTCTTCTGGTGTTAGCACTGGGGGTCCAGAAAGTTTATTTATGTGTCCATCTATCATCTTTCCTCCTGACCAGATGACTAGCTCACCTCCATTTTTTCGATTCAATTTCCTGTACTATGTCCCGTACTCTGGTTTTCCTTCTCAAATCCTGGTTTCTAATTTTGTCCCTCTTTGTAACACAAATCATAATTCTTTCCATAGCCCTTTCGGTTTTCTCTCCAGCCTCTTAGTTGTGGTCCATGTGGTCCAGATGCACTGGTTGAAAGTCTGTTTCTTGAGAGAAAGAGGGAGCTACCCATCACGAAAGATAAATTTGAGCTTGCCAAATTTTGCCCAAGCCAACTGGATCCTTCTATTCACTTCACCTGCTGTTTCATTTTCTATGGAGATCTTTTTGCCGAAGTATATAGTTATCCACCTTTTCTATGGTCTTCCCCTGAACTGTGATAGTGTGTTCATCATTACCTTTGTCTTTGTGATATTTATTTTAAGTCCAGCTTTTCTGCTTTCTTTACTTAGTTCTCGGATCATTACCGGTACATATTAATTTCCTTGTTTTGCTACAATTGAGACAGCTCAAATCAAAGCTTGTCACTTTACAGAGCATTTCAAAAATTGCTTTTCAACAAATTAGTCTGCCCCATTACCAATGTTAAATTGGATATTTTTGTGATGCTTGCCCTATGCTAGAAGTCCATCCCTTATCAAAATCTAAAACGGGGAGACATAAGAGGCAATGAGACGTTTTAATACCAGGTTACCATGAATAGGCCCAGCTACATGTACATGTATGTAAAAATGTGTAATGACTGTAATGCATCAGAAATGTAATGTTTGTTACGCTTTTTTTGTTGAACCATGCAAATTCTTACAAAGTCACGGGATATGTTATGAGATAGCACATTTGAACTTTGCATTTTTGCATTAAGAACAAAATTTGATAAAAACAGTGTGCTTTAAGAACTTTTACATCTATAACGTTACAGACATTACACTTTGAGAGAAGTAGAAATCAAACATTTTGAAATGGCTATTTTTCAGAAAATTATCATTTTCTTCCAGTTTAAATGAGCCCTCAAATTCATTATCTCATAGGACATATTACCTGAAAGTCATTGCATTGTGATGATTTATACTAATTAAAAAGTGTACATGCATGCCAATTACACAGAATGTTGATGCAATGTCTTTAAACAAACACACAATTTCAATAGCGAAAGAAACACTTTTTCCAAATTGAGAGAGTTATATCATTTTGATATGACCCTTCCTGAAAACTTTCTAGGGTAGAACAAAGTTTTTGAGTTCCTACCCTTGGGTAACATTTTTCACAGAATTGCCAATTTAACCAACATTTTTGTCTTCCATGAGTGGTCTTTACATTTAGTTTCACTGTAAACAAGTATGGTTGACATGGCTCAAATTCATATTTTATTTGTCTTGTTAGAACATAATGGCCGCTCATGCTCTACTATGGGCTGGCAGAACGTTAGGCTATTTGCTTGTTTGGGGCTAAATCAGGGACAATGTCAACTTTATATTTCCTCCTTCAGAAAATAGTGCATTATTTCATGAACTGCAGCAAAATACAGACACACACTTAGGGAACAAAATATGGAAAAATTGATGGTGGCCATTTTGTGGCGGAGGCACAAAAACCTTCCCCAATTCTTTTTGAAAATGATGTCAACACTGTGCAGTGAACCAGATACATGTGCTCCACAAAAAACATCCCCATTAGGTATTTTTGAGATTGTATCTTATGATCTGTGAATATGACCATTGCCAATACCTCAAATGGCCTAAACTCCACCTTGAGCTCAACCCCGAGGCTCAACCCCCTATTCACTGGATAAGGAGCTGAGCCAAACTTAGGCTTTTCCCTCCAGGATTTGTCAGAACCTCACTCAGTAAAACATATATAACGGGAGACAAGAAATGTGTGGCCTTTATCTACATGTTTTTAAGTTTTTAGGTCCATCTGTCAATAATTCGAATGGCAAAATAACGCAATAAGAATGCATGAATTAAAGCAGGCTGGGTGGAAGGCACTATCCATAGAACTTCCATTTTTTTCTGGTTGTGGTTCATGGAACAAAGGAACAAACAATTCTACAAGTTATTGTCAAGTAGCAATGATATTGGATGCCTGAGGATATAAATGGAATGCAAAATGCATTTCACATGTTGCAGATCTCATAAAGCCTGAATCACTTTAACTTGAAAAATAAATCATGGAAATTTTGTACTTAGAGCTCATGGATATCTTTTGACAAAAACTCCCATAAAATTCTGCATGGATCAGCAATACATCAATATTAATGTGCATTAAAGGGTGACTAAATTAGAAAAATAAGTTCCCTCTAATCTAAATTATCCACTAAAATACAAATTTCACATTTATTTGCCACGATAAAGTCTCATTTTGACAAAAATTTGAAAAAACGTGCGCCTCAAGTGATGTCAGAGAAGTAAAAATGCCATAGATTGTACGGAAGTCAACAATAGACCATTTTCGTAATGTATTCACAACTTTCCCCCTAACTGCGTAGTAACGCGTTATTGCATTCACCTGTATCTTGTCATTCAGATTCAATGGATGGAATGCACTTTGAATCTATGAGTTGTTGCTACTCGGACAAACCTCGAACAAACTTTGGGGTCCCCATTGGTAACGTATTGTTTGAACATTTTCGTTAAAATGAGACTTTGTTGGGGCAAACGAATGTGAAATTCGTTTTTAGTGGATAATTTTACATAGATTAGCAGGAACTTATTTTTCTAATTTAGTAACCTGTAAGTCTCTTTCCACGAGAAGTCAGTTTTTGTAATGTTCCATTATCCTGAAGGGCATTCGTATCTCTTCTACATGTACAATACGGATATTTTGTTCTGGTGCCAATCTCGCGGTAGTGGGATTTTTTCCCGGAACTTTCTGAAATTTTCCCGGTAGATTTCTCACTCTTTTTGCACTTAAATACCGCTACAATGACCCACTACCCGGTAGAATATTACGGGAAAAAATACCGCTAGATATCAGCTCCAGTATCGGCTGAACATAATTTATCCCGGTAAAAAAGAAAGGAGGTCACGAGGCAAGCCAGACACTGCGCGCGCGCGGTCACAACGATGCGCGCAAACCTCCCGGGAGCCGGGAGGTATGCGCGCATCGTTGGAGATGAAGAACTAAAAGGTAAGGCCTACTTTCAATGTAGAAATAAAGGGTAATCTTGTATCGGTCATTTTATTATATTTGTGGAGGAATGAGACTTTGCTAAAATGAAAGATAACGCTTTATCATATTTGCGGAGGAATGAGACTTTGCTAAAATAAAAGATAACGCTTTACTATTTTTGCGGAGGAATGAAACTTTGCTTAAAATGAAAGATAAGGCTTTATTACATTTGCCGAGGAATGATACTTTCTTAAATGATAGATAACGCTCCTCCATATTTGCGGAGGAATGATACTTTGTTAAAAATGAAAGATGACGCTTTATTACATTTGCGGAGGAATGAGACTTTGCTTACATGAAAGATAACGCTTTATATATTTGCGGAGGAATGAGACTTTGCTAAAATGAAAGATAACGCTTTATATATTTGCAGAAGAATGAGACTTTGCTGAAAGGTAACGCTTTATTATATTAGCACAGGAATGAGACTTTGCTAAAATGAAAGATAACGCTGTATATATTTGCGGAGGAATGAGACCTTGCTGAAATGAAAGTTAACGCTGTATTTGTTTGCGGAAGAATAAGACTTTGCTCAAAATGAAAGATAATGTTTTATTATATTTGCGGAGGAATGAGACTTTGCTTAAAATGAAAGATAACGCTTCACTCTATTTGCGGAGGAATGAGACTTTGCTTAAAATCAAAGTTGGGCTTTATTATATTTGCGGAGGAATGAGACTTTGCTAAAATGAAAGATAACGCTTTACTTTTTTTTGCGGAGGAATGAAACTTTGCTTAAAATGAAAGATAACGCTGTATATATTTGCGGAGGAATGAGACTTTGTTAAACGTGAAAGATAACGCTTTATTATATTTGCACAAGAATGAGACTTTACTAAAAATAAAAGATAACGCTTTATATATTTGCGGAGGAATGAAACTGTGTTAAAAAGAAAGAAAACGCTTAATTTATTTCCGGAGGAATGATACTTTGCTTAAAATGAAAGATAACGCTTTATATATTTGCGGAAGAATGAGACTTTGTTAAAAAGAAAGATGACGCTTTATATATTTGCGGAGGAATGAGACTTTCGTCAAAATGAAAGATAACACTTTATTATATTTGCGGAGGAACGAGACTTTGTTGAAAAGAAAGATGACGCTTTATATATTTGCGGAGGAATGAGACTTTGCTAAAATGAAAGATAACGCTTTATATATTTGCGGAGGAATGAGACTTTGTTAAAGAGAAAGAAAACGCTTTATTAATTTCCGGAGGAATGATATTTTGCTTAAAATGAAAGATAAAGCTTTATATATTTTCGGAAGAATGAGACTTTGTTAAAAAGAAAGATGACGCTTTATATATTTGCGGAAGAATGAGACTTTCGTCAAAATGAAAGATAACGCTTTATTATATTTGCGGAGGAATGAGACTTTGTTAAAAAGAAAGAAAACGCTTTATTTATTTCCGGAGGAATGAGACGTTGCTAAAATGAAAGATGACGCTTTATATATTTGCGGAAGAATGAGACTTTCGTCAAAATGAAAGATGACGCTTTATATATTTGCGGAAGAATGAGACTTTGTTAAAAAGAAAGATGACGCTTTATATATTTGCGGAAGAATGAGACTTTGCTAAAATGAAAGATAACGCTTTATTATATTTGCGAAGGGATGAGACTTTGGTCAAAATGAAAGATAACGCTTTATATATTTGCGGAGGAATGAGACTTTGTTAAAAAGAAAGAAAACGCTTTATTTATTTCCGGAGGAATGAGACGTTGCTAAAATGAAAGATGACGCTTTATATATTTGCGGAAGAATGAGACTTTGTTAAAAAGAAAGATGACGCTTTATATATTTGCGGAAGAATGAGACTTTGCTAAAATGAAAGATAACGCTTTATTATATTTGCGGAGGAATGAGACTTTATTAAAAAGAAAGATGACGCTTTATATATTTGCGGAGGAATGAGACTTTCGTCAAAATGAAAGATAACACTTTATTATATTTGCGGAGGAATGAGGCTTTGTTGAAAAGAAAGATGACGCTTTATATATTTGCGGAAGAATGAGACTTTGCTAAAAAGAAAGATGACGCTTTATATATTTGCGGAAGAATGAGACTTTGCTAAAATGAAAGATAACGCTTTATTATATTTGCGAAGGGATGAGACTTTGGTCAAAATGAAAGATAACGCTGTATTATATTTGCGGAGGAATGAGACGAATACATGTATTCTTATACCTCATGTCTGATGGTAAGAAACGAACCCCGACCATCGCTTTGACCATTAAACGGAACTAAATAGCACCGGGATTCATGTCTGACGGGTAAAAAACGAACCCCCAATCATCGTTTTGACCCTCATACGGAACTAAAATGTAGAGGGATTCATGTCTGACGGGTGAAAAACGAACCCCCGATCATCGTTTTGACCCTCATACGGAACTAAATAGTAGAGGGATTCATGTCTGATGGGTAAGAAACAAACCCCCGATCATCGTTTTGACCATTATACAGAAATAAATAGTAGAGGTATTCATGTCTGACGGGTGAAAAACGAACTCCTAACCATCGTTTTGACCTTTATACGGAACTAAATAGTAGAGGGATTCATGTCTGATGGGTAAGAAACGAACCCCCGACCATCGTTTTTACCATTATACGGAACTAAATAGTAGAGGGATGCATGTCTGATGGGTAAGAAACGAACCCCCGACCATCGTTTTTACCATTATACGGAACTAAATAGTAGAGGGATGCATGTCTGATGGGTAAGAAACGAACCCCCGACCATCGTTTTTACCATTATACGGAACTAAATAGTAGAGGGATGCATGTTTGATGGGTGAAAAACGAACCCCCGATCATCGTTTTGACCATTATACGGAACTAAAATGTAGAGGGATTCATGTCTGATGGGTGAAAAACGAACCCCCGATCATCGTTTTGACCATTATACAGAAATAAATAGCGGTATTCATGTCTGACGGGTGAAAAACGAAGTCGCAACCATCGTTTTGACCCTTATACGGAACTAAATAGAGAGGGATTCATGTCTGATGGGTAAGAAAGGAACCCCAGACCATCGTTTTGACCATTATACGAAACTAAATAGTAGAAGGATTCATGTCTGATGGGTAAGAAACGAACCCCGACCATCGTTTTGACCCTCATACGGAACTAAAATGTAGAGGGATTCATGTCTGACGGGTGAAAAACGAACCCCCGATCATCGTTTTAACCCTCATACGGAACTAAATAGTAGAGGGATTCATGTCTGACGGGTGAAAAACGAACCCCCGATCATCGTTTTGACCCTCATACGGAACTAAATAGTAGAGGGATTCATGTCTGACGGGTGAAAAACGAACCCCCGATCATCGTTTTGACCCTCATACGGAACTAAAATGTAGAGGGATTCATGTCTGACGGGTGAAAAACGAACCCCCGATCATCGTTTTGACCCTCATACGGAACTAAATAGTAGAGGGATTCATGTCTGACGGGTGAAAAACGAACCCCCGATCATCGTTTTGACCCTCATACGGAACTAAAATGTAGAGGGATTCATGTCTGACGGGTGAAAAACGAACCCCCGATCATCGTTTTGACCCTCATACGGAACTAAAATGTAGAGGGATTCATGTCTGACGGGTGAAAAACGGACCCCGACCATCGTTTTGACCCTCATACGGAACTAAAATGAAGAGGGATTCATGTCTGACGGGTGTAAAACGAACCCCCGATCATCGTTTTGACCATTATACAGAAATAAATAGTAGCGGTATTCATGTCTTACGGGTGAAAAACGAACTCCCAACCATCGTTTTGACCCTTATACGGAACTAAATAGTAGAGGGATTCATGTCTGATGGGTAAGAAACGAACCCTCGACCATCGTTTTGACCATTATACGGAACTAGACAGCAGCGGGATTCATATCTGACGGGTGAGATACGACCCCCCCCCCCCCCCCCCCTACCCGCGATCACGCTTTATAATTTTGTGGAGAAATGAGACGAATACATGTATCCTTATCCCCTCTGGTCCCTTTGGCATTTATTGTTCATTTGAACAAAGTTTCACTCCTCAGTAAAATTATTAAGGCATTGCTCATGTTCACAAAGTCTCATTCTAGCAATACCCTTGCAGATATTGAGGCCGGCGATGAGCTGTGATGTTCTTAACGTTCACACTTCGTAGTGCTCCGTGATTTGATGACATGTACACACACACACACACACACACACATGTACCCGCGGTATACACACAGGCCTCTTCGAGCATTGCCGATAGCTTCCTGGATATATTAAAAGTTATCGTCGGCAGTTTTTATATTTTGCATTTTCTTTTGGTGGGTAGACTTTCTTTTATACTTTAACCTTTTAGTGGCCCTTACGTCACAATGGCAATCTATCGCTAGTCCTTGAAAAGCAGCAAGCATCGCGCACTCGACCGAAGAAGCATGCGCGCACTCGGCGCAAGCAGCTGAATACCACGCGCTCTAAGTTGATACATTGCTCGGTAGGTACCGGGATTTTTGCGGGAAGATATCCCGGTATTCTGTCAGGATACCGGGAATATTTTGTATACCCGCTAAATTTCCTGTGAGGCCTGCACTTTTCCCGGTAAAAATACCGCTAGATTTGGTTTCATTTCCCGGTAAAAATCTCGCAAACGGTTAGCGGGTACCCGTTACCGCTAGCTCTGGAACTTATTGTCTGTATTGTATGCACCTCATTGGAATACTCATTGAAAAAAATTGCCCTGTGAAAAGTTTTTACCTTGGGGTAGTGAGAGAGAGGAAGAGAGAGAGAGAGAGGAAGAATAATGGAGAGAACTCTGAACAAATATATTTATACAAATGAAGAGCTGACCCAACAAGCTGCAACGCCTACTTGGCGACTGACCCTTATTTGTTAGGAAAGGGAAATCAAATTTGGTTATCCAGGTCCACAATACAAGCAAGCCTTTAGAATGGAAATTTGGGTTTGGGAATTAGTCTTAGTCAAAAACAGGGTAATGGGGCAACCTGGAAGGAAATTGGAAGTTACAGATATCTGCCACAATTTTGAGTTTCAACAACTGTCTTGAAATGTACACACAAACAAGTGTTAAAAAAGGTAGTAAATGTCTATGTCTGAAATACTGGAAATGGTGCTTACATACATGTAAGTATTTCACAATTCAGAGACTTACAAATATGTGTTCATATGACCAGCATTTTTAAAATAAAGTTCCACTAATATTAATATTTAACTACATACAGTTAGCAGGACAATTTGTATGCCTCTTATTGTCAAGCTCCAAACAACTGCAAGTGCTGCAAACTTGTGCTTTGTAGAGACTATATAGAATTTAATCTGGGTGTGATGTGATCTGCATACTGCACATGACCCTGTTTTTGACACTCAATCCACAGCAATCTGCCCTTCACATTACATGTGCGTGCTTGAAAACAGGTGTCAAGTTCCAAAACATCTAGCCTTCTGCCCTAAGTTCACCCACTAAAATATATCAAAGTACCAGTTCAGAGCTTTGCATTATGAAATTACAAATTCTTTGATTGAAAGTTTTTGCAGAATCATTTGCTTGGACATTTTATTTTCCTCTGTGAGAACTCATGAGAAAACATCAAAAAACAAAAAAGATTACATGATCTGGTCTTCTGAGGCAAGCATTTTATGATTTGTTCACATATTTTGCCTCACTAAACCCTATCCTACCCTAACCCTAAGACCGGTGTCACATACTCTCAATGAAAGTTACATGTAGATTGTTTTTGAACCCAGCACATGTTAACTAAGAAAATCCACACTTCCCGTCTAAATCACTGATTTTGACACAGAAAGCAGCCTGGACAAGAAATTTTAAATAGGCGTCCAAGTTCCTAAAGGATAATAGCAGGTATGGTCAGTTAATTTTTGTTATTTCTACCCAGCCGTTTTCCTAAACGGCTTACCAACCCTAATCGTTGAGGCTGTTTTTGATGGTTACATTATTTGTAGGCATAGGGCTACAGGTATCTCTGGTTGTCTTACTCTGAAATTGTAAAGATGCTTGTAAAATTGAGAGTTAAGTAAATAAATTGAGAAAATATGAGAGGCAGTTTCTAAGTTAGATATATTCTCAACATTCACTTCATCCAACTCCATGCTGCCCAGCCCAGATAATACGGAATTTAGGAACTGAACTGAGTGACAGATAGTGAGACTGCACAGTCTAAGGTAACTTAACTTGCATAAAGTTACATCTAAAGTTATATCTAAAATCTAAATAATAGCTGGTTCTTTCACTTCTGGCGCCGTGGAACTATTGATACTGTCATTAACAGTTATCTTTGTCTCTGACTCCCGAGACTGTGAGAGGGAGAGAGTCTCGTCCACTCCAATAATATGTGTTATAGCATAGACTGTTTCAGACAGTGTTTGCTTTCTATATCAAAAAAATAAATGAAGCGTCTTAGACTTACCCCCTCCATTTTTGTAGCAAAGGTAGGGAAATCTCCAGACATTGCCCAGTCCTACAGAAAAGCCGATGAGGGCCAAAACAAAGTCCAGTTTCCCAGTCCAAGTCCCTCTGCTCTTCAGCTCCGCGCTATCCGCTTTGCCTTTGCCGTGGATCGCATCTCCGTTCGATCCCGGGTCTTGCTTCTGTGGTGGAGAAACAACACATTCGTTTTCGTTCTCCGTCATGGTGTTCTTTGATTCCAATAAAGTTCTTGATTTAACAGTAGACTGTAACACGTGCACATGTATGTATATCTGCTATTAAGTTTAGGCAAAACCAAAAATTAGTATACAGATGATGAAATAAGCAGTGAACTCTCAGCACGGATTTGGACGCAACAACACGCAACACGTGAATAACCCAAATAAATTTGCGGCTGGAGCGAGCTTGTGCGTGTGCGCGTGTAATCCGTGTGTACGCGCTATGGATCTAGCTCGAGCTCGAGCCGGAGCTGGCAAGCTCGCTTGCATCAGGGAACACATCCCTGCTTGCATACGCATTCACGGTGAGTCCGTTTGCTGCTTAATGGACCAATCAAAACAACTCAGTGAGGTAGCCAGGGCCCAATCATACACTAGCAGCTGGACAGATCGGCTACGGCGCCCTGAGCTCGCCTAACTTGTTAATGGGAAGTAGGCGTGCCTCATACTGAACTATATTAATTAACTTAATGTAGCTTTATGGGGTGCCTATAAATCCTAGATTAATGAGTCCGGCTCCGTGTACATAATCTAGATAAATATCGTTTTTTTTTTTTATTAAAAACGAAGATGAATCGTGACAGCAAAATTCCTGGAACGGGAACGATTAAAAAAAAAAAAAAATTATAGTTGGGTGGCTATAAAGGTGAAAAATTGTGCACTTTTGTCTACAAGCACCAAATTTGTCACGCATGCCATAATCATATTTGGAACAATATTAGACATAGTGGAATCTCGAAACATTTTCAAGGTCGCCTGGGGGCAGCTCCCAAAGTGCCCCAGGGTCCCAAATAATATATTTTTTGTTACTTCTTTTCGAAAATGCATCGCCGGATTTTAACAAAACTTAATAGGAATCATTTTTAGGTGATAATGGCCTTAAACTCGTTCAAATGCGGGTACACAAATGGCAAGGGGCCGGGGGGGGGGGGGGGGGGGGGGTGGTGGTGGTGGTGGTGGTGGTGGTGAGGGGGGTGGGGGTAGGATGTAGACCCCGAAATTGGTGATTGTAGGTAACCATAGGACACAAAAGAGCTAAATATATTGGTTTGGCAGCATTTTTGGACGCCATCTTGGAAAATGGCGTCTAAAAGACAAGTTTTTTAAGTGCCTCTTTATCCAATTTTCTTATATTATTTTACACTTATGTTTCAAATTTGGTGCTTGTAGACAAAAGTGCACAATTCATCTCGACATACTTGTTGCTTTACCACCCCACTATTCATTCTCGTCATCTACCCCATTTTCTACATCCGTGTTGTATGCAATGATTTGTGCCTTGGTAAAGAAAACTTTCATTACATGTGTCTTATCCATTTACACATTGCATGAGCCTATTTTTAACACCGAATTGTGAAGTGTGTCTGAGATCGGAGAATGTCATATGAAGTATATGCTCTTACCTGTAGAGTTTCATCAATTCAATTGACATCTATAGTCTGTTCCAAACTGTTCTGTATTGTTTAATTGAGGATAAAAGATGAGCTTGATATTTACCTGTAGTGGTTCCATAAAACACTGTTCACCACAGCTAAATATGAGAGCAGACTGTACATTGAAATATTCAATGCTTTATTAAACATGAGTAGCATAAGTAACCAAATTGTTTACATCTGATCTGAATCGAAAGATGCTTTTTAATGTAAAACCTACGGATAAACAGATATTACAATTTACATCTATCTTTTCAAATAAGCTGGTTAAAGCCAAAAACCGAAATTATGCGCAATGCTTGCCCTAATTTCCATATTCCGATATGCAAATGATCAAATCGTGTTGGGAATGATCTGAGCCAGAGGTTTACTTTCATCTTGTAAGGCAAGCTAGTTATGACCAAATCCAAAATTTCGATGACGGTCACCCTAAATTGCATATTATTAACATGCAAATGAGCTTATCGATTTTGGTTTTGTCCTTATCTGAATCAGAAACCATGAAACCCCACAGCGGTAGACGCGAAATTCATAACATTTATCTTTTCAAATAAGCAATTATGGTCAATTAATCTAATTTCAATAATGGCCGCCCTTATTTGCATATTATGAATATGCAAATGAGCAAATCGTTTTGGCTTTGGCCTAATCTGAATCAACGACCCTGAAAACCTAGGGGTAGACAAAAAAAAAAAAGTTTATTTTTTCAAGTAAGAAATTTGTGGTCAAATGATATTGCAGTAATGGTTGCCCTAATTTGCATATTATGAATATGCAAATGAGTGAATCGTTTTGGCTTCGGGCTAATCTAAATTAAACCCCCTGAAAACCTGAGGGTAAACACAAAAATCCTACGTTTATCTTTTCAAATAAGCAAGTTATGGTCAAATTAAGAAATTTCAGTAATGGCCGCCGTAATTTGCATACTATGGAAAATGCCCAATTAAGGGTGCCAAGCTGGCATCATACGATTCCATAAAAAAAAACTTTGTGGGGACGGCAAAACCACGTTCACCCTAAATAGAGCTTTTCACAACTGGACTCTCCCCCTTACTGCGTAGCAACGCGCTATGACATGTATTTCAGGATTCAGATTGGTGGAACGCACGCTGAATCTATTACTAGTAGTTGTTCCTACTCGGACAAATATCGGACAAGCTTTGGGGTTACCATGAGAAACAGGGACGGATCCAGGGGGGGGGGGCGAAGGGGCCGATCCCCCTTTTTTTAATTAAGAGGGGGGCTGAATCGGCCGCGGCTGGCCCATTTCATTTTTCAGGCTTAAAACAAAACCAAAACAATCATCATAACGCTCCAAGTCATGCCCTGACCGGGCCGCGGGACCAAAGCCAAAACTGCAACAGTAGCAACAAGGCCCGCGAAACTGTATAAGCGCGGACCGATTTTTTTCTCCACCCCCCCCCCCCCCTTTTTCAGCTATCTTGAGTCTATCTTGAGCGGTTGTTTGGGGCCCTTTCCACTCGAGAACAGATTGACAGAACCATGGCCACGTTTCTCAACAAGAAGAGAAGCTAGTCTCCGCCTCACCCCACCCCCTTTTTTAATTTTTTTTTATTAACAAATCCTGGATCCGCCCACAAGAAGCATATTGTTTGCACGACGTGCATAACTTTGAATACATAACGAAAATTGTCCGTTCGAGTTCACCGGGGTAAACATAAGTAGTTTATCAATCTATATCTCTTTTGAAAAATGATTACAAGTGTCAATATTTATTCAACAATGTTTTGAAAAACCTTGAAAAAAAAAACATCCTGATAATAACCTTTAAAACATACAGGCATATCGCCCATACAATTCATAAACAATGATTCATGAAAATGTATACTTAACGATAAACATGGTACATTTTATAGCGTGATTATAATTCATGGGAGAAACAATTTGAGGTGTGTACAAATAATTACACGACCACCCGTTTTATAGTTAATGATGATGTTGTGAAACTTGTTTATCATCGGCATGCAACGGTGTTTTTATCCGGGAGAAGGAGAATGTCGTAGTTGTGGAACTAGTTCTTGGAAGAAATGAGGCAGCATCCTATCCCTTGTTTGTTTTTCATCATAAATGCATTGAACTCGATCAGTGAATTATGTTTTACATTGAGCTGTGTGTGTTTGTGTGTGTGTTTGTGTGTGTTTGTGTGTGTTATTATTATTGAAAAAGCGCAAAATCCTGCCTTGCATTGGTATTTAAATATTGAGTATTCAATTCACGTAAACATTAATTTTCGATTGGCAAGGATACCAAAGAGTATATCTTTGCAAATATCAGCTCGCAATAACTTGAAAAATGCTGGTTCATGTATCAGTGAAATTATTCGTTTGGTGTAAAATTGACACATGAAGAAGCATATGTATTGATATGCAAATTATATGATGTAAATTATTAATGAATGTCAATTGCAATGTATATGAAACATTACCAGTCTTTTAATATTAGAATAACCTTAAAGTGAGCCAAATTATACATGATTTTGATGATTTATTTCTAGAGATATTGCTCCTCCTATGGACGTTATTTTCACAAGCCTAAAGAAGTTACGAAAATCTTGAAAATGTGTTTTTTTTTTACATGGGTCCAATTAAATGACCCCCCCCCAAAAAGAAAATCTCCAGGGACCTTTATATCAAATGTTAACATTTAACTTGGTACAGTAGATACTCTAGCGGATCTAAAAATCATAGTGGCCAATCGTTTGAGGGAGGAGGGTTGGGAGGGTGTATCCTTGCGACTCTTTGAAAGTTTCGATTTACATTGTGCTGTACGCAGCAATAACTTTGCCAAGGCAAACGGAAAAGAAAGGGAACATGACGCATGCTTTACGAGCAGTTGTACTTACTTTTCCTGCAGTTCATGTTCATGAACATGAGTTACAGGAAATCCTGTACATCATGGTACTTACTTTTCTTCTTTTTTCCTCCAATCACTTCCAAAACTAATTATGGCGTACTTGAATGGCCTCGTACCTCTTCTTATCTCTGTCACAAGCCTACCAAAGGAGCCCTGGGAGTGCATTATCACACTTTCATTAACTTGAAATCCTCATTCGCTTACTGTACATATTCATGCTATGGAGTTAACCCTTTGTATAACATGATCGCATGTCCGCGTGAACGTTACACGTACATTCCAGAGAGCGGTGTTGTATCCGGTATTGGATGGGTCGATCTATGCATGGTTCATGATCTATGCATCCAAGTACAGGCAACTAACCGGAGAAGACGCGATCGCTTTCCATCTCGGCTGCTTTTATTTGGTCGATATCTAGTTCCAAGTGATGGTACGTAGGTCTATACGGATAGACGGCAGTCGATGTTTAAAGGGGATATACTGTTCTGGGAAGACTAAAAGCCTTCAAAAGATGACCGTGAGCAATCTTCTTGCCAATGGTCTTAAATTCATGCATTTTTCATTATTTTAGAAACTTGCTGAAAGTTATTTGCCCTCAAATGATCCATATTTGGAGTAATTAGTGATTAAATCACAAATCTTCAAAATGTTCGTGCATAACACTGAGGTTTTGTGTTCATTATAGCATTTAGTTATTAATGTTTCTAGACTGGGCCTTTGTGTAATTACATTTTATTGTGCTTGTCTAATGTAAAAACTAAAGACGAGTAAACAATGTGTTTTTATTCAGTCATCGTTTGGTGTAATAGTTTCATCGAAATAATTTATGATTTGAAATGTTAGAATTTCCTTTCTATCATCTGGAAAAGATGGTCTGTAAATTTCTTTTTTTTTTCAAACAATTGTTTAAACAAAAAGGTTTTTCAAACATTTCCCCCCGCTCCCCGATCCTCCCCCCCTCTTTCTCTATCCCTTTTTAGCCTATCCGATATGCCTCGCACTGTATGGCAGTTTCTATACAACGGCAGTCGAAAAACCGCGGAAGGCAGTCGAAAAACTGCGGAAGGCCGGAATCGAGTGCGCCCTCGATTTCGGGGACTCCGGCCTTCCGCGGTGCATGTTTCGACTGCCGTTGTATAGAAACTGCCAAACAGTGCGAGGCATATCGGATAGTTTTACCAGTTTTACTAGTTTGCCTCCTCTTATCTCCTTTTAACATTTTTGTACCATCCTTTATCTTATCATTTTTGTACCATGATATACAAGTAGGGCCATAAAACCTGTCTTTAAGCTATAACCTATTCCGCACTAGACACGATCCCTTTAAGATCCAATGGTGATTAATATTAGCTGAGGGTTATCACGCGTGATAAAAACACATCGTAAGGTAGTTTGCAGTCGCGCTAAACGCAAAGAGACACTCCCCTTCGAATAAACATCTCAAACAAAAGTCGCACAACAATGCTAAGGATACTCCTATTCATGGAAATACCGACACTGTTTATCAAAATGATTATTTCGCGTCAAGGCGTACATGGTGTAGACGGCCTATTCTCAGCTACGTTTGCTTGGTTTCACTAAACAGGTCTAGTCTGTAAGAAAAACATGAAGACAGTGGTTGTACTGCGATGATGCTCGGCCAACATAGGTAGAAAGGCCTACCAACTATTAGACAGTCATTTTCCCCAGATAAGGATGATAAGAGGGTCAGATAGAGAGAGAGAGAGAGAGAGAGAGAGAGAGAGCGAGAGATAGTTAGAGAGAGATTGTCAGGGATAGCTAGAGAGAGAGAGAGACAGACAGACAGAGACAGACAGACAGAGAGGGACAGAGAGAGACAGAGAAAGAGATAGAGAGACAGAGAGAGAGGTGGAGAGACAGAGAGAGAGAGAGAAAGTTAAAGAGAGATCGTTAGAGAGAGAGATAGAGAAAGAGAGAGACATACAGTGAGAGAAGGAGTGAGAGAGGGAGAGGGAGAGGGGGGGGGGGAGAGAGGGAGAGAGAGAGAGAGAGAGGGGGGGGGAGAGAGAGAGAGGTGGGGTGACAAGGTGGTTGGGTTGGTGCGGGAGGTGGAAAGCATAATTGTGTGGTGTATAATGTATCTATTTTGTATGCGTGCGTGGTGACAATTTGTCAACCTGTTTTTGTGGTTGTTGAACTTTATGAACTAACCGAAATTGTCTGTCTCACAAATATCCATATATCATAATTTACCGTTTTAATTGGTTGGCATTTCTTCGCTCCTCTGCGTGTCCCCACATTAACCCCTGATCGATTTGACAGTCGTGTTGTTCATGTTAAAAAGCGAACCTCTAGGTTCTACGTTGCTACGAAAGCAGTAAAACCCGAAGCAAAATAAGGAGATGCATTTTTAAAGCTTGAGCAAAATCGGACAAAATAATGGGAGTAGATTTATTATCGCTATGGTTTTATCGCGGGTTCTGCTCGATATTCCTGACGTAAAACTTATGTGCCATGCTTTATGAAGAGCGACCCCGATTTCCTATTATGAATTACGGTCCCTGGCGTATGAAAGCGGTACTTATGACTAGGAAACCTGCCTCGTCTTATCACATTAATAAAGTTGGATAAAATGTTTTAAACCGTTGTAAGATGAAGAAGATATTACTTTTACAACTGTATTGATGAAAATACCGTAAAGCGACTTCGCACGCGTCGTATAACACGTCTGGTATCCACCAGATAAACGAATAAACTAGAAGATAAACATGTCCGAAACATTCTTGATCCTCCCAAATGAAGTGACAAGCAAAACTATGCGCATCATAGGCGCACCAGTATTGCATACTAGGGACATTCACAACGTTAGTGAGATCCTGACCTAGGTCAAAACATCGAGTTGAAATCTCACTCAGTGTGGTGGGTGTGAATGCCCCGCCTGTCGTTTTCGTTTTCAGCACAATCACATGTGCGAGGGATTATATTCCATGTTCACTATACGATTAATATTAAAACCGATGTTGGGTATGAAGAAAACACGCAATATGAAATCCGTCAAACTTAAAAAAGCTTTTTTGACCCCACATTCTCTGTATAACCTTTGGAATATGAAGGTTCCTCAGCCCACCTGTGATGACCAAAGATCACACGAGGGACAAGTAATTTGACTGGTCCCGTATATTTAATTGGATGCGGCTCAACACAACACTTTAATGGACGGGAAGACGCACGAACAAAATGGAGTTTGGCCTGACAAGTGTCAGTCATATCAAGGGTGTTTACAGAGAGGGATGTCTATCCCTTTGAGATGATGTTCCTTTCCGCCACTCAAAGAACATGACTGGCATCTGCTCATACGATATGCGAAAACAATAAGAAATGACCATAAAAATGAAAAAGTAATTTTATCGTCACTTCAAATTATGCAGGCATACAGGACGTTTACAAAATCAAGACGAAATTTAGTAGCGAGACATGTAATACATGTAGGCCTACATGTACAGTGTAATACACTTCTCGCTTGTATTATAATTTAGTGCATTCAACACATTCGATTGTTGAACAACGGAGGGGCCCGCATCGAAAGCAGGAACCATAGGAATATCCTGCCTTTGAATAAAAATAATGTACTGAATAAGAAACAAATTGTTGGGCAATCAAATAAATTCAATAGTTCGAAAGAACTGGCACCACTGATATACGTAATGAATCTTACAAAGTGACAGGCTAATCAAAGCTATGACTGGCAAACTTATGCTGTAGAGGGCGACATTTTCTGCGCACACTCCTTCCACATTGACTTTGCTCACCCCCCTCTCTCACTGTGGTACTTCAGCATCATCGGCATCATGCGTAGGCCATTCTTTTCGATACTGTTAGCTTTGATATTCAACGTGCTTGGTTCATCGTGCCGTATGAGGTTGCCAAAAAGAAGCCGTTTTCGTAAAGTATGTATAACTCTCTCCCGAGCTGCGGAGTAACAAGTTGTAATATCTAGCTGTATCTAGTGATAGTTTCAATAATGGAACGCACTCTTAATTATGTTTGATGTTGCTACTCGGCTAACCTCATACAAACGTAGGATTCGCCGTTAGTAACGTATTGTTTGAAACTGAATCACGACGTACGGTGAATGTCATAACCAGCAGCTAAGGGATCGTCGTGAATAACAAAATGGTTTATTATCATGCGCCCGTGTTTACAATGGTGGCTTACTAAACGTACGTATACTGTTTTTATGTGACGCAAAATAAATCAGCGGATGCTGTCACAAAATCATTGATTTCCAATACAAAAGCACAATAAGCGATGAAATCAAGTGCACATTATACATTGAATCAAAAATGATATTTCATGTTCTTTAATTTGTTGTCACATAAAGTTATTCCAGGTTTAGTACACTATTTTGTCTTGAATCTTTGTTCGCAATACGGGCCATGATGTTTTTGTCCTAGCTTTAGTAAGAATTTACGGAGTTGAAACCAGCTTTCGTCACCATCGGTATGTCACATCTACGACTAAGATTTATATATTTTTTTCACAACTGAGTGACAGTGCAGGTACCACGCGCCATAATATAATCGTTATGTATGCCCATTTATGCAGTCTTTCAAATAATATGTTACTAAAGGTGACCCCAAAGCTCGCCCGAGGTTTGTCCAGTAGCAACAAAATTAATTATTAATTAACAAAGTGCGTTCCACTCACTGAAACTGAACTACGAAATACAGTTGAATGTGATATCGCGTGATTACGCAGTTAGGTTTTTCATATACATGTATTATTCATAACATACTCATACGGCAGTATCGAGTCTGGCAGAGAAGGGGTTAACTCTATCTGTCATTGAGGAATCTTGACAGTTGTAACTGATAACATTCTCACTGGGCAGCATGTAATCTTGCAGAGGAAGAATGATCTCTCTAAGCGCCATTGAGGTATTTTTGCACTGGTAATGCACAACAGTATAGCGTCTGGCAGAGAAGGAGTCAAACGTACACCTGTCTGATATGTTCTGGTATGCTGAAAGAACGATTTAATAACAAAATGCACTAATTGTTCAATAACAATTAGCAACAACATACGAATGTGTGAAGAAACTTGAAACGATAATCCATGTAGCAGCTTGCACAAATAACTAGACTGGCGTGGTGAATGTACTTTTATCATATTTAGTGCATTTTTATATATTTTACGTATTTCCATTCTGCTGTTGCTTTTTCTTTCCTGCCATAATTGCATTTTAGCAGGGATGTGTTATGGAAGGATATGAAGCAACTTTCTCTCTTTGAACCCATGTGCCAAGCCGCTGAAAAGTTATGGTGTTCTCAACAGGTGCTGTTGAGGTGTTTGAACAATTATGAACATGATTGTGTGGCAACGGCTTCTCAGAGAGAACAAAAGAAATGTACAGTCTCATTTCGCTTGTCCCGTTCTGTTAATGGAATTAATACTTCCATGAGCAAAACAGATATCAGCAAACACAAATAAACAAGTTCTTCAAGTAAAATATCTCTGCTGCACGCAAACACACACAAACGCCGTTAATGATAATACATAGCTTAATATATCATTTTGAGAGTGGTTGAATCCCCCTAATGCACAAGTTGTCGGAAAGTGAAGAAATTGGTCAATTTTGTAAGTAATACAAATAGCTTATAAGTCCGATTTTTAATGATTCCTCAATACTTTTCGAAACAAAAGCAGAGTATTAGGATCTGTCATCATATGCCGTTAACTTCCTTATAGTTTGCAAACGAATTTGTCAAAAACAAAACGTCTACAGACAAATGTGAAATTAAAGAAATTTCTTTTCAAGTTGACATCAGCTAAATGTCGGCTCGGCACATGGAACATCAAAGCATTGTCATGATTATGGAATTCTTTTGACATTCATGAGCACGCTTTAGAACCCATAGAGATGTTTGAATATATTATACTCGAGTTTCTACTCCTTCCTAACACCTCCCTGATTTTAGCTATCCTTACGCCTACACTATTTTGGATGTTAATGTCGTACTGTTGTACCGTAATAATGTATATTTATGGGATTGTACATTTGAGTACATTGAGTCGATGCTCAACATGATTTTGATCAAACGCCTATTTAAGAGTTGTACCCATTATTTTGAAACATTCTTGCCGTGACTGTCTGTTTCTTCCTCTCAAAGTCACACCCCAAGTTTCAACACCAAAAACAGCACGAACATGTGACCCTTACCCAACCTCGACACTACATCGCGTGCATATTTCAAGTGGTGGTTAGTCGATTTCAGCTATAAGTCGCAGTAAGGAAACACCTCCCTGGTTTAACAATTTGGGTGCGTGAGTGAGAGAGGGGTTTGTAAAGGGCACCGCGGCCAACACGATTTTGCCATGATCCTGTAGTCGTAAGGGAATATGACTGGAAATGGGACGTTACCATGGTTACCTACTTTCAAGTCCTATGACGAGGTCCTGCAAATCAGCCATTTGCAGAGTCATACGACTGATCGGATCGTGTCTTCTGCGGTGGACATTTCTCAAACCGTGGTCCTACCACAACGTACGTCCATGATCAGACCATGATCAGACCAGGGAGGTGATCAGACGTATATCGCCCAATTGATCCTTAACCTCTTACCCTTTTCACAAAATTCATGAGACGTATGAGGGCGGGCTTCCTCGCCATCATTTCCGAGCAGTACATCGGCATGGTCGGTAGTCGCAAGTCGACGGTGGGATCACGAAACGGTGATTGACCAGGGCATCCAGCGATGCCATAATTCGTATACGAGAGTCCAGCCAAGTCGGAAGACTCCGTTGATTGGTGAACGGACCGCTCAAAGTCTATATCATTGTTGTTACGGTGGCTCAACTTCGGGTAGAAGAATCGTCCTCGAAGTTGCTGGACAATGTTAGCTTGTGCCATGGCGAAATGCGAATTTCGTCTCAGTAGGGAATTTCTTGTCTCTCGAACACCTTACGAGTGTTGTTGTTTCTTCTGTAAGAAAAGGAGTCTGCACCGGGGAATGAAGATTATGTTCCCCAGTCCCTACGCCATTCCAGTGTTGTCAACTACTCTTGCTTGCGTTATTGATAGCTTTATGTATTCCACCTTCTTTCACCAGGGTAGCCCCGGCCGCCAGAGAGTTAAGCACTGTGGTTATAACGTGTACACAATGTGCGACGGAGCATGATCCGAGTGATCGCGCGATCGCCGCCGGGGGCCCGGGGCCCCTATATTCCGCACTGTATTCCGTCCGGTGTGCGTGCTATCAACAACACTCCTCACGTAGCTGTTTCTGTAGTAGACATATTGTGCAAAATTGGCTTCTTCAGATGCAAACTTGGAGTCACCTAATCTCACAATGCGCCCTTCTTGCAGAAGTGTTGATCGAATCCGTGGAAAGATTGGGCAGCCTGTGTCCAAACCCATTTGTTATTTTCGGCCCAGTTTCCTGCACGTAAGTCGGCTAGTCTCACTCTCTGTCCACGGTATACACGTATAAACAAACTCGTCACTTGTTCAGTGAGTTGGCCGGTCTGGCAATGGTCTGGCTCACGCGTCTCCCACAACCCGAGGCTTTCTCGGTCAGCGAATGGTTTGAACCAGGCCGAGGAAAATACATGTACTATACGAATAAAAAGCATGCAGTATGCAACTTGTTTTTGTGAAAGAAATATCAGTCCTCAACAGCAAGGTACACGGTGATTCTTAGTTAAAAGACGCACAGCTCATTTTGCATTGCCCAACCAACGCAGTATAGTCATCGCATGGTCCCTTTATTGTCTTCATGCATGGTCGGGCATATTCAATGTAGCATTCTGTCCACCATTGGTCCACACAAAATAAGCCTTTTTCGAAATGTTTTCACAATTTTCCCCTTCACTCTTTGGAATTTTGAGCTGGGCAATGACGTGCTATCACATTCACCTCTATTTCGTGAGTCATTTACAATGGATGGATTCTATTTGAAGAAAAAAAAATCGGACAGGCTTTGGGCTTGGTTGGGTTGGGTTGACACTTGAAAAATAATTAAAAAATCAGGTTCACCTCAAATCGAGCTGAAATTGAAACAATCATAAAAGTCAAGGGATGTCAAGTTTTTTAGAGACAGGTTTTGTGACATTTCATCGTTACGGTTCTTGTAATATAATCCTTGAAATATTAAATGAGATTTTCTTTTTTGGACAAATTTGGATCTGAAATTTTGTGTGTATCAGATGATTAATTCAGAACATGACACGGTCATTGTGCATCACACATGCCAACCTGCAACTTCTTTTCAGCCATAAAGCATCATGCATTATTAATGATACTGATATGGAAGTTGATACTGGATTAACAGGTGTGATTAACAATGGTCATTGTGTTCTGAATTAATTAGCTTGATCATACACACACATTTTGAAGTCCAAATTTGTTCAAAATTTAAAACCTCATGAAATGTTCCAACGATTATTACAAGAAAATTAATCAATGAAATGCCACAAAACCTGTTTCTAAAAATTGGCCATCCCTTGACTTTATGATGTGTCGATTTCAGCTTAATTTGAGTTGAAACTGATTGTTAATCATTTTTTAAAAAGTGTCAATTTTTTTTTGAACACCTAATAATAACGTATGTTTGAACGACATTAATAACATTTGCATACATGACGAAAATTGTATATTGACCTTGAGCAATAGAGTTCATTCATTTGCTGAGTCGATGTCTCACTAGTCGATGTACCATAGCACAGACAAGCAAATAGAGCGTAAATTTATAGAGTACAGAAGGGAGACGTCATTTCAGCATTATTGTCAAGACAATTCTTTCTAAGCTGTGCGGGTAGAGCAAGGAGCGGTGATCACAGCGGGGACTCTAATTAGGAGTGTCCGACACTGGCCGGCGAGACAATCGGACCAGTAAAGTGATTTTGTTTCGAACTAGTTGTCTTGACAACATGCTCATATGACGACACGGTTTTGGTACTCTATTCAAAATCCTATTTAGTATCCCCCTATTTTTATTCGTATTTTGCCATTGTATGTGCCATAGTTTCTAACTGGACGTGAGATCACGTACCTAGGCTATGAGGTGCATGGACACAACCCAGTCTGTTAACAACTATATCTGGTAACACAGACTACGCCCTAATGACGTCATGACTCCTCTGGCTTCTCAGAGGATGGGATTAGGGCATAAGCCTATGTTAGCAGATATAGTTGTGTCCATAGTTGTGTCCTGGGTTGTGTCCATACACCTCACAGCCTAGTACCTAGGCTAGAGTTCTTGCAGAACTTTTCCTAAACATCCTAACTTTGCAGAACTATCCTAATGAATGTTTCCCCCCAAATGCATAGTAATACAGTAACGAGACATTCCGTTCAACTTATCGCTCATTCGTTCGCTCAGTCGACGTCCCTCATTATTAGGCAAAGGGACAGAACAGAAATTTGTTCATAATCATATTTATTTTATGTCCCCCCAAAACTTTCCATTCGAATTTTGCCACGTGTATGTGGCGTTGTTTTTCTTAATTAGAAGAATAAGTCCATAATGTAGAGGTATTCTATCAATGGACATGCCCTCCCCCCCCCCCCTCAAACGCACTGTTGAGGTACTGTAAGAAGACACGAGGTAATCAGATATGCGATCCATGGTGTGAAAGGCAGCTTTCCGTGTGAATAAATTTCAATCGTATAATCTGCTGATGTTCATGATATTCCAGCGTGGGTTTCATTTAAACAAGAATCTAGGAACATAGAAGTGGGCTGATTTTTAGTACGAAAGGAGCATGAGGTTTCCGACAATGTCTGACTTGCTGTAGACTGTCCTTGGCATATTTCATCTTGCCTTCATTCAAAATCAACCTACTGTAACTCCTCCTAGAACGTGACAAAAAGAAAATGAATCCTGTTTATTTACACATTGGCTGTCTTTCCGGTTTCGCTAGTGAGCTCATTAATCTTGCATGACGCTACCATAGTGATGATCGTGGATCATCGGGAAGAACACAACGGTACGGATTCAA
Source organism: Arbacia lixula (assembly GCA_963669155.1). Lineage (NCBI taxonomy): Eukaryota > Metazoa > Echinodermata > Echinoidea > Arbacioida > Arbaciidae > Arbacia > Arbacia lixula. The sequence goes on along the minus strand of OZ022577.1, from coordinate 27,142,062 downwards.
TTTGATCAAGGAGCTTCTACCCATCCTTGTTTTAAGATAAAAAGAACATAACAGAATTTAACAGGAAAAAAGTAGAGTCGATATATTTCGATGTGTAGTAGCTCTTGCCGTAAATTTTACACAATATATTGCTTTCCTTAATGGGATAGCTCACCCTGAAGAATGAAATTGTTCGGCCCGAACACTTTCAGGATATGCGATTCAATCACTAATTACTCCAAATATGGATCATTTAAGGGCAAATAACTTTCATCAAAAAGCTTCTAAAATGGGCAATATATGAATTTAAGACCATTGGCAGGAAGATTGCTCACGATCACCTTATGAAGGCTTTTTTTTTTATCTTCCCAGTACGGTAAATTCCCTTTAAGGGAGGATATGGTAAACATGATCCAAATTAAGTGAAACAAAACAAATACTAGAAAGCCAATTAAATTTTTCATCACTTTGTTACATAGCACTTTCTGATTTGTAATGCTACTGTCAGGATTGTGTGAAATCTCTGCATTCTCAAAACAATGCGGCGCACAGGGGATCACAAGTAAGCACACAAAGAGTTAACTAATTAATAGCAAAATGACGCTACATCGTGTTATGAGTACACCAGGCATGCCGGTGCGTACTTGGTCTCGACCATAACTTGTAAACGGTTAAATCATTATTGTGATGACGTGACCTTCGCTTTACCTCTCGAACCGCGGAAAACGTCTCCTTTTAAAACTGCGATATCTTCATGAATATACCATATTTTCGTGCGCTTTCTTTTGTAACTGTATGTTGGAGGTCGAAATTTACCAAGTGTGAAAAACATTTCATTTAAACAGGCAGAAAAATATTGCAAATTCGAGATAAATATGTGGTTCTAATAAAAGTTCAAACAAATGAAAATAAACTCTATATTTCAATGTCAATCGCTTTTGAGCCCCTAACATTTAGAGAACATCTGAAGCGGAATTTATTGTACTTTATGGAGATACCATTATTTTTCAACCCCCCCCCCCCCCCATAGAAGGGTCAGGATCCAGCAAAACATCAATCATGTTCAAATCCAAAATGAGCGAGATATGACGAAGTTGTGAACGATCCTAATCAGCCAATCATCGTCCACGATAATAACGAAATTTCACCGGCGATCAAAGGGTCGCGGACTATGATTGACTGGTTAGGATCGCTCACAACTTCGTCATATCTCGCTCATTTTGGATTTGAACATGGTTGATGTTTTGCTGGATCCTGACCCTTCTATGGGGGGAGGTTGAAAGATAATGGTATCTCCATAAAGTACAATCAATTCCGCTTCAGATGACCCCTAAATGTTAAAGATTGTCCGTCCCTTTTGCAAGCTTAAAATTTGAAATCGTCTATCACGATCGTAAATTGAAGAAAGTGTGATTCAAGACCATTTCTAAGAATATAGCATGTTGAAGCTTTCTGTATATGTAAAAAATTCAGCCGTTACATTTCAAACCGACTTTTTTCGTACTACGAAAAAAGTATAAGTCTTTGTTACAGTATCTATGTGGTTATTATGCATGTGTGAAATCCTGATTTTATGAGTAATTACCAAACTTTGGAGATGATTCCTTCTATAGAACAATTGTTTTCATAATGCGTTTTATAATTAGATAAAGAGATGAATCAATAAAGCAGATATTTCAACACAAACTGCTAAGAGCCTGAGGTAAAGACTATTAATCAGACGTTGTTTACGTGCATTGTTTGAATTTTACACTACGTATCAGTTTCAAATTATGAATATACAGCTTGCTAACACTTCTCTATATGTTTTGCCAATGTTTCGATGATTTTGTGGTGATCTGAAAAGGGACGGGCTGTCTTTAAGGGCTCAAAAGCGATTGACATTAAAATATAGAGTTTATTTTCATTTGTTTTAATTTTTATTAAAACCGCATATTTATCTCGAATTTGCAATATTTTCCTGCCTGTTTTAATGAAATGTTTTTTCACCCTTTGTAAATTTCGACCTCCAACATAAAGTTACAAAAGAAAGTGTACAAAAATATGATATATTCATGGAAATATCGCAGTTTGAAAGGGGGATCTTTTTCGCGGTTCGAGAGGTAAAGCGAAGGTCACGACTCCCGAGCTGAAAATAAAATCGCGTGTTTTCTGCTGCCTGCGGACGAATATCGGTTGCGAAGTCCGTACGATTTCTGAAAATTCGCGTCATTTTGAAGACGAATAGCACAATTTTTTTATTTTTGAGCCCAAACAAAACTGGAATCAAATTCTCCGCTGGAGTACTGGCTTTCCAAAGCTGTAACTGGTGTTGCCGTCCAATTTGTAGAATGGTCAGAATCCAGCAAAGTCTGAGAGCTTACATATATATCGGTTGCGAAGTCTGTACGATTTCTGAAATCTCGCGTCACTTTGAAGACGAATAGCACAAATGTTTTATTTTTGAGCCCTAACAATATTGGAATCAGAATCTCCGCTGAAGTATTGGCTTTTTAGAGCCGTAACTGTCGTTGCCGTACAATCCATAGAAGGGTCAGGATCCAGCAAGGTCTGAGAGCTTACATATTTCAAAAAAAATTGAGGCCTGTTTTTGAAGGCAAATAACATAAAAACTCCTTTGCGGATTTCGAAAAAAACTGAAAATATCTATTAAGAAACATATAATCTCAATCCCTGTCTAAAAAGTTCCTGATCAGTATGCTTACAGAAGATACCAGCAAAAGATCTCGCGAGCATGTCGAATTCCTTCATAATCTAGGTGCAGCAAAATCTACGCGTGAGATTTCGCGAGACGAAAAATAAAACCCTCACGATTTTTATAGAACGAGCGAGCGCTGCCGATTGACTGGATAGATAAGAGTCATGCGTTGAGGAGCAATAGGTGTTAAAAAAATAATTGTCAAAATCAAGTTGCGCAGGAAAAATAATAAAGACTTGTAAGGAAGCATCAACGTAGTGCATAAAAAGGGATGGTTCATCAGCATTTCTTGTGTGTTCTTTTCTATGCTTCCTTTAGAAATTCTTTCATTGATAGTGAATACGTCAGAAGCATGGGTTTTTGACTATTTGTCCTGCGCAACTTGATTTTGATAATTATTTTTAAACACCTGTAGCTCCTCAACGCATGACTCTGTCTATCATGTTAGGTGTCAAATGAAAGAAGAAAAACCGTACATTCTAATGATGTGTATAATATTCAATAATTTTTTTTCAGTCAACTAGAGACATAACACATAATACCGATTTCCTTTTTTCTGGGACACACTGTATATAGATGGCTCTGGCTGTTTGTAGAGTACCTCTTCATGTAGGTACTCTAGCTGTTTGTCGACAAGAGCGCCATCTTGTGGAATTTTCAGGTAGCAGTGCAAGGCTGGGACGCCCTTTGCTCCAACTAGTCGCTGTCTTTTTTTAACAGACGAAAATTATATAAACATGATGATTGCAGTATTCGTCAATAAAACGATCAAATCCGATTAGAAGTCAAGATCCCTTATAAGAGCTGAACATAGAGCTATAAAAAGCTTTTTATTTAGCTCTATAGAGCTGCACGATTAGAAAAACACAATATAGGTCCTTCGACTATAAAATAGGTCCAATGTTGCAATGAGGAAAACCACGCACGGCATATTTTTAGTATGTGTGTTTTGTCGTAATTAATGTGTGTGTGCGTGTGTGTATGTGTGTGTGTATTTGTGTGTGTGTGTGTGTATGTGTGTGTTTTTGCGTGTGTGTGTGTGTGTGTGTGTATGCGTGTGTGTGTGTGTGTGCGTGTGTGTGTGTGTGTGTGTGCGTGTTTGATTGGATACGATGATCTTCACGGTACATCATGTGGCAGTCCTTAAAAGGAATGTTGGCTTATTCTTTCATAAAGGTAAGCTCTGGGAAAAAAATCCACCTTGAATATTCCGTCGGAATAGCTCTGAAAAGAGCTGCTTAGAGAGTCACTGTAGGTGAGAAACTGAGGGTGAGTGAGTCACAGAGTCAGATGACTCTTTCGGGGAGGTTAGCTCTGTTCAAAAAGAGATTGTGTTTAATGTACATGTATGTGTATTCAATTGTATTCAGTGTGCGTGTGTGTGGAATTATAATATCGTTAGTGAGCGTGTATGTATATCAACGCGCGTGTGTCTTTATTGATTTCGTCTGTATGTAATGCGTGGGTGGGAGTATGTGATGTGTATGAATGCGTGTGCTTCTTCGTGTCTAGTTCATTTCATCATTCAGTGCTATTTACCCAGGGTAGCATTATCAGTAGTTGGAGCACTGTTTTCCCCACGAGCGCTTCCTTACAAAACTTACATCATAAGTACACTTAGTATCCAGCGCATTGGTAACATATCGGGAACTTACTGTATCGTAATAACAAACGACAGGATAAGTAGTTCCCACACACTTTTCTTGCTCCTGACCCCAATACTAACGACCACTTACCAACGCCTTAAGAGACACGCCGCACAATGTAATATCGATGTATTTTGTTGTTGTCACAATACATTTTAGACGGCCCGTACGTAAGCCATTCAAGGTAGTAGTAGTAGTAGCAGACCTACATGTACCACTGCCTACGAAGAATGCATCTTGGAGAGACGCCAATATCGATAACCACGCAGCATGCTAGTGGCGGGAAAATTTTCTACGGCTCCATTTGATACTACGAATCGATCATGTCGATCGGTATTGAGCTTACCGGAAGAATGGGGGACCTGTCTTATTTCCCTCTTTGGTCATGACGATCGACTAGTAATCGTTGTACATGTGTTCGTATGATGAGCGCGTATGGCTTTTATGCATGATTAAAGAATCATTTAATGAACAGGAAGCATTTAATCTAATTTAATCATTTGTTTGCCCTCTTTTATCGTGTCAATTTCCCCGAGTCCGCTCCCCCTCTCAATTTAAGATATTTTCTCATTCTTAACCCTTTGAGTACGAGACAAACTGCCGCTCGGTACGACTCATGTTTATTACATGTACTTGTGTTTAAAGAATGTCAATGGCACATAAAGAGTTAGGCATGGGAGACATGGAAAGGGGTACATGACTATGTGTTACGTGTATGTGTGTGTGTGTGGGGGGTGGGGGGGGGGGGGGGGCTGGATGTTGCTGCCTGACACATGGTGTCTTCAGTCATTACTTCTTATCACTGCAAACATTTACATTGTCATGTTTTATTTTGTGGTTGTGCTCTTACTAGTTCTATTTGATTCACTACTTATATTTTTGCTCATCATGACGTTGTTATTATCTCATGTGCTATTAGTAATATTCGAAGCTAGTAGGACATAGAATACATTTGATCCAATCACATAAACACAACCCAAAAGCAAGTTGATGATTATAAATACGTGAATGGGAAAATACGAATCACAAATCAAGCAAATAAAGTACTGAGTTATACAAAAACGGACTAAGCACTGCCCGAAAACATTTTGTGGAAAATTCATTCGAAATAAGAATAATCGGCGCGCCAAAAACGTATTTGATTTTAGCAACACTAAACCCGCCAGTTCCAGTAAAAAAAACGTCTCTAGCACCTCCATCAACTACCATGCTCAACATATTATTCATAACCAGAGTAGAATCATTCATATCTGGTCCCCGTTTTATAATAGTTGCGATTGATCTGAAACGATGGCAAATCCAATGCCCTATTTGTAATGTACAGAGTTACGATTGATTTTTTTTGAAATTCTACTTACTGGGACTGCTGTCCAGGAAGAGTCCTGGGCGAATACCGTCATTCTTCACTCCTTCTCAAGATGTTTCTCAGAGAAACGAAGACCACGCTTGCTGGGGGGAACCTCACCCTTAACTTCCGGTTGGTGAGCTAAAGAACAACAAAAGGGACAAAGAATGACATGAATGACCGCATCACACACAAGAGACATGATAAAGAATGGTCCTGTGACAAAATAGGAATGATCTGATTTACGGTTTTTTTTCTCTTAAAGGAGAAGGAAACCCTGGTGAGTGCAATTCACCTTTCTTTCAATGGGCACATTGTGTCATGTTATGTCCATTAAGGTATGACTCTAACAATTTGATTTTGCAGCAATGTATTATTTGTGGAAAGGGGAACTACTCTAGCATCCCTTTCGAAAGGCGTCCATGTGTTTAATCGTGTTAATAAACTCATACTCATGAGAAGCAACGGCGGAGGCTGACAAATCTACCCATGCATATGTTTGCATGAGTGAGTCTGTCATGGATGAAATGGAATAAATTAATACATTTGAAACAAATGGTAGGTTACGTGCGGTGAACCACCAAAGGTTGCTTCCCCTTTCCCTTTAATGGCTCTGTCTTTACCTCCACCACGCTTAATGCACGTTAGAAACCGAATCATTTCATTATTAGAAATCGCTCGATCACGCTTAGACTGCATGTACACTTACAGTACAATGAAAAACAGAACACCCCGCACTTGGCAATAGCCGTAAATGATTGTTCTGACTGTCACGTAATTTCGACCTAATGAATAACATTTCAGTAGCGAAGTACCACATGGCGAGAATGGGATAATTTGTATCATGGTAACTCAATTGAACGGAGTGTGATTGACGGCAATGGGGACAAACAAGTTTGGTGTTCCCAACAAGTAAAAGAAATCATAGCGATTAAAATCTACCCACTATCTTACAATTTCGTCAGCTATAATAGGCAATCAAAACAGTCCAGTCAGTATAGTGCTGATAAGGGAGGTTCTTGGCCTCAAGCCGATGCATTGCCGCCAACAGCATATGAGCGTAATTTATACTGAATGGACCTGGTGATTTGCCACGACAGGTTCAAGGGGAATTATCGATCAAGTTCGCTCAAATTATAACTAATGTATGGACGAATCCGTTCATGAAAGTACCTCCGCAAACCACATTACTGCCACCGCGTAAATTCTATAGCACTTGAATCACAAACTGCTTATCCCAAATCGATGAACTCATTGTATTGGCCGCTTCAGATGTATGTATAGCCTCCCTTCAACAAACATCCTCTCTTCATGCTGCATCTAGGAACAATTTTACTCGCACAAGTGTGAGAAAGGCTAACATTCTTTGTTAAGACACAGACATGAAAATATATGCAATGTATATTATCCGTAGCCTTGATAATTATCAAGGTTTCTTTAATTCGACCACTGGAAAGCTTGTCCGACCTAGCATCAATGAGTGTGCGAAGTAGTACAATATTGGATAAAAGAAAGTCTGTGCATCGATGCTGGTTTGGTGCACTGGTACGTGTCTCCCCATCCAAATAGGAATGAACCCTATCAGTACCAAACAATGATACTTTCCACACTCTGTTTCTTGCCTATGGGACTGAACGGGTTAATATCCAATACACTATACAACAGTGGCGTAGACAGGTTCGTACACCTGGGGGGATGACTGGGCTGCCAACGCTCAAAATGTTTACATAACAGGTCATATTACATCTTTGTCAAAATATCCAGTTATATATTTTTTTTTACAAAAATAAAGGGTTTTTAAAAGTTTCAAACTCCACAGGGAGGAGTATTTTTTAAACGGGTTAAATTGGTTAAATGTCGGGATAGGTGTAGGTGCATCGAGAGATGGATGATAAACAATGAAAGGACATAAGTTATGCACCAGAAATGGAATTCATCAAAAATTCATATGACAGAAACCCCAAATTACACTTGTGACTTTTGAAAAGTTACATTTTTGCGTCTTAAATTTGCCCACTCACGCAGGACTTATTGGACATTTGGATTAATGTGATTTTCACACAGAAATGAGTCAATAAATTGAGAAACAATCCTGCCAAATTATTCTGCCCAAAACCTCTTTGATAAAAAGCTATGCTATTTTGCTTAGTGAAGACAAACCAAAAGATAACCACAAAATACTTGTAAGATTTTCTCTTTTTTACCGTCTGAATTGGCTTTCACCGTGTGAATGCGGCTAATACCAATAAACATGATTACAATAATGAAGAGGGTTAATATCATCATCATGATAATTATCATTATTAATATTATAATTGTTATCATTATTATTTTTACTATTATTATCATCATTATGACTTATTAAGTAAGCAAATATCATCCCCCCAAACCTGGGGGGGGGGGGGGGGGATGATTGTACATGCCACCCCCACCTTGTGAAGTGGGGGGGGGGATGCATCCCCCTCATCCCCCCCCCCCCCCCCCCCCGTTATTTGGTACGAGGTTCAAATTCAAAAGATGGATCTGGAAGTGTGTAACGAATTCTATCTATATGCATCTTATGACAAAAATAAGATATGTCAGTGAACAAATTTGTCTCGTATTCAACTAAAGAGTCCAGATAAACTGTTGTTCTTATCATTACATTCCCTCAATGCACAACACCGTTCAGAACATTCGTTTATTGAAATCGCGGTTTAAAATAAGCCCCTACAACTTATTAGAATTCAAACGTCGTCTACGCACCTAGTCTCTGCATTCAAGGTCGATGACTAACCTTGGAGGGTTTGCATCTGCACAGTCGAACGCCATTAGTAAACCCTGTGAGAAATCTACCGCGGTAGTTCGATTTTCGTTTACTTCAAGCACGTGTGTAAACCCATCGCCATTTATCGACGGAAAGTGGGTAGTGTGTATTGATTGCCTTACATTGTTTCTCAAGAAGCCAAAAGAGGAGTCTTCAAAGCGTAGTGTGCATAATGCAAAAGAAGAATTGATTGGTATAATGTGACCTGTAGCACAACGACATCTTTGGAGGGAGTTGTGTATAATAAACAATTACATTCATTGACAATGGTTATTTGACTTAAACGAATTCAACTGTCCGTACAATGTATTCACACAGTAGAATTCATCGATAATAGAAAAATTAGTTGAAATAGTTGTAGTAGTTAGTATAGTACACATATAAGTGTACCAGTAGGAGTAGTACTTCGTGTGTACCATGCGAAAACAAGACAATAACATGAGTCTTACCTTCCTACCCACGCTTAGGAGAGCAAATTTACAGGCATTAATGTTAACGATTACAAACTCAAATAAGCTCCTTATGATATCGCTGATTTTTCTCAAACTTGTGATGATCCCTGCCTTTCGGCTCTTTTTTTCAAATTCATTACAATTGTCTATTTTACATTATAACTGTTTGGTACTGGGAGTTTTAAGACCGTGTGAGTTCACGGCAGTCCCTGGATGACCATTTAGAGGGACCTTGCCCAATTTGGCAGCAGACGAGGGACCCGGTCCGGACGTCCTGGAACACAGCAAAACAGGAACAAATTAGCCAAGGTGTTTAATAACCATGGCAACCGTCAAGTTTCCGATTCACAAGCATTGACAAAAGGTCAATGTTGTGCAGTTGTAGCATGAGTAATGAGTTTGCTCATTTAAGGGTGAGGTTTGATTTTCTCGTGTCCCTTGCTAGCTAGACATCTTGATGCCATGTTCTGACTTACACATTGGCCTGAGAAGGGCAAAGGGCTTCATTTCCCGTGGAAAAAATAACCGGAGGTCACACGTATGACTAAAGAAGCTGAATGATCAGGATTGTCATGAAACCGTGTGGTCAATATACTCGGTCCTGACTTAGCGGTATTGGTTCTTTCTAAACACAAGAAAATAGACGTCGAATATGATCAATACTTCAATATAAATATAGGGAGAAATACAGCGACAAACAATTATCTATAATGAAAAGAAAGAATAGAACGTCATACACGATATTATGATAACAAATACCTCGATGTCATTGCTTTCAAATTATTTATTACACTATATGGATCTGTCGATGGTTTTGTGTAGAATCGAGTTCCCTCATCTACAAAAAAAATAGGACAGCAAAAAAAAAAAAATGGATAACGCAGAAAAATGCTGCATTGGACGAAAAACATTCGTTTTGCGTGAAAACTCATTGCCCATTATTCTCTCTGTCCTTCGATACGATATCATACAAAGATAATGGAAATCATCGTAGCGTTTCCTCGTCATTTTATTCATTAAAGTTGGCTCTGATATAACCGACAGGCACCTGTGGTGGATGTGAGAGGAAATTCTAAGTTGTGTTGTATAATGGCAATGTGCCTTTCTTCCATGGCCACGCCACCAGGCACCCATCTAGCTTACATGCGTTGCAAGGGCTACATGTGTCTATAACATGACTGTGTCTATATGATCTATGAGAAACTGCTGCTCTATGGAAATTGTGTATATTAATTGTAAAAAAAAGATCACATTTGGCACACAAAGGGTTAATTAGGCGTTTCTAGTCATTTCCATGTCCCTTGGATAGGACTTAGAAGGGAACTCCGTCCAATTCCTGTGGGTTTTTTTTTTTAGTAAAACAAAACTAGACACAAGTACTTTTTGTTAAAACATGTACCAAACATGTGTCGCATAATTTAAACAAAAGCTTACGGAACGTAATGAACTTGCAAAGTACAATTACCTTTCGGGTAAATACGAGTGTATTAACATGTTTGTTTCCTTAATGGATTAGATGAAATAATATGAGTTTCTTAATATTCATGATGCGGTAAACCTTATCAATTTGTCCATTGCACATCGTAACGTTCCAAATTAATTTGATTGGTAAATGAAGTAAGTGAATGGCTGTAATTAAGATGTTAACCCGACGAAAGTACTGAATTTCATAGAATTATGAATTTCCATTATCTATACATAAAGTTGGTTGCAAATTAGTTATAAAATAAAAATGTACATTTATTAGCATTATATATCATTTGTTTAATATTGATATGACATATAATTTGTCTATATAGTAGTTTTACAAACGGCGCATCAAAACACACACACATACATGTGCCACCGCATGACATGATTGGTATCTCGCTTCAGTGCCTTACATAAGCTTCGCGCGCACGTGTGGCATCCAGCACGGTACCGGTACAATAATACATTAGATCTCAACACTTCCACATCTCCACTTCCACAACCCAACTTCTTCACAAACGTCACAAAATGACCCGTGAAAACGCAGAACAAAGAAGGAAATGTCATCGTCCATGACATATTATGGCTACTGGCTTGCAAACGAATGTACAATGAATGAGCATTACCTTTTTTTTCTGTCTTTGATGTAATAAAGTTCCGCGGTTCTTGTGATGATGTTAACGCGAGAAGAGCCACGAGTTAATGTGACGGGAGTACGGTACGGGCCACTGATCTCTCCACTACGGGCGCTCTTTGGTGAGGGACCTCAGGGTTAGGATCGATAGGCAGGGACCTTCCCCTTTCCCCGTGACTATGTTGTGCATTTTGTCAAAGGCAGTGGTGATATCTCTTTCTTTCCGTGACAGCGATCCATTCTATTATGATCGTGAGACGGTCCAGCGGGCTGTGAACGACAACGAAATCGTATTTGCTTTATGAATTACTGCGTTGTCGTTATTTTGCCTGTTGAGCTCGGGTTTTCTTTCTTGTACAACAATTGGATAATGTTTGTGCTTAATCTAAATTGAGTTGAATTGAATTTTATGAAAAAAGAGAAAATAACCAAAATAGATTCAACTTTTGCTATTTCCTCTATACCAGACATGAAATATTGTGTCTGTAAACTGCTAACTTCCTCATTGACTGGTGAAATTTCCCAGCCAAAAATGTAATGTATACTATGGGCGTTTAGTGAGGATCGTCGTAACAATAGTTCATTGAAACTGTGTATTTCCCCGTATTTTGTTTTTCTCTGCTTTCAACACTGTATATAATTTTTGTTATGAATGCAAACGTTGTGCACGTCGTTCAAACAATACGTTATTAAGTAACCCCAAAGCTTTTCCAGGTTAGTAGCAACCAATAGATTCAGCGTGTGTTCAAATCATTGCAACTGAACCACGATATATAGGTGAATGTAAATAAAGAGTTACTACGCAGTTTGGGGGAAAGTAAATACCTTTCACGGTATAGTCGAGCTAGTTTTGACAACTGACGGTGTTGCTGTTTTTTCGATTGTCGAGAACTTTAAATTATCCGGCCTTTTCTGACAAAAACACTGTGCACCGCGTACGCTTTTGTTCATAAGTATTTACACATAAATGCCATATAGCTGCATTACATCTGGCACGCCAAGGGCTAATCAGGGATGTGTTATGGAAGGATATGAAACAACATTCTTTCTTTGAGCCCATGCGTGGCACCGCCGAAAAATTATGTGGTCTCAGCATGTGCTTTTCACGTGTTTTAACATTAGCGAACAGGCTTGCCTAGCAACGGTTTCTCAGAGAGAACAAAAGAAATGTAGAGTCTTATTTCGCTTGTCCACTTCTGTTGGATTGTATCAATACTTTTGTGGGGAAAAGAGATATCAGCGAACAAAAAATAAACAGTTTTTTTTTTTAGTAAAATATCTCAGCTGCACGCAAATTCACGCAAATTCTGTTAATGGAAATAAACAACTTAATATATAATTTTGATAATGATTGAATCCGACATTTCCGGAAATCTCCGGAAAGTGAAGAAATTTGTTAATTATATAAGTAAGCATATTATCTTATATCTCCGTTTGTGCATCATTCAACAATTATTTAGAAGAAAAACGAATGCAGGATCTTTAGTGGTGTTTCCCCCGGGGTGTTTCCCTTAACTTTCTTGAAATTTACAACAACAAAAAATGTGACAAGAAACACAACCTCGAGAAACAAAACAGGGAATTCAAGATATTGCTTTCGAAGTTGACGGCAGCAAATGACGGTGCCGCGCATGGGACATCAAAGCATTGCAGTGATTGTGGAATGCTTTTGGCATTCATTAGCACGTTTTAGTATCCATACAGATGTTTGAATATATTATGCTCTAGTTGTCCCTCCTTCCTAACACATCCCTGGGCTAACTTAACACATCCACATTCCGTTAGGATCGGATTCTCCTTTAACGCGATAGGGGTAACGAGTTACTTATCATTTTGGGGTGGTCAGCCAAATCTGGGTCGTACAATTTGTCACCTCTTTGCCACCGTTTGAATGGGAACGTTGTAAAGTCATGGCATCATTATATGAATTTGGCTTCAAGGACAGGTCACCCCTGTGGTCACTACTGTCCTAGTAGCGGCTCACTAAAATTGTGTTGCTCATTGAACAGTTAGCCGAAATACCTTGTAACTTATTTCTGAAGCGTGCATAATTAATTGCGTTCATATTGGGTTTTCGTTTAACTTCGTTTGCTATTCGAAGTAATACGATCGATATTTTATTCAGCATAAATTCAAAGACACTTGGTGGGCGGGGCTCGCTGACGTACGTTTAGTCATAATTATTTTCAATGATACACCCGTGAAGACAAATATTAATTCGTAGCATACGGGTAAGAGTTGCTCATCGTAAGTTGCATCACCTGGCTGGTCAAATCGTGGATACAAGCCAATCATTCAGTCGTGGACCACAGAGCGTCAAAACAACGGAGTACGCAGAAAACAAAAGAGCGGCGAGACGCAAATCATAAAAGTTAACAAATATTGAACTTATGTCTGTGGCAGGGCCATTTCATGAAATAAAAGAAGATACAACTACCCGCTCCCTTTCTTAAATATGCGCATGTAGCAATGTCGTGTATCTTATCATTCGATCCGTAGACTTCTTTCACTACGATGACGCATTTTGTAAGCATGTAACCAAAAGACGGCGACTCGATAGACGTATTCACCTTCATGAAACTATACAAAACTAAAACATATCATAAAAAAAAACAAAATAATGCAGTAGGCGATGCGCCGCCCACGAGTGTATAAAATCATGCAAAACGCACTCGGCTGCGCCTCGGTGTGTCGTGTCATTTTATACGCCTACTGTGCACCGCATCGCCCCAACGCACTCACAACTGCGTTTTCTTTGTTAATTATAACCCATATTCAAAATTATGTTTCGTATTGCCTGTATTGGTGTATTGAAAACGTGAGAATATGCTATGTTTACTTGCGGGAAGTAGAATTTCATTATCCATACTATGATTTTACCTGAACTTTGTAAAACTTTATATACCATGTATCCGACGATTGAAACTTACAAAGTCTGAACATTTTCACTTTCATGTTGTTGTTTTTTTCACGGGAGTTTTGCATGTTTTACAGTGATTCATTAACCAAATTCAAAACACTTCTTTGAGTGTGTGTATAAAACTGATCTATAATTATGAATAAAAATCAGATTGTATGTGAGGTACAAGATAGAGTGATGGGATGGTGGGAATAAGCGAAAGGGGCGCCATACAATGTAAAACTAAAGCATGTAAATCTGTTGGCCTCATATTCCTTTAAATAATCAAGTACATTTCACTAGTATATCATTGCGTGTAAGCAGCTATAAAGGTACACAAATGTAATTGCCCTAATATGTAAAAAATAGAAAATATAAATTTAATGTTAAAAGAGTATTGCAAGAACTCCAATCGATGAACTTCCATTCAACAGACTTATATACACCTCCCATCCTCACATTGTGTACACTTTAGCAACTTTCGAGTTTCTCACTTTTGAGCTTCATTTACCGTTAGATATGCAGCCAGTGGTCATATGGGAATCTTTGGAGAATGCCCAACATTTTCTACGAGGTCTGCCGGGGTTACCTTCCCTAACGTGACTAACATGATCAATTACACATTATACGCTGAAAGCACGCGTACGCAAGCCTTCGCAAGCACTTGCAACAGTACTTAAGATAATGATATGTCGTCAAACCTCGTGCCCATGTGACGAAACGTCCACTATAATCTCTAGAGTCCTTTATCTATGAATAATAAATAACTCGTCGTTCAGCACTTCTCATAATATGACCTTTTCCTCAGCAGTTTACAGCAGTTCACTTTGACCGCCCCCGGACACATCCGTCTCAATTTTGATTGCGGTGAAGGCGCCCGGAGTCATGGAAATATAGCACGGGGTAAACGGGGGTCAGTCGGACGATTTTTGGCGCACGTTCGTGGATGCTTAAAATGTGGTTGTTTAACGTGGCGGTAAAATGGCCGGCAGAATTGAAACTGACGCTTGACTTAGCATTCGTGAAACTTCGGCGCTCAACCAGCGGATATCTGTCTGTCACACGGGGTTATCCCTGGATGAAAGCGATGGACTCTAGAAGATGCTGTATAATGTGCAGTTAACCCTTGATGTGTATGTATGCCATGTGTGTATGTTGTGAGCAGTGATACACGTGCTTTCAATGAAGCATTAATTTGTTTGGCTCTGGAGGGGTAAAATTGAATTTAGGTATTATAGTTTACAACTCGTGCATCGGCCGGGTAAAGTTACTGTCCCTATCGAATGATTTGAATGAGCGCCATAAGACTATAGTGGGTGATTAGGACAGACATATTCACAATGAGCAGCAGTGTATGGGAAAGGGATAATGTTCTTAATGCCTTAACGCTTCGTGTGCCATTGCTTTTCATTGGGAGTTGTATTACTCGCACAAAGGGTTAATTCATGCAGGATTAAGCATCCGTAAAGTTCTGAGAAATCTGAGTAACAACATATCAAGTAAGATCTTAATCAAACAATTAGCATTACCATGCAGTCATGCATGAGCTTTTTTTTTTTTTGTGTGTAACTTGCATGCCAAGGTATTTATACATGCCACCATAGTGCTTTGAACTCAATGTGGCCTTCGGGAAGCATGCTTGATTTCATACAGCCTTTCAAGTCAATCCAATCCGACAATTGCCAATAAATAAAAGAGTTCTTCGTTTTTTCCCCATTGTTGCATGATTACTGATGTGACTGGTCGGACGAAAGCTAAAATCTCAAAATAATATCAATACTATCACTAATTTTGTGAATCTGTATGTTCTCCATTGGTCGTGATGGAGGATTTTAAAAGCGATCTATTCTGTCAATGTTGCATACAATTTTACCTATACTTAAACCTTGTATAAGTGCAGCATAATACAGATGATAAAGTATGTTACACCAATTGCTAATATCTGTATTTACCAAGGATGTTTAAGCACATGTATATCCAGCTGCCGTTTAATTAATGCAAATTCATTGTACTCTCCTTCTAGTCACAAAAGAACGCTTCACAAAGATTTTCTCTTTGATCTCGATGTTCAATGCCGCCGATTCTCTGGATGAGTTTTGCCTGCATTTGACGTATAAACAAAATCGGATGCGTAAATGAATTTGGTGAAATATCCTCACCCCATATGCTTGCGCAGTTGTGACATGTAATACCTACGATGCATCTATATGAAGATTCAATCGAGGAATAGTGTTACAATATGGCAAAAAGGCTCTAAACGTGATATCAAGTTACAGTATAAAAGTATCAATTTCACAATGTTCCGCACCATACCTGCTTACAACATTGCATGAAACGTTACTTTCATATATTTTCCTTTCGGACAAGTGACATGAAAAACGTGGCCAACCGCGCCCAAGCTAGTATTTCCATCTCAAAAAGTATCAAATTTCGTATTCGCTTGTACATAATGCATGTATAGGAATGCGTATGACCTATTATAAAAGGCAGGTGAACGTGATGCAATCGCGTATGCATCATATTGTTGAGAGCAGTTGCTAGTCATGAATATTAAGTGGCGGCATCAAACCTTGTTCAAAGCGATGTTCATCTATATCTATGTGCTTAGACATCCATGGTATTGCTAGAGTATTAACATGTACAATATGCAGTGTTTGATGACTGTTTTAGTAATGCAATAGCTGTGATAGGAAACGGAAACGGAAAACCTACACATCACAACACGATGGCTTTTCCCCGCTGCACGGGATATGTAATTTATTTCATTATCCCTATCTTTCCCGCAAAGTCAATGTAATTGTGCTTGCTATTGAAAAGCGATGTAACATCGGAAACTCGAGATAATGAAAACGCTTTCAACGTGGCCAACATATTATACGTACATATCAAAAACCAGGGCATTCGCAATAAGAAAGGACATACCGAAAGGCGGAAATGCGAGATACGATACGAGCAATCTCAGACGGAGTGAAAGGAGCGACAACGCGCAAACATCGATCTTTTTCATTTGGAGTGATGAATGTGGTTTCTATAGCGGGAACCTCCACCGAGGAAAGTTACCCGCGCAATCAGGGGATCGAGATGGGACTCCATGGAGGCCGGGGTATGGTGTGGGATGGCTCACTGGGTCGCCCAGGGGTGAAACCTGATCACCCTGCTGCTAGATGCCTCGCGCTCCTCTGTGTATGCTCAGGTGATGAGCTATCTGCAGGAAATCTCTGCATAGCCTCGCAGTCACGTATAGAACTGTAGCGAAACGCGATAACGATATGCAGAGAGCATTGGGAGGGAGGGGTGGAGACCGTGGAGGGAAGGAGGGGGAAGGAGGGGTAGGGGAGAGGCAGGAAGGGGAGAGGGAGTGGGGGCAGAGGGAAGTGGTGAGAGGGAGGAGGAGAGAGGGGGGAGAATGAGGGAGGAGAGAAAGTGAGGGGGAAGGGAGGAGACAGAGAGGAGAGAAGGAGGAAGGGAGAGGGGAAGGGATGGAGAGAGGAAGGGATGGAGAGAGAAAGGGCGGAGGAATGAGTGGGAGGGGGAGAGAGGGAGGGGAAAGGGAGAGGTGGGAGGAGGGAGGGACGGAGTTTGGAGGAGAGGGAGTGAGGGGAGGAAGGGAGTGGGGAGGAGGAAAGGGGGGGGGGGGAGATCTGAAGGGAGAGAATGATGAGAGAATGGACGACCAGGGAGGAGGGCGGGAAATGGAGGAAGGATGGTGCATGTTTACTAGGTGTGTCTGTAAAAATTAGTGTATGTATGTGTGTGTGTGTGTGTGTGTGTGTGTGTGTGCAAGTGCATGCCTGAGGGGTGGGGACGTGAAGACGGGTGGGGAAGGGGCTATGAATCGTTGAGTCATGGAGGGCCACTCTTCACCACAGATGTTGGCACAGTATAATTTACGTTCCCCGTGTGCCTGTGCCCCTCTCCCTTTGGTTGCACGCTAGTCCCATGTGTAGTACTGCCGATACAGGTGTAGTTAACCTTTACAATACAACACTCCTTGAAAAACACGTTGCCTTACTCCACATATTCATGCCAATGGTAATGAGAAAGGTACTCCTCACACTACCACTCCTTGGATACCCAATCGGCTTACTGTACTACACATCCTCATGCCAGTGGTAATGTGAGCGAGTTAACCCTTACATTACCAGCCCTTGAAAACCCATTGGCTGACCAGGAAGGTGTTAGAACTGGAGTCGGAACGAAGAGTAATTTATTCATATACCAGTCGCGATCATTGATACCACAATAGAATATTTTACGCGTTTGGTTCTTTGATCCAGTGATGACCGCCGCCAAATATGCAAGACAAATATTGGATGCATTTAGAGGAATATACAATCTGCATGCGCAGAAGATTTCAGAACCACTTCATGTACTGAAGTACATGTGCAGTAGTAGTACATCTTATAATGATACGAATCTGTGAATTTCAGATTATATTGTTGCGTCGTTTTTGTGATAAATCAAGAATACTGTAGAAAACATGTCAGAAAAATGCCTCAATATCGCACATTGGGCAATCATATTTCCTTACAAATATCTTGTAAATCGTTTATTGAGTGTTTCACCTTCCATGGAAACAACGTCGATTTCGTGTCCGGAGATGTCCGAAAACGTTACGGACCAAATTCTTTCTACAATTTTAACAAAATTTCCCTTCGCTCACCTCCAAACTAATTCCCAGTGTGTGTAATAAGATCAGCTATGAACTCCCAGCGAAGGCTGAACGGTTGACATATTTCTCAAAACAGATTTTCTTTTGTTATTCAGAGGAAGGCACTGCCTCATTAGAAATACAGCGTATTGTTTAAAACACCTGAATGTCTTGAATTTTTATGAGGCGGTGGTCATCATGGATCAAAGGAAGTCTATCCGAGCGCAGTCCATCCATGATAGGTCCATGGGCTGACTAAACAACTTCATCGTGGCAAAGTGAACACCCCTTCGTGAAGAAATCACATGTGGGCCTGTCTACAGTAATGGGTACATTTCTGTTATACTTAATGTAACATTTGCATAAAATCACTTAAATTCCAATTATTCTGTTTAGTCTCTTAAATAAGCCAGGATTTTAGCTATCTTAAGTTATTTTGGAGGAAATTAATTAAACACTCTGTCATATTTTGGTGGTGCAAGGTGGTCATAATTTCAAATGATTAAGCTACTGCACTTTACTGTAGATAGACCCATGTTTTTCATGACAATAAACATGTTTGGGTTCAAAAGTTCCTAAGAATACATAATTCAGAATCTATTTTTACGCGTTGTAACACATTCTCTCTCTCTCTCTCTCTCTCTCTCTCTCTCTCTTTCTCTCCCTCTCTTTCTCTCTCTCTCTTTCTCCCTCTCTCTCTCTTTCTCCCTCTCTCTCTCTCTCCCCTCTAAAAACCGCTTTAATTTATCGAATTGCACATTATGTTGTACTGCCCTGTAGAATATTGATGCTATGTTTCCTTTGTTTTCACAGCTTTGCGGCACGATTTACAAAAATATCCAAATATAGAGCAAATTACATTTTCATACAAACGTAAGTCAGTTTAAGTGGTTTTCGGGTTATTGCTTGTTCGTAATACCGCTGTGAGCGACGATCCGAGGGATTGGCGCGCCATTTCCCTCAAACCACATGATGGGACCTCCATAGCGCCACACATCAGTTACACCACATAAAATCGTAATGATAAATAACATGCAATGAAGACCGAATATAATAGAATACTGGCAGTAATGGTTTTGATTAATAAAACAATATCATAGCTTTAACTGCGATCAACAATTGTGCAGATGAAATCAAATGATGAAATGATATTATGGTGATGAAAACAGAAGCAATTTAATTCTTCAATTTTATTTTAATATTTCTTATCGCATTTACTCTCTGAATACCGAGCTAATAAAAGCCCATTACCTTATTAAACATTTCATGCACCAATAGTACCGATGGGGTTAATGCATTTAACATAATTGTGCTGTGTATTATGCACATTATAGTTTGATTTATTGGTTGTTTTTGTATAATTCACAAAGACTTTTAATTGTTGTTTACTACAGCAAATTCTGATAATTTATTGTTGATGCTTTTTTATGAGCAATAATGTATGATTCGATTTTTGTTTTAGACCGACACGCCAGTGCGAACATTTTACTTGAAAGGAATATGATTCCGTAAATCAGATTGAGGCAGATGTTATAGGAATAAACATGGCCTTTCTAGTACGCCACTGCATTCGATGCTTACCGTAATAAGGGAGTTCGGTATTACTACATAGTCAGTCTCCTAACCTACTTAAGATCTCCACTAATCATGCTAATCTCATTGAATCTCCAGTGAACACCAGCTGCATGACTGGTATCATCACGAGGAATGCCTGGAGTATCACTATTTTATATTCACACACCTATGTTCAGATTCTTATCATCAGACTGACTGACAGTGGTTTAGTCATCCTGGTTTTGAAGGGGTTATAATAGTGCCGCAAAAATACTATTGACCAGTCAATTTTTTTTTCTTGCAAAATAAGTGGCGAAAATAACGACAAAAAACATGTTTAAATTAGTAGGCTCGAAATAACTAGTTATAACTAGTTATTTCTCTCTCTATTTCTCTCTAATACTCAAAATACTCGTCACTTGAGAAATAACTAGTTATTACTCAGAGACATTATTCGATATCAACAACAAATAGGTACTCCACGTTCGTAGAAATTAGGGATGGAATGCATAAACAAGTGTATTTGCATGATAGTCTGTATTAACACGGCCGACTAGCAATACACTTTGCATTTATCTCTAGCTGAAACGATATCATTGACCCCGTGGTCTGATCTGCTCATGCGCAGTTGTAATACCGCACTCTCGTCCGATGCAATGATCTATATTATTAGTAGCCTGGTTTCCATGGCGATCGACATTTCTAATCCAAGCTAAAAAAATACAGTCTAGTACTCAAAATACTCGTCACTTGATCATTCTCCTTTTAGTGTTGGGGTAAGCCGAGAGGAATTCGAGAATGATTAGTCTGCTGGGACCAGACCCATCTAATGAATAATTTAGTTTAGGAAATGCCCAACAGCCTGGAAGCCAGACTAGCTTATTACTTGGGATGAAGTCCGGAGAAATACAGTAAGAAATACCCCCTCGCCCCTTTAAAGTACAGGTGAGTGGTATACCTGCTGTGATTTTTGGTGCATGTATATGCATGAGGCTCGACGAATAACGTGAAATCGGGCGTGGGTGAGTCATTTCATGAAGCTTGATCCGAATTTCGATTCCTATAAAAAAGAAAAAAAAACTACATGTATCCTTGTGCCACAGTTAATTATGTGCCACATCCATACGTTCGAATAGAAAAGCCTTCCAACCAGGTGCTATATGTTCAGAAAAATGATGTTCATATATTTACAAACATATGTTCATATGTTCACAAAAATAATACATTTATAAATGCAGAAATAAATAGAATTAGGGAATGAGACTTCTCATGAATATTAAATGAGTCAGATTGAATGATTCCATGTTGTCGTGTCTTGATCCGGGCATTCAAAATAGCTTGCGTGGTTGAATCGCTGCCGGTAAGCAGGAGATTGTAGGTTCAAATCACTTCTGGTTCCAAGATTTTTGTCTGACTTGTTTTCCATTCATTTAAAGGATGAAGCACACAACCCTGACTACTACTGGGTGTATATGCCTAAAATTTCATTTCAAAATTGAAATTTCCCCAGAAAGCCCTTTCACTGAAAGTAGCGAATGATATGTTTATATGTTCAGAAATAGAGAATAAACTTACTTACGTTATCCGGTTCCGTATATATCCCCCTCTCTCTCCCTATATCCAACACTTAACAGATTCAGCATGGTCCAGTAGACATACGCGGTTACTATACGAATATGAAACGCCAATATGATTCACGATATTCATATAGACCATTTCGTAATTATACTATGGTCGAACAATGCACTGAATAAATACATGCACCAGGGATGTGTTATGGAAGGATATGAAGCAACTTTCTTTCTTTGAACTCATGTGCCAAGCCGCTGAAAAGTTATGGTGTTCTCAACAGGTGCTGTTCAGGTGTTTGAACAATTATGAACATGAGTGTGTGGCAACGGCTTCTCAGAGAGAACAAAAGGAATGTTAGTCTCATTTCGCTTGTCCCGTTCTGTTAATGGCATTAATACCAGTGCAATGAGCACAACAGGTATCAGCAAACACAAATAAACAAGTTTTTAAAGTATAATATCTCTGCCTCACGCAAACACACACAAACGCCATTAATGATAATACACAGCTTAATATATCATTTTGAGAGTGGTTGAATCCCCCAAATGCACAAGATGTCGGAAAGTGAAGAAATTGGTCAATTTTGTAAGTAATACAAATAGCTTATACGTCAAATTTTTAATGCTTCCTCAATACTTTTCGAAAGAAAAACAGAGTATTAGGATCTGTCATTATCTGCCGTTAACTTCCTTACAGTTTGCAAACGAATTTGTCAAAAACAAAACGTCTACAGACAAATGGGAAATTAAAAAAAATTATTTCAAGTTGACATCAGCTAAATGTCGGCTCGGCACATGGAACATCAAAGCATTGTCATGATTATGGAATACTTTTGACATTCATGAGAACGCTTTAGAACCCATGCAGATGTTTGAATGTATATGCTGAGTTTCTACTCCTTTCTATAACACTTCCCTGGTGCAACATGACACTGACCTGTTAATTGAATATTGTAGTTTGGATTAAATGTGCCCTGCAGCCTGGAACCCAGACTAGGCAACCACCTACAGCCAACGTTTTCCGAGTACAGTAGTTCTACTCACTTTCTGACATGTCTGATCAGTACTAAAATGGTTAGTACAGTAGAAAAAGCGTCTTTTTGTATTTAAAAGAAAAATGAATGATGCGATGAATATAATATGCTTGTTCTTGTTACAAACATGATTAATCATAGCAATCTGTTGTGTAAGTTTATTTCTAGGGATTCGTTAAGTCTGTGCACGGAACTAAAATATGTGAAATTGAAATAATAAGAAGTGGCAATAGTGAAGAATGACAATAAACCCTTTACGTGTTTTATGTGCCAGATAAGCTGGTGCTGTATGGAGTTTGTGTGCATAAGTGTAAACAAGGTCACTTGTGGCACTCAAAGATTTAAGATATTTACAGAGTTTAGAGTGATAATCATAAACAAAACTAAAGATACAAAGCGGTGTAGCTAAGCAAGATTGACCATTATATTCAAAATGATTTAAATATAAGATCATTATAGTCACATCTTTTATGCGGTCCGCTATTGCATATCGATATTGTTCTTTTCTTTCCCGTGTTTTATACAATTCTGTATTTTTAGTAATCAAGTTAAAGAAATGGTCATAGAGCACTGATAAAACAACGGGATCCATCATGACTTTTGGAATGATTGATATTGAACTGGAGAAAATAGCGAAAGGGACTGGGGGGGGGGGGGGGGGGTTATGTCAGACACTCCCGAGTACTTTTCCGCTAACATGAATGGGAGTAGGCATGTTAATTTATGTCAAACACTGCCGAGTACTTTTCCGTTAACATGAATGGGGGTAGGCATGTTAATTTATGTCAAACACTCCCGAGTACTTTTCCGCTAACATGAATGGGAGTAGGCATGCTAATTTATGTTAAACACCCCCGAGTACTTTTCCGTTAACATGAGTAGGCATGTTACTTTATGTCAATGACAATGACAATGACAATGACAATTTATTGATCCCATTTCACCTTGTTAGGTATTGGGGATAATCATGTCCGTTTTACACAGATATTGTTCTGCATTATTTACAATATTTACAAAAGATATATACAGAAAATAAATCATGATATAAATTCAGGTATATACGCTTGCAGAGTACTTTTCTGCTAACATGAATGGGGGTAGGCATGCTAATTTATGTCAAACACTCCCGAGTACTTTTCCGTTAACAGGAGTGTACAGGTGGGTTGAGGTTTGGTTTGCCACAAGTCATAACAACACATCGCGATTATTATTGAAGAGTTTAGAATAGCTTTTTTCTACCACATAATGTCATGGAACAATCGATTTGGCTCAAACCCGTGCAAAACAGAGATATGCCTCACTTGACATCATAATATTAATGTTGTTATGCGGGTATCATTGACGGTCGCGTACGCCACGCTTAATTGACAAAGCAAAAAAAGACCCCATGCGTTCCAGTCCACTTTGTTGGTGGCTTTGAAGCTTTCGGCAGAAACTAAACTTATTTGGCATGACATCAAATTCTCCGGATTCGTTTATTGCCCGTTGTATGGGCACTCCTGCGTGCTCTCGGTTCACTGCATCCAGAAAGATCTCCCTGTCACTAAACACATGACAGACCAGCTCCAAACATATTCCAAGTGCATGCACACTCTGCGACATTACCCTTACATTAGCCCGAGCTTTTTCTGACATAGCAACAGTTAATATGGGTATGCCATGCTCGTTCTTCCATGGCAAAGAAAGTGACTTGTGCGTAGTATGTGAATGTACATGGACGTTATTGATGTTAGCAGACTGGTTCCGTTCACCCGGGGCATGCGCATGACACTCACTCGTCGTGATAGAACATTTGTAGAATAAAATGTTCCCGCAGGAGTAGGGGTGCTAATTCGACAAGAGGTTGGTTTTCTCTGAAAGAGGACATGTCCATCCTATTGATAGAAAGTTAATGACGTGTCACTCAATAAAATAAGTATGACTATATGATAATAATTAGCAGGAGGAAGTATATAATACATTATAAATTGTGTACTGTGTCATTGTGAGGAGTTCTTAAAACCTGCTTTCCTTCATCACAAAAGTTACATATCTCGTTCACCACGAATCTGTGGTACAGATAGAGGGTCATGTGTTACACAGTAAAACGCAAAAACTGTCAACCCCTCCCCTCCCCTCCCCTCCCCTCCCCTCCCCTCCCCTCCCCTCAATGGTATACGGCGGCATACTCTCCACTCCCAATAAATCAGATACCTTTCGCTGATTATGGAAGTTGTGAAGGATTTCGCCGAACGACAAGCAGTGACGAGAAAGGTCACGGGTTCGAGTCCCGTGGGGAAGATGACGTTTCCAAGTTGAGGTTCGTGTTGCGTGCCAGCATAGCGCCCCCTCCCCCCTCCCCGTCTGTAGTATTTGGCTTATGACACATTTTACGAGGTTTATCAAAGGGCGGAGTGAAATACTGAGAACAAACATCAGTTGGGATAAAGGTTTCCTATTTTGCATTCAAATTCATGTTATTATTCAACTGCTGTTTGACTAAACTTTAATAACCGTGATTTTATATTTGTTCACACTGAATCATACATTGATGTTTACTGAAAGTAAAAATACTAAAAAATAGTATTTCAATTAACCTGTATGGTCGTAATACTCACTCATGGTCAAACAATGGCTTTTATTTTCTTATTTTTTATTCAATTTTTATTATTATTATTTATTTATTTATTTTATTTTATTTTATTTATTTATTTATTTTTTTTTTATTTTTATTTTTTTTTTTGGGGGGGGTTACATTGAATTTACTGTTCACACGTTAGATAAGGTTAATTCAATTTAAGTATTTACAATGAAGCACATGAAACCAACTTGTAATAAAATAATTTACATCCCGATTGACGGTGCATATTAAATGACATAGCCAGTAACTAACTGTAAGCTATGTTTATTAGTGCAATGTCATTAGCAGTGATTATGGTGATGCTGAATTCGGTGAACTCCTATGTATGTGTCTATTATTACCTTTAAAACAACAAACATAAAACATTCTTTTGTATTTGCGTTAACACGAGTATTAATCTCGTATGATTTAATTAGATTTCTACGAATGTGAAAATAGGATAATAACAAACGTTTGATTCAAAAGGAACAATTTGGAATCAGAACAGTAAAAGGTTCTATTTCAAAAATAAAACAGACTCATAATGCTCTATTCAACGTATTCGTGGTGATTCCGCACAAGGTCAAATGGCATGATTTGTATTTTCATAAACAATAATTGTGATGCTAAAAAAAATACTAATCAGGGATGGTTATTTTGAGCGGTACAAAAAACAACAACATCGTGTTGATGTGGGTTGGAGCTGTGATGAAAGGCATGACGTCATTGGCAGTCTTGTGAACCCTATCCCCCACTTTCCCGCGAATTGCTCTACGTATGCGAATCAAGCTAGTTTCTTAACCTTTATATGAATGGTCGCCATCGTTACTGGTAGCTATGAATACTTTGGTCATGTCAGTCAAGCAATGCCATTGGTTCAACGATAATAGGAATAATTCGGACTTGTTAGAATCAAAGATTAGCAATGCAACCGATAACTACGAAGACGAGCCGTCGTGGATGACGCGTCGTTGTCGCTATCGGCATGAATTGGTGAACTGAGGAAATAACAGCAAATAACTGATCTGAACAAAAGTGTTTCTTGGAATTGATTTTAACTTTAATGTAACTCTTTTCACATTGCGATGCGGTGATTAAAATGGCCCGTCAGATTTTGGATATGTTATCCAGTTTTCCTCAATGTACCACACTGTTCCACAACTGTCCTGCAATGTATGCACATATCCATACGAGAAAGTGAGATGCTCAGAAGGCCAACAATGCTGATTTACTAAAAATCAGTGAACATATTAAATTGAAAGGTTCTGAATAGGTTTCCGTTTCGAGAGTTTATCTCTAAGTGCACAATATTTCATTTGATACCACGGGGTTGTAAGTGCACACTTGTTTGTTTGTGTGTGTGTGTGTGTGTGTGTGTGTGTGTGGGCTTAATTTGTGTGGGTTTAATCTGATTCCTTTCATTGCATAATTATATGTAAAGGTTAACTTGTTGTTTCATAATTGCGTATGTGTGACGGTTTATTAGAAATAACGTTTGTGAAAATATTTTTTTTAAAAGTTTGAAAGGATTATTTTGTTTAAAAAGAAAAGCAGAGATATAGATTGTAACAGGTTGTAAATGTTAACTGAGGAAATTCAAAATTCAAATAAGTAAGAAAACCCGAAAACTGCTGTTTTTTGTGATTATTTTGTTAGAAATCACATTAAAAAAGTGTGTGTATGAGTGTAATGCTATTTTGTATTTGTGGCTGTATGTATTATTTTAAATGGAACATAATAAAAACTATTGAAAAACAAAAAAATATATATGTGAGGGTGAGTATGTGTTATGAGTGTACTCATGTCAAAGGACACGTTGCAAATATAGTGTTATATCTGAGTTACAGTTAGACGTACCTGTTATGTTATGCATACCAATTTTTTTATTTGTTCTCTTTTTTTTTTGTATCTGTAGGCCCAGTTACACTGGCAATCAAAAAAATCGAGATTTTTCCAAGATCTCGATCTTTGGGTGAAGTTCCTAGGCAACTTACATCCAAACAACCAACACATCGCGCCAGAAAAATCACTTCCCGGAGTGTGATTTTTTGAAACATCGCGTGAAAAATCGAAGTTTGCCAGTGTAAATCGTGAGCGTAGAAAAATCGCGATTTTTGCCACGTGACTTGCAAAACTCCCGGCGGGATTTTTGTCATTGTCAAAAGGCGCTTCACTTATGACGTCATAATAACCATGTACCGCGCCAATCTCCTTTGGATGACCGGTGGACATGCGCAGTACCTGTAATTATAGGATAAACTTATGTAAATTTAGATGCGGTAATCATCATCTGCCATGTGTTGCGGGTAGATATGTAAATATTCCTAGATCTGAAAGGAAATGTAATTTATGTGATCTGAATGCTATAGGAGATGAATTTCATTATCTGTTTGAATGTACTTCTCAGATGATAGAGTAAAATACATTTCTCGCTATTATGTGATTCGTCCAAATATCTTGAAAATGTCCTCATTATTTAACACGAGAAGTTCAAAGAAATTATCACAACTTGCTTAGTTCATTTAAGTCATAATGGCGAAATTTAAGACATAAATTGATTCAAAATTTCTTATTATAATTTCTGTTATAAAATGTAATACATTGCTTCTGTGAATACTGGTAAATATTGCAAATACTATTACATGTACATGTATTTCGAAACTGTTTTCTTTTCTTTCTTTCTTTTCTTTTTCTAAAAGAAAACATATGTGTATACTATAAATTGTATTGTACAAGTTACTATAGATTTCTCATACCTCGAAAGGGGTCGTCAGAAATAATAAATAAACTTCAAACTTCAAACTTCAAACCTAGCAAAAAATTGTGATTTTTCAGATCTCGGTTTTGGGGGGCAAGTGTAAGCGGGTCTTGTATCTGTGTTGAACTAAATAAGCCAGAAAGAATGAGTACTTAAAGGTCCCCTGTAATCAAAATGTATGTTGACGTCTGTTGATGCAACTTAACATGTATTTAACAAAATTACTAACTGTTCAATGGAATTATGTTTCCTATATTTTAAAATAATTTTTTCTATATTTTTCTCAGCACTGATAAGCCCCGCCTCCAAAAATTTCCTCCAACTCAAGATTCTTGTTGTGACGTCATCAAAGTTAAAAATTAGCAGGATAATAGTCAGAATTATGCACAAATTACACATTGCAATGGCTACCCCCCACCTGCCCACAAGAGCATCACATGTCTTCACACAATACAACCTAACAACCTTTCATCTGGGAATAATCGTTTCCTTATGTCAGAAATGTGCTAGCTATGCCATGGGGGAAAATACATTGTATAAACATGCGATGACATTATAAACACTTGCAGGTAGTCATTTCAATGTTTAGTCTGTGCATAAATTATGTCTATTATCTTGCTAATTTATACCTGTGATGATGTCACAACAAGAATCTTGAGTTGGAGGATATTTTTGGAGGCGGGGCTTATCAGTGCTGAGAAAAAATATAGAAAAATTATTTTAAAATAAAGGACACATATTTCCATTTAGCCGTTACTGATTTTGTGATATACATATTACGTTGCATCAACATAAGTCAACATGCATTTTGATTGCAGGGACCCTTTAAGATTTATATAAATGTTTTATTTGTTTTTACTTGATTGTTATGTTATGCATACGGTGCACCAGTGTTTTTTTTTAGACAGTTATGTTATGCATACTTTTTTTTTTACGTAACTGTCATGTGGTGCATACCAGGTTTTTTTTTTTTTTTTTTTTTTTTTTAATCTTTTTTTGGTATCTGTATTGAACCAAGGATGTTTAAGCACATGGAGTACCAGCAGCAATTTAATTAATGCAGATTCATTGTACTCTGCTTCTAGTCACAAATAAAGCTTTACATAGATTTTCTCTTTGAGCTCCCATGTTCGAAGCCGCCTATTCTCTGGATGATTTTTGCCTGGATTTGACGTATGAACAAAATCGAATGCGTAGAAGAATTTGCGGAAATATCCTCATCCCATGTACTTGCGCAGTTCTGACATGTAATACCTACGATGCATCTATAACGATTCAATCGAGGAATATTGTTACAATATGACATAAAGGCTCTAAACGTGATACCAAGTTGCAGTACAAAAGTCTCAATTTCACAATGCTCCGCATCATATTCCATTAACAAAATTGCAAGAAGCGTTACTTGCAGATGTTTTCCTTTCAGACAAGATGAAAAACGTGCCCAGCCGCGCCCAAGCTAGTATTTTCATCTAAAAACATCAAATTTTGTATTTTCTTGTCCGTATTAACTACATAACAAGCACTTAGTGACAAAATTAAAAGTTCAGCAGCGAAATCTAAAATGTATGCATGTATAGGAATGTGTATGACCTATTATAAAATCCAAGTCAACGTGACGCAATCGCGTATGCATCATATTGTTGAGAGCAGCTGCTAGTCATGAATATTAAGTGGCGGAATCAAATCTTGTTCAAAGGGATGGATATCCATATACTTCACCATCCTTGATTGAACTAAATAAGCCAGAAATAAAGCTAGATAATCTTATACAGATGATTTTCTAGCCAAATTCGTCCAAAAGCGAAGATCTCAATAAATATTCCAATTGATAAAATGTCACGAAATCGGTTCCTAAAAAAATGACATCCTTTGACATAATGATGTGCAAATTTCAGCTTTGAGTTGGAATTTATTTTTAATTATTCTTCAAAAGTGTTTTTTTTTTTTTAACACAGAGTGTTTTGTAAGCTTCATCATCTGTTTAATCTGTAATGCTTGCTTTATTACTGGGACTATATAAATTCATTCATAGCGCGTCCCTTTTGCTAACAATACTATATTTTTAAGAACGCTGCATGAAACAAAAAGAACAGCATTTAGATTAAGCTTGTGAGATAGGAAACTTGCCAATGATGTTAAACTCAAATAATGCAAGCCATGATGCTACTTTTAAGTTTGCCTCTCAGGGGCTCAACTTCGTTTTCGAATGCAAATTTAAAGCTGAAGCTAACGATGACATCATCTTCCTTTTTCCCTGATGAATATATCTTATCACAAACATGACGATAATATCACTGTAATGTGTACAGCATTTATTTTGATTGAGCCGATTATATTTTAAAATAACGTTGTCAATGAAATCGTTATATTAGGCTGTATTCTTTTATCTTTCTGAAATTGTTTGCCATTTGCTTTCCCTCTTTCTTTTCATGCGTCTTCACATCATCTAATCTTGCTTCAAAACCTCCCTTTTCGTCCTTGTTCTTATGTCTGTATCTTTCTCCTCTCATTTCCCATCCCCTCCTCCTCCCTCCTCTTCCTTTTCTCAGTCTCCTCGTCCTTATTCGACTTCCATTTCTGCTTGTTGTTCTTCTGCGTCTCCCTTTCCTTGGCCAAACATTCCACCGGCATGGTGGAGGCTGGGTACCCATCACATTCCCTTGTCTCCGTCGACACCCTTCGAACCCGTCGCCTTGACGACATACATGAGCCTCTGTGACGTCATACGAATGGGTTCTATTATCAGATTATACACGACTACGTCGGCGTGATGAAATGAATCCTGGTGCCCTATCACGCATGCTCACTTTCCTTGCTTACGTTAACTCTCCGGGCGCCAAATAAAGGCACGATGCACGTGCTTTATGTGTGAGCTGTATACCACTGTCCACCAGGTACTCGAAGGATTAATGAGTAACCACGATGTCAGATCATTCGATGCGTGACTGAAACAGATGGTACACATACTTCGCACAGCATATGTATGGTGCCTTAGAACGTGGAACGAATTATGAATTATGTTTGATACTCAAAATTGGGGACATAGATTTTGTAAATGGATTTCAAACAAAACCCGATCGTACCGTTTGCGCAACCGATGTTGATGTCGACTGGTCGAGGTAAAGAGAAAGACGCTTCCGTTTAAAAGATTTATGAATATATCCTGAGATGGAAGAAAAATCTTTTACAAAGAAATTTTAGGCATACACCCAGTAGCAGGGATAGCGTGCTCCATCCATACACGATGGAGCACTCTATCCTTACTACTGGATGTATGCCTAAAATTTCTCTGTAAATTGAAATTACCCCAGAAAGCCCTTTCGGTATAATCTAGACAGAAACATCTTTATTCTTGAATATTATGAATATAAAAAGAGATTAAGAAAATATGTCTATCTCGCGCACCCTTAGTCCAAATGGCCAATGGCAACACCTGCACATGATTACTGTGATTGATGCAAGAAGATATCCTCGAGGAAATTGCGTAAACAAACGGCTCTCATGGTTCGATGTAAACATATATCACACCAGCCAAAAGGAGAAGGGTATATTATGTCCAAGCTTTGATAGGGTGAGGGGAAGAGAGAGAGAGAGAGAGATTGGGAGAGAGGTAGATTACAGGTCCATGTTGTTTTATGTATGTAGGCATATACGGACAAGCACAATAACAATTCTTCATATTAAACATCATTTATCTATTTTCCATTTTCCTGTATTGTTCGTTTTCGCCTTTTCTGTCTTGATTTATATCATTGTTCTCTTGGTACTTGCATTTTAATCCGTACATTTTGAGATTCACATTTTTGAACAGATTGCTCTTCAAAAGATATTGTTTGTTATTTTATTTGCTTACAACACGTATCGTATTGTATCGTATCATTACCATTTGATATTTCCACCTATTATCATGATTATATTATATCATATTCGAAACGAAAATAATTACACTGCAGTTCATTGATTGCGGCCAGTTTTCTATGTCTTTTTTTCAATGTAATATTGTAAGATGACATGAATGTCTTTATGTATGGAGGAAATGGCTAAACGGAACATGGCATACTCGTGAGAATACGTGAAGAATTCCTACACGCTTTAGAGGAAAACTCCTTTATTCATTCATCTGCACGTCTCTTCATTCTTCTGCAGGTAGTCATGTAGACGTGTGGATGAGGATATGCATCGTTTAGGATTGATATCAAACTTGATTATAAACCACCATTCTTCGTTTGGCTGGTAGCACGAGATGCAGTCACCTCATTATGATAATTTATACTGCGAAAGGGAGAGACGAGAAAGGGGAAGAGGATATGCCGATATAATTATAGACAAACAGACAGACAGAGCTAGACAGACAGAGGGGGGTGGGGGTGGGATGGAGGCAGAACGAGTGGGGGGGGGGGGGTCAGATAGATGGAGGAGCAGATATATAGCGAGGCAGAGAGAGAGGGAGAGGGGAAGACGGAGAGACATGGATGGCATGGGTAGCATGGATAGTGTAGGAAGAACGGGCAATCATGGCTTCGTGTGCACGATCGCTACCCTCCCTCCCCCCCCCCCCCCGCCCTATCACAATCATGCTATCACAAGGAAGTTTGATTTGTTACGCACGTAGACCGAGCATTTTTTCAGATGTTTCGAATCTTTGGAGCTGATAGCAATAGCAATCATAAACATACCCTCACCCTGCAGGAATCTCATGTATATTTCTGTGCACGCATAAGAACAACTAAACACTTACCTACCAGTGTTAATTTCCGCTAATCTAGTAGAGTTCGGCGTTATGAATGGATTGCTAAGGCCGATTTCCTATGTTCCCCATTCATTTCTATTGCCATATGAATTGGATCGCAGAGAACGTGATTTCATCTTAGCTTAAAGATGGTGTTTATAAAGGAATAAAGTGAATGAAGAAAAATGCGTTGATTCATTATTTGATTGATAGCACGTTTTGGAGTGGGAGTGTTCGTTTGTCTTTTCTTAAAATGATTACTTTTCAAATCAAATATTTAAATATGAGAATGGAAATAAATTGAAGTAGTTGAACTTGATGCCACGTGTGATGATAATTGCGGTCTGGAGGACTCGGTGGAGGCGGGGCTAAGCACTGTGCAGATGATTATAAATATTAACTTGTTAAAAATACAATACATCCTCACATTTAACTGTTGGTGATCTTGAAGTACGTACTAATAGATCCAACACAAGTCAACATGTATATTTATGACGTAAGACCTCTAAGTGAGTATTCAGTCTAACCAGGTAGTTTTTATGGTCGCTTACAGTATACAAGGGAGTAAAATGGGTGGAAAATGTCACGAATGTCGTCAACATTTGCTATCATACACTGAAATACGTTATGAATACATTATGATTAAATAATGAAATAAAACAAAACTAAGAATGTGTGTTATAATCGCATCCATTGATCATGCTTAGATAATCATTAACCAGTGTGGCCTGACAAGTCAATATTTTCCTGTCGTGCGTAACAACACGTGTGACGTGTCGCTGAATGTAAAATATGCTGGCTATCAATGATTTATCAATGGCATCGTTGACATAAATGGAATTTTCGCATGCCCTATGTAAATACAGGCGTCCACTTGTGGAGCGTGGAGTGATGACGTCATCGACGTATGACGTCTTTGCGAGGAAGGAGAAGAGCCCTTTACACAGAATAACTGACCAATGCAAGCAAGTAAAAAAATATTCATCATCACTACTCGAAGTCAATGTCAATCATGACCTGTTTTTTTGGTTATTTGGACAGAATTTTGTAATAATGATGAAGTCTGGGATACAGTAGTGTGTAAACAAGTAACGCATACCATGTGCAGCATATAGTACACTATTTTGCAAGGTGCGACCTTCTGACGCGACAATTTCATTCGAAAACTGAACTGTTTGGCTTGCTGGAAAGTTTGTACGACCCAGCATGCAAATAGACGCAGATATAACACTGACGGTTTAATACCATCCATAACATATCACATGAAATAGACAGGAAACATTGCTGTACATAGTGCTTGCCGGAACTCCCGTGCGGTATTCAACGGAAACATAATAGGACAAAATAGCTGTTGCATATGATTAAAATTACATTGCTACTTCCGTGAAACTTCTAGCGACCACATGAATAGAAATACCACCTGCTCATAAAGACCACATATGTCGTTTCCCTTGAACGATGTGTCTCATCAAAACCTGCGTAACAGCAACATGTAGTACAAAAATAACACTTGCTCATAAAGACCCTTGAGCAGTCTGTTACATGTTTTATTGTGTACGACATTTTGAGACGGGGGAAAAGGCGTTGCCAATAAGCCGTTTTCGTAATGTATTCACAACTTTCACTCTAACTGCGGAGCAGAGTTATGACAATCACCGATCTAGATACCTACCTATCTAGATCTCTTCCTATAGATAGGCCTATCTAGCAATTAAGTTTTAATTGTAAACACGCACTTTGAACTATTAGTTTTGTGCTATTCTGGGTTACCACTATGATTTGTATTCACAAGGATGTTTCACCAATGATATCCAGCTGCCGTTTAATTAATGCAGATTCAATGTACTCTCCTTCTAGTAACAAAAGAACGCTTTACAAAGACGTTCGAAGCCGCGGATTCTCTGGATGAATTTTGCCTGGAATTGACGTATAAACAAAATCGGATGCGCAGAAGAATTTGGGGAAATGTCCTCACCCCATATGCTTGCGCAGTTCTGACATGTAATACCTACTATGCATCTATAAAGAGTCAATCAGGATTATTGTTATAATGTGGCAAAGAAGCTCTAAGTGTGATATTAAGTTGCAGTATAAAAGTCTCAATTTCACAATGCTCCACATCATATTTCATTAAAAAAAAAATGCATAAAACGTTACATTCAGATATTTTCCTTTCAGACAAGTAACATGAAAAACGTGCCCAGCCGCGCCCAAGCCAGCATTTTCATCTCAAAAAGTATCAAATTTCGTATTCGCTTGTCCTTATGAACTACATAACAAGCACTTAGTTAATTAAAAGTTCAGCAGCGAAATCTGAAATGTATGCATGTATAGGAATGCGTATGACCTATTATGAAATCCAGGTCAACGTTGTTGACAGCAGCTGCTAGTTATGAATATTAAGTGGCGGAATCAAATCTTGTTCAAAGCGATGTATACCCATGTGCTTAAACATCCTTGGTTTTCATAAAGAAAATGGGATATTAAATATCTAATATAAAGGGATACAGTTTGTATCCTTTAATATTAGATATTTAATATTAAAGGATACAGTTTGTATCCTTTAATATTAGATATTTATATTAAAGGATACAGTTTGTATGTATTATAGTGTTTGGAGGATAATATGGGATATCCCCTTTTATCCCATACGCCATGTACGCAGTGAGCACTCTGCTGTGACTAGTAGAGATTTCGCAGAGTGTTTGTCTGCATGTGTAATGGACCGTATTCTGATCAGAGGTTTACCACAAACAGTGTGCTGAACCTGAATTAGTTGACACGCTACCGTGGATTAAAACTGAACGTAGTATGACCAACTAAATATAGGTCATTTAATACATAATTGTGACTGTGACGACACTAGAGGGTTTTAGATTGCAAAGACTGTGACTGTAACTGTAAGTTGCAATCTGCATGTCATGTGGCATTGCGGATTTCGTGACCCTACGTGCAAGCCCCCCCCCCCCCCCCTTGTCACATGTCCTGTCCACATCCATGTGTATAATTATAATAATGATAATAATAATAATCATAATAATAATAATGATAAAAAACATAAATAAAAATAGATGTAGTAACGATGATGATGATGATAATAATGATAAAAAAATATACATAATAGTAATAAGAATACTACGACTAATGATAATAAAATATCAATAATAATAATGATTAAAAAGTAATGACAATAATGATGATGATAATATCATCATTATATCATAATATCATAATATACATCATATTATGATGTATATACCCAGGGTAGCCTAATCAGTGAGAACATTGCTTTTCACAGCGGTATTATTACCCAATCAATGCATCAAAGGACCCTACTAAGTCCTTATTTCTCTCCCAGGTATGGGGCAGCTAGTGAATTAAGATGTTTTGCCGATGGTCCCTTGGGATTAACAGCTGTCAGAAAGACTTACAGGCATCCGATGACTGGGGAAATCATATTGTAAAG
Organism: Arbacia lixula; assembly: GCA_963669155.1. Taxonomy (NCBI): domain Eukaryota; kingdom Metazoa; phylum Echinodermata; class Echinoidea; order Arbacioida; family Arbaciidae; genus Arbacia; species Arbacia lixula. The sequence goes on along the minus strand of OZ022577.1, from coordinate 27,105,771 downwards.
TGATCAGAGATGATAGCGTTTCATGAGAGGCGTGAAATAAATACAAACTATCAATACTACTTTTATTAAAGCTCCCAAGTTCACGTTGCAACTCACAATCGTGGCAATCTCAAAATTGTTTATTTTTGTCCGGAAACTGCATAAAAGAATAAAGCATAAAAGAGATAATGTTCATTGTATCATAATATTCAAAAGAACAGTTACTTTGTGACAAGACCGTTTTATGCGCCTTTAGAATTACGAATAGTCATTTCTAAGAGACACGTGAATGTGCTTTGCTATTAATAGCAGTTTCATTCTCGTAATATATTCGCTTACCCAACCGTGTAGAATCGGCTAATGACATGGCCTTCGCCTGTATTCAGTGATTTATTTTCAAAGGGTGGAATGCAGTATAAATCTGTCAGTTGTCGCTACTCGACAAGCCTCGAATAAGCGTTGGGTTTACCATTCAAAACGTATTGTTTAAACACATTACATAATGTGCAGTTTCATTCTCGTAATATATTCGCTTACCCAACCGTGTAGAAACGGCTAATGACATGGCCTTCGCCTGTATTCAGTGATTTATTTTCAAAGGGTGGAATGCAGTATAAATCTGTCAGTTGTCGCTACTCGACAAGCCTCGAATAAGCGTTGGGTTTACCATTCAAAACGTATTGTTTAAACACATTACATAATGTGCATACACATATTGTGTGCATACATAAACGAAATAGGTCTATCAACCTCCAGCGCAGTGCCCTGGTTTAATGAGGCGCTGCAATAAACTGGTTTCCACTCAAGTTTTCAAAATTATGCCGTCACCATGATAGTACAGACAATGTACCTTCGAAAAAGGGAACATTTATAAATAGGAGCACTTCAAGAAAAAATCGAAGAGGAACTAGCCCCAATGAAAGTGCTGCTTTCGTCACTGTACGTGGGTGAATGTTAACCCTGATCATGTGCCATAGTGACAACATATTCAACTACTTGTAATTTGCGTTTTGTAAGAAACAAACAAGAAAAATGAGGTAAAAGCTGACCGCATTTGACAGATCAATACCTATCCAATTTTGTTTGGATCATATGACAGTGCGGTTCGACAAAAGTACAACTAGTACACGGTCAAGGTTATCCAGCCATCTTTAAACACCGCACAAAAATAAAAAATAATTGCTATGGCAACGACTTTATGCTATTAAAGCAATGCTTTTACCAAGTGTCAGACGATACCCATAGTATAACAAAAGTAACAAGTAAAATTATCCAAAACCAGGTAGATGAAAGTTGGACACTGAATAACATGGAGAGTCATTTAGGAAAGTTGATGAAACCATTGCTCCATTAAATAAGCTGTTATTATTCCCCCATTTGCATAGTCACGCGTTTTGAATATGCATCTAGTGGAATGCATTCTGAACCTGTTAGTTGTTGCTCGTCGGACATACCTTGGATAAGTTTTGGGGTTACCATTAGTAACGAATTGTTTGAGGGACGTGGCTAAGATAATTGTGATAGTTGATAAATTATTTCGCAATATATTCGTGCACGTCATTCAAACAATACGTTATTAATGGTAACCCCAATGTCTGTCCAGGTTTGTCGAGGAACAACAACTAATACAGTCAGTGTGTATTTCACCTATTGACACTGAACCACTAGATACAGATGAATGTCATAACGCATCACAAAGGAGTTTACCAGTTAGTCGCCAATATGTTACGAACATATTTCTTGATGTAACCCTATAATCTATTCGCGAATCCAAGGCTCGTATTGCATATATATCATTTTTTGTAATTATTTCAACGGTTTTGATCTCACTTTCGATACATGTTTTTTTTTTCGGAAAGACTTCCTTTTGCGACAGCCACATTGAAATGCATCTATTACATCTAACTCTAGCCCTAATATCACTTCAGTATGATTTTTCACATTGGGTGGCTGTCACAAAAGGAAGTCTTTCCTCTTCTCCTCTGATTGTACATGTTTTAATCAAATTAATTTGTAGGGTTGTATTCCCCTTTAATAAGTGTAGGAACACATCAGTCAAGACTCAAGTGTCTACAAGTCCATTAGCATTGGACATGCAAATACACTTTAAACAAACACACGAATTAATCAACCGGCTTTTAGAAAGGGTAAGCTACGAAAAATATGCACTTACGAATATTGCTGTACGGCAGCCAAGATACTTGGGCAACAAAGCCGGGCTTTCTCGAGCACAAAGCGCGATGCAGGTAGAGAAGCAGGCGGCTGTATTTGAACCGCACGTGCTGGATCAAGTCCAAGGCAGCGTTGTGCGGCGGTAGAAACTGAACAGCCACCGAGGTCGTTTGAGAGGTCGAGCGATGCCGTTTTTGCTAGAATACGCGATTTGTCCATGGAAGTGTATCTGTCAAGATTCCAATTTGAAAAGTGTTAACCCGTTCTCAAAATGGAAACGTTATTGATTATCTATATAAATTAGCAGCGAATACGCAGGGCAGGCGGTTGAACATTTAAGAGGTCAATGTTTAGCCGGGAAGGATGATGTTGGTCGGCGTAACGTACGCTGAATACAAATGCATATAAGGAGGAAATGAGTATTGTCTCAGGTCGAGCGGAAGGCGCGAGTGCGAGGTGCATTAATCTTCGTGCGTGCACCGGCTGACGCTCATACACGTATGTGCTCTGACGCTCACGGTCGAGATCTTCGAATGGATGTGGACGATAAAATGCGACGAGGAAATCAATGGACGTGACTAGGAAAGTGGTGGCGGGTGCATCATTGCGGATGTTTTGTGCATATGCACATGGGTATGTGTGTATGTGTGTGTGTCTTTGCGTGAGTTTGTACGGGCGGTGCGTTACACGTGCGCGCATATTTCTACGTTATTTATTTTGGAGAAGCGCATGCGCCGCGCTAACATTGCCCTGAAGTTCGCATAAATTTGGATTATGGCCAAAGAGACGAGCTTGAGTAGTGTGCATTTCTTCTGTGGGTGGAGTTTGCAAGTACTAGCGAAAGCGAATCACGTGACAACATAATGAGAGAGATAGAGAGAAGGGATGGGGTGGATAGAATGAGAGACGTTATGACATAATAAATGAAATAACAACAACAATAAACAAAAACACAATTATATTTCGCAACGATGGCGAAGAGAAAGGGGAGGATTGGATAAAAAAAAAACCCTGCTCTGAACACTGTACATGCACACTTTTACTCTGCAAGGAAATTGCTACCATTTATCTTATTAAACCCTCTGTGTGCCTGATCAATGCCTGTTCTATGGGAGCTGCGTGTATTATCTTGTGCAAACATGCCTCTATGGCACATAAAGAGTTGAAATGTTCATGCATGTTGACTCTATGTCTACAAATTAATGACTGTTTCATCTATATTTTTATCATTAAATCTATCATTTAAGTTTCATTACTTTAAAATCATTTCTTCAAACATCTTATCATTTATGTAAGTCACCAGCTAGCGAAAAACAAAGATAAAAATACACTACATTAAGACGGTGCCATAACTAGAGGCACTAATAGATCTTACGTTAATATTCAAGTTTTGTTCACGTCGTTCAAACAATACTTTACTAATGGTAACTACAAAACGTGTCAGAGGTTTGTCCGAGCAGCAACAACGAAGGGATTAAGTGTGCGTTCCAACATTTGAAATGAAATTTCCAAAATACAGGTGAACCTAATAACGCGTTACTACGCACTTAGGAAAAATACGAAAATAGTATATTCACGGTAGAGCCACATGCTTCCACACAATTCCTTACAGTCTTTTATGAAATATGATAGTCACTACTATTTTTTAGACATTTTCCAACATTATAATGTACATGGCTATGTGATGATTCTGTTGTGAGCAAGTACATATCGTTATTGTACGATGCATACACCTTGTATTGTTATTGTAGCTACTTATAAAGGTCGCATATATAATAAGATTATGGTTGATTGGAAGGGGAGATGTTAAGCAGTGGGCAGAATAATGAGTTTGCAAATAATCAAAATGATGTCAAACAAATTAAGATCGAACAGTCAATGATTTGTAGAAGTATAGACCTACACACAACAAAGTTTGATGTTCGCTATGTATGGACATTTAATGCTCGTCTTTCAAATAATACGTTGCTATTGGTCATTTCAAAGCTTGATCGAGGTTCGTCCGTCTAGCAACCCCTAATACAATGTATTTCACATATCATAATGACTCGTGAAATACATGTGAATGTCATAACGCGTTATCACGCTGTTAGGGGAAAAGTTGTCAGTACATTACAAAACTGGCTTATTACAGTCAATAATCCATTTGTATGAAATTGATTAGATCATCCCATTCACACACACCCCACCCACACTCACATACCAGCATGTGTTAATCCCGAGATAGCAACAGGAATAAAATAATAATAATAATAATGTTAAATTAGAACCCTCAAGTCGTAATTATCTCAATTAATTCCCGTCTTTTACATGTTCACCTTTTCAACGAAAACACGAAAAGATTGAGGTAATCAGACATCCAGCAGTACGACAGAAAAAGCGAATAAAAACTGATTGATATGGAGCCCAAATCATTACAATTTCCCTCCTTTTGGGGAAACGACAATACAGCTACCAGTCTGAACTCGACACCGATTTGAACGGAATTATCACTCGAACTCGATATCGAGACGAGTTGTTAAAGGAATGTCAATATGTTGCTTCATTTCGGTCTCGTCACTCAACCCTGTCTACCCCCCCCCCCCCCCCCCTCTCTCTCTCTCTCTCTCGATCGATCGATCGAAATACCCTTATGCCATTTCCTATCTCTCTTAACCTGTCTGTCTGCCTGTCCGTTTGTCTGTCTGTCTGTCTGTCTGTCTCTCTAATCTCTTTATACATATTAATATCTATATCTTTATCTATATATCTCCCTGTGTTAATCCCCCCCCCCCCACACACACACACCTTCTATCAGTATTTCTCGAGAAAAAACGACTTCGCCCCCTCTCCCCTTTCCCTGTCAAAACAACAATATGACAATGACCTACATGGTCCCAAGGGACACATGGAATCTGGACAACGGATGCGGTCAATATTCGACCCCTTTTCCTGACCCTAGAAACAAGATCAGCTAAGACTACGAGGGTAATCTTGGTTCATAAGAGGGTCAAATCATCATGAACTAATTTGACCGCTCCCTGCGGACTAACCTACTATACAGTCAAAGGCCTTTTCTTATTTACGTTCGGTTATTCACTTATAGGATGAAGCTACTGATGAAGTTGCAATCGCCTCTCAACTATTGTTAACTAAAAAGGTTCTTAGGATGTATGACTCTGTCTCATACGCGTTCAAAGGGCAGATTTTTCTGCGTTTCAAAACGGTGAGGCTAATCAATATAACAAACGCGGGATACGGTTATCAACCTCAAACACCAGCCCGAGTCGCGTATGAAAACGTTGAGTAAAAGGCTAGAAAATAGTCGATAACGCACCTTTAGAAGCACTTGAGATTATATTAAAGAAGAAACGGTTAATCCACCTTCAAGCTTTATTTTGTAAAATTTAGTAAAGAGGTAGGTATGCAAACGCTTGCAATATTTTAATTTAGCGCAGTAAAAAGTTCAATTCATGGTACGATATTTATAAACTATTATACTCACCATCTACATTAACCTCACATAAACCCTTTGTTCAAATGTTGTTGAAATAATCGTGCTAATCGTGCTATACCGGAACGCCAAACACTCGCATTTCGCGTGGTGGAAAAATTTCAGAGTATTTAATGATTGAAAATAAAAATGAGCGTGGCGAAACTGAATGCCGATGACGTATAGTATCACACCAAGATGTACACGTAGCACGAACGGTGTTTGCTCGAAAGAAAGGAACAGAGAAGAGGTGGTAGAGTGAGAAAGGGATTCACATACATGTATATATAAAGAGAGAGAGAGAGAGAGAGAGAGAGAGAGAGAGAGAGAGAGACAGAGAGAAACAGAGAGAAGAGAGACACATTGAAATTCGAACTTTAAAGTCTATGTTTTCTTTCAAGAAAGCTGTAAAGACAATGCTGCTTTCTGGATATCAGTGATCTTATAATGTCATTGTAATTGTATTGTATATGAAATTCCCTCGTGGAATTATCGCTGTTCTGAATTTCTTGCGTAATGTTATGTAACCGACCATGCATGACCTGTAACTGTTCACCTGTACCTCGGTAAGAAAATACTTTACTATTCAGTAAACCAGGTGATCTAATTTTGTGTATTTGCGAAAGCAGACAGACCTCTCCCGTCTCCTTTCTCCTATCCTATCTCTATGCAAGTCATCCCTCCCCTATTTTCCTATATATTATGTACGAGGGCTGCATGCAAATCAAGCATTGCTTAAGCTGTAGCCCTTCTGTGTTACTCATTGCATCGCTGATATGTTCTTTTGTACATTGTAAAAGCAATGAAGAAACTGTATTGCTGTATAGGTAATGAAGAAACCTACTTTGTTAGCAACTAATGTTTATGTATATCCATTTATATGTATGGTACCATCAATGTATATGTGCATGTATCTGCATGAGCAATGATATAATGCAGGAAAAAATAAAATCAAATCAAATAGAGAGAGGGAGAGGGGAAGGAAAGAGACGTGTATGAAAAGATATAGAAAACAAACAGAAAGGGAAGATAAAGAGAGAGAGAGAAAGAGAGAGAGAGAGGGGGGAGAGGGGGAAGAGGGGGGGGGGGCTGGGGAGAGGGAGAGAAAACAGGAGAGATAGAGAGAAGGAGATAGAGCAAGAGAAAGAGAGAGAGAAAAAAAATAGAGGGGAAGAGAGAGAGAGAGAGAAAAACAGATAAAGAGAGAATAAGAAAGAGTGAGAGACGGTCTGAAATAATGGAAATTTTGTTTTTTTACGGGTAACTTTAGTGCCGATTGCTTTGTGGAAGACATCAAAAAGTGTATCATTAAACAGGCCTGTCGGAGCTCCAACCACAAATTAACTTATTTAGAGGAAGGGAAGAAGCTATGCGTGTGGTTTGGAAATTGGTGTGGTGCGCGATGTTCTTGAAGATAGCTATATGCATGTGTCTGTTTATGTTCGTATGTGTGCGTCGCATATTTGTTTGCTATCATTCAACGCCAAGCAAAAACACACATTTTATCTTCAACGAAGCATTTCATTTCAAAACAATAACATGTTTTGGCGGAAAACAGTGGAAAGAGGGAGGATGTAGAGGATAAATAGATTGAGGGAGAGAGGTCGGGAATGAAGGGAGGGAGGGAGAGAGAGAAAGAGAGAGAGAGAGAGAGAGAGAGAGAGAGAGAGAGAGAGAGAGAGGGTGCAACGTGAATGCAGAGTGAAGAGTGAATGGTGAACGAATCACCTAAACCAATCTGTCAGTAATCAACAAATACCCAATCGGAATGAACAAATTGAAACCACGGCCTATATTTGTTTTCAGAACATGTCTTGCATTCACGGCAGTGACGTCAGCAGCAGACCTGCGTAATCATTGACAAGGGCATACCATGTAACTACAGCGTGTTTTACACTCCCACACCAATCATACGTTTTCTTTAATTGCACAACTTTTGTCAAGAGAATAAAAATCACTATCAACTGTCCATAGCCCCTACTCATCCCTCCGTACACGCACCCAAAACACGAGTCAACATCACGATCTAAGGGTAGCTTTAGGAGCCAGCCGTTTATTCAAATATGTATGGCATCGGCACTTGGAGTATGCATCTTATAGACACACAACCGTCAAGCAATGATTAGTTGCCCCACGGAGTTACCACTTCTCATTGATTGGCCCGAGTTAATAATCAAAGGTAAAACCCGATGAACAGAAGGTCCCGGAAAATCCTGGTAGTCCCCTGCCAAGACATGGCAAAACTTTCCAGCGAGTGTAAACTTGTGTTGCAGTCGAAAGCTAGAAGGACATGCACACATTCGATACCACACGGTATCGAGCCTAACTTTCACCACCTGTGACAAGATACATCTGCATTACTTTCACTCTCGGCTGGAAGCCTCGAACTTTGTATAGCATACATTAAAAAACGAAATAAACAAGCCTTCCCTGTTGTACAAACGCAGGTAAATAATATTCCCTACCCTATTTCCTCCCATTGCCCGCCCCCCCCCCCCCCCCTGTTCTGAAAATTGTAAAATAACTGTCCATTGATTTATATATATACCCATTATACTGTAATACTGTAGTACAAAGGACAACGTTTACGCGCCCGCACATAGCAAAACGAGACGAAATGAATGTCTTTGCACCAGAGTATAAACGTTCTGTGTGGGAACATAAAGAAACGTTTATGTTTATTATTTGTTGTTTGCCAAACGATAGTGATACGTTATGAGAGACATATTTTTAATTTTCATGTGCATCCACTGGAAAATATCCGTGAAAAGCAGATTTATACAACTTGTTTTTCTGAAGAAAAAAACAAGCATCGGAATTTGTAAAAATAGTTTCCCGTGGGTAATTCTAATGGAGTGACAGACAGAAAGGGAGAAAAAAGTTTACCACTCCAACTTCTTTATGGTATTATTCATGTATCAACATTAGAAAAAAAAAAAATTTCTAGTTGTTCTTACTCGAATATGGTGCTCACCTCATTATATCGACTTACTTGGGTATATTTATATGAATGAATATGTATATATACTATAACTAAATAGATAAACGGTGAGGAGTGAGGGACAGAAAGTGTGTGTGTGTGTGTAAGAGAGAGAGAGAGAGAGAGGGAGAGAGAGAGAGAGAGAAAGGCGGAATGGGGGGAGAGAGTGACGAAGAAAGAGAGAAGGGGAGGGGAGGGGCGGGGGTGGTGGGGGCGAGAAGGGAAAGGGAGAAGGGGAGGGAGGGGAGGGGGAGATAAGCAACAGAGAGCAAGCGGACCCTGTTATAGAGATCCTAGATCCTGGTGGTGCTGAAGCCTTCGTCCAAAAGAAAAGATGATGGATGACGAAAATAAACATCCTAGTTGCCCGAGGCAAGGAACGGCACGGAATAGGAAGGGGATCAACTACACGAGAGGGGAAGGGACTTAAATGCCAGAATGTCCATCGCATCCATCAGTGATGCTTGACTAGTGTGGCAGCTCTTCCACGATGAATGTTCTACCCCTGCGGGAATCAAATACACGGGGAGGGCGGGGGCGTCGGTTGCCCTCACGTGTCTACACCCACTTCATCATGTTCATGAAACAGCAGAAGAGGGTACATCTTTTAATGGGGTCTATACGCCCGGAAGGACAACTTTGCATGTAGAACCAATGGTGATATTCTGAAAACGATCTTCAGTTTTGACTTAAGTTTCGACTAAGGTTCCCTACGATACATAACTATAGTGACGTTAGCTCGGGTCTGATCCGGACCTGATCCGGGGTAACTCTAGCTATAAAAGGTCGAAAAATATTTAGCCCGAGCTCCGGTCAGGTCCGGACTTGATCCGGGGTAACTCTCACAATTAAAGGGGTATCTAAGAAACGTGTAAACCTTTTTATCAAATGCATAGGTCCTGCTCATTTGTTCTCTATAATCATCCATTTCTTCTTCTCGGTGGTAGACCTACATGACGTAACTCTAATGGATAACATAGGGGCTGTAAGTCGTGTTTTATTATGTCATGTAATGCAATTTATCAACCATTGTGAGCATCATTAGTCCCGCATTATGTCATATTAATTCGATTGTAGGCGAGTATCCACTTTTCACAACCCTGCGTTTCCACAGCAACCGACCGGCATTCTTACAAGCTATTCCCCCATCACAATGTCAAAACCCCATGGACTGAGCATTGCTTGCAAAACACGTTTATCTCTCTCTCTCTCTCTCTCTCTCTCTCTCTCTTTCTCTCTCTCTCTCTCTCTCCCTCTCTCTCTCTCTCTCTCACTCTCTCTCTCTATCTCTCTCTCTCTTTCTCACCACATGTACCAAGGGTGTTTGAATGACGCCATGTTTCAATGCACAGGAGCTCTGTTGTTTTGTTATTGTTCAGTGCATTTGAGGACAAGGTCGATGTTAAGCTAATGGTATTTTTTTCGCTTGTCATGACTTTCAAAGTGCCCGTCGTCCTCACAAAGAATCCTACTCGAGACTGGCTCCCCTGCATAATGCGCGCATTCACGTATGATAATGTAATGAGCCCAGACTCTGGACGGAGCCGGCTACAGTCGACACGGAGGTGTCAATTGTATTTTTTTCTTCCCCATGCTTGCTAACCTGGATGGAATCAACGACTTGGACATGACTTGAGCTGGCGGGGTGTGAAAACATCAAGTGCGATACCTAATTGCACTTAAAGACCAAACGTAGCCGACACGATCCGACCAGTCGAGCGACTCTGCGACTGGCCGAATCGCAAGACCCGGTCATTGGATATGCGCAGGAAGATGACGTCATGCACACTTCCAGTCGTTTACCCTTACAACTGCAGAATCGTAACAAGATCGTGACGTCTGCGGTGGCCTTAAAACATGCCAGCCAGCTCATAGCCTAGGGACTAGGCTGTGAGGGGCATGAACACAACCCAGTCTGGTAACAGAAACTACGCCCTAATGACGTCATAGCTCCTCTGGTTTCCTCCCGTCTCAGATTGGATTGGGGCATAGTCTGTGTTACCAGACATAGGCTAGTTGTTAACAGACTGGGTTGTGTCCATGCACCTCACAGCCTAGTACCTAAGCTAGCCAATTCAGAGTGTTCCCAGGTAGTCTGAGCCGTACATAAAACTAACAACGTTAACCTATGTACTACTGGCGCGGTATTGCTCAGGCAGTAGATAATGTGATTAGAATGGCATAGAATGTATTTTTTTCAGAAGCAGGTTTCGTGACATTTCAAGTTCTATGCCGGGTAATAATACTTTGTATTTAAATGCGATTTTCACTTTTTGACAAATTCGTACTTAAATAATTATTGTGTGTATCAGATGATTGATTCAGAGCAGAACAATGTCACACAAGGCCTTTTCTTCGTGAATTATTAATGAAACTGTGATGGCAGTTGCTAGTGGTATGTCAGGTGTCATTTAGCTAGCGCAGGACTGGGTCAATGTACAAGGAAAGCCTGTGACGTCATTGGAGCGATGGGGTTGGAAAAGCGCAAAGGTGTCATGGCGGATGCTTTCGTATTTGTCGGATATCTGTGATTGAGCAATTTCGCATTATTGCATGACATGAACAGTCGCTATGTCACCTGTGAAATATCTATGTTGGTATGAACGCACAACAACGATTTTGTCCAATATAGTACAGCATAATACATCGCGAAATGAAGTAAGGCACAGAGCTCGTGTCTGAAATTGTTACCTCATGTCTGCTATGTTCCAACTAAGCCTTTGTGTGCCAAACAATATGTTACTCTTTAGGATTGATGTGTATTGATGGTGAAATAATCACACCAGAGGCATGTTTAGGGTCAAAGGAGTACAGGTTCCAAGTAGTCTCTGCCATTTCAGTTCCACCATAGCAAAACACATGCAATAATTTATGAAATTCTGAATAGCCCTGGCAAGTAGAGTGATTCGCACGAGTCTACGGAGAGCTAGTAGCTTGTCTGTCCATCAATCAGTAGTGGCCAATCAAGCCTCCAGTTGTCTCTCTCTCTCTCTCTCTTTCTTCATCATCTTCCTCCTACGTGCATCCAAGTCTCCCCCTCCTCTTCTCCACCTTCCTTCTACCAAAGATGCTACATTTCATTCATCCTTGCTCCTACCAGCCTTCTCGTTTATCATCTCTTTTATCACCCTTCTCTTTATGTATTCCATCATATTCTTCTTCTATCATGTTTCTCTCCTAATAAAATCCCTGTACATGTATTTCCATCTCTCTTTACGATGCGTCCGCTATACAACCCAGCCTGAAACATGAAGGCTTTAGCCTGCAATCCAGGCTGTATCCATTTCAATTCCAAACTGAAAAGTTGAGTCTAGCACTACTAAGACTAGTATTATCATTTTGATCGTTTCTCAATACATCCCGCATATTTGGATGAGCCGGAGAAGAAAGTCGAGAATGATTAGTCTCCTGCAGCCAGACCCCTTTATTGAAATTTGGTTTAAAAGCGCCAAACAGCCTGGAAGCCAGGCTACTGCTGAGCGAATGAGCAAGGTCAGGTGTAGGACATGAGCGGGAGGTGTGACAACCATCGAGTGATTTGTTTTTATGTTGCCTGCCGACGACATCTGGCTCCAGGCAAGTATGTCTTCCACCATGTGTCAACGCTGTCCCCAACGCACAAGGGCAGACATGAACGCAGCAAGGCGAGGGTTATTGCCATGGCAACTGGCAGGGACATTGATGTACTAGGGAATAGAGGGGGACACACGTACAAATCTCATGTGTGCGAGACACTGTTTTGGATCATTTTTGTAATGACTAATAAGTGACAAAGTGCCATGGTTTGTTTCATGCGTCCGAGAGAAAGGTCTGTAACATCCGACTGATGCAATAAGCTGTATACCCCTTAGTCTAGAAGCTAGGATGGTTTCCCGTGCACCCCCCCCCCCCCCCTCTTAAACGATTGGCCACTTTGATTTTTAGAGTGTCTACTTTATTAAGTGTAATGTTAACATTTGATAAAAATGTCCTTGGAGATTTGGGGGTCCTTTTATTGGATCCATGTCAAAACACATATTGTCAAGATTTTCTTCGCTTCTTGCAGTCTGTGAAAATAACATCCATAGGTAAAGCCATGTCTCAGGAAATAAATCATCAAATCATGTAAAACCTGGCTCACTGTAAGTTTGCTCTAATATTAAAAGACTGGTGGTGTTTCATAGACATTGCAATTGATCTTTATTGATATATGCATTTTGGGACCTTTGATAAACATCAACGGTAACAATGTATTAGCCTTTCACATCAGCGGCAATTTACTGAATATTACTTTTCATGTGATGTATCACACAAAGTAACATTAAAATAAACCAGTCTATTGCATGACTGTCTTTGCCGACAAAGAATAGATATCGACATCACTGAGGTGTCTGCAATGTCAAAATCTCGTGTTGGGGACGCCAACTGTATGCACGAATATATTCTTCGCGGGCGTACGTGCATATGGCATGATTTAAATCACACGCCAGCGAGCAAACTCAATGCTGTGACGCCGATTTGAATATGATCGAGAAATCATGTTTTGGACGCAAATTTGGCCTTATGGTTTAGCATGTTTAGGGTTGGGGTAAGTGTTAGGGCTTGAGATCAGGCCTGATATTGACTGTCCTATTTAATCAAATGCGCTGGATACGAGAGTACATTCACGCGAAATATTATGCTCTCTAGTAATATGTTTGGCACACCATACCGTACAGTGGTGGTGTCCGTAAGCTGAGAATCTCTCCTTGGTATTCATTGGGGACACCGCTGCGGATACCCGAATAGCACTATGACCGATAAGGGGTAATGGTTTATGGAGGGGATCACTTCCACCCATACCCCACCCCAAAGCGATATTGGATAAGGGCAACGAAGGCGACCCCAAGGCGACATGTCGTCCCCTGTGGTACATTCGTGACTTTCGCCTCACAAAATGTCTCCTATTTACACAAGGAGCGATCCCCGGCTTCCCTCGCGCTCAAGTAGGTCGACTACTAACCCGGATTTGGGGAAGGACACATCGATGATTGAGTAGTTACTAGCCCGCAGGTGTGGGGATAAGAAAGGCGGGAAGACAGAGATTATTGGACACACACGTTTGCACAGCTCATCTTCGTATTGCATGTGAAGGCATGGACTCGACCGTCAGGACTGTAGGGTCCACAATGAAGGTGTGCAGGCGCATTTCGGATGACATTTACTAGTTGGTTGATTTATGGGGATCGCTCGAGGAGCAGAAGCATTCCCGTGGGGTGTAGTGTGGAGGTGTGAGGGAGGGGCGGGGATGTCATATGGCTGGAACTTTTAGAAGGTTACCTTATTGAGACTGGGGGCGTCTTGGAACTTTCGCCTTCCTCTTACCCCTCCCCAATAATGCGACCTCTGATCTTGTAAGGGATTCCACTCACCCCGCCACGGCCTGTTCTCAGCCGTGGATTGAGGAACCGTTCTGAATTTTGGCACAACAATGATTGACCTACTCATTCAGAAAATGCACACACATTTTATTGCTTCCACAACTAAAATAATTATTGAGTCATTGCCTCTATGATTATTCATCTATGCAAATTTAGCATGTTCTTTTGCCTTCGATGTATTAGGACAAAAATTATGTTACCTGAGGTAAAAGTGAACAGCTTCTTGTTCCCTGACTATATAATCAAGTGCACAATTCACATTTTCAGTAGAATTTGTATTATATAAAGGTAATTACGCAAATTAGTTCGAATAAAAATACATTTCCAGTGACTTTTCAATTTTCCAGCGTCGTTTTGAAAATTGTTTTCATAATTATTTGTTGCGGCAACTACATGTAAACAATAGCATATATTGTCATAGCTACAACTATAACTACACGAGGCGCATGTTTTTGCATGCATGTGTTTTGTATTTTGTTGATTTGATTCTCCTTTGTGTTATGTCGCCATGCACGCATGAGTATCTCATTTAAATCCATTCCATTTGTTTCTTTGCAAACAATCCTGTTTTCGGTCTCCTTTTAGTCTGTTGAGTGTTTGCGGCGCTTTGTACGCGACATAATGATAGCATTCTGTAGAGATTAAATAGTTAAATTGCTAAATCATCCCACAAAGATATGCATGAGTGGTGATCAAATTAAAAGAATGAGTAACTGGGAATAACAAAACGATTTTTTTATGGTAGTTTTTTTAGAGATTAACTGGAAAGTAATAAACATAGATAAAAGATGTCATAATTGGCTATAAATTCGACGATGTATTGCGTTTGGGATGTTGAGTTGTACACATTCAATACGATATAAGGAATGCATAACATATCTCCGCAATTGAACTCTGAAGATTGGCGGGAGATTATAACAAATCTGAGACTGCGCAGACTGGCATTTCATCTGGCCGCATTTCAACTGTTAAAACAACAACAACAGCAACAACAACTACAACGTTAAGCCGGCGTGTATAATCATCGCCTTCGATTGGGAAACGCACCTAAAATAAACCTAAAACAACAACAGCAACAGATACGCGTAGGAAGACGTGTGCTTACCAATCGATGTTAATCAATTAGGTGGTGGTGACACCGATACCGTGTGGTCGCAGAACGCTAGCTTTGGAAGATTCCTGGCGTCGTGATTCTGCGAATGTTGTCTCCTGGTTTGAAACGAAAGGAGGATGTGCGTGTGGTTAGAAACACTAAACATGCTGAATGTTTTAAAATTTTGATGATTGGTACATTATCATAAATTAATGATAAATGTTATTAGTGATTCAAGTAACTGTTCGATTTTAAATCGTTCTTTATCCCAAGCCGCTAACCTTACAAACCTGACAATATCTCTTATATCTGAAGAGCAAACGTACCTGAATGTTGGCTTTCTCACACATGCACTCTTTCCACAGACGAACACGATTCTTTCGTTCATTGCTTCGTAAGAACGTTTATGGAAAAATATGTACAATAACGAATATGGAAGTAAGTATTAGGTGTTAAAAAAACTGTTGAAACTTTTGGAATAATGAATCAAAATGAATTAGATCACTCGAATGACTCAGATCAGGCTCAAATTGACTCATCCTAGAGTCAAGGGACGTCCATTTTTTAAGCAGCACGTTTTGTGACAGTTCAGCAATTGTAACACTCTTATGAAAATTTAATTAAAAATTGAATTTTGGACAAATTTGGATCCAAAAATATGTGTGTATCAGTTAATCATGTTAATTCAAAACACAACAATCATGTGACAATGGCCATTGTGCATAACACATTTCAACCCACATATTTTTTTGTACCAGAAACATCATTCATTATAATGACACTTTGATGGCAGTTGCTATCCCATTTACAGTTGTGATACACAAAGGTCATGGTTATGTTCTGCATTAATCATCTGATACACACACATTTTTAGGTCAAATCTGTCCAAAAGTAAAAACCGAATTAAATAGTCCAAATATCATTCTAAAATGATAATGTATGAATTGTGACGAAATCGTCTTTGAAAAACATTAACATACTCTGACTTAACAAATTGTGAATATTAGCTTCATTCGAGTTTTGATTCATTTTCGATCATCTTTCAAAAGTGTCAATTTTTTGAACACCTAGTACAAATATGTTATCAGAACTAAAACTGAAACCGTATGAAGATAATGCGCCGTCGCTATTGTACTTTCAGTCGAGCCCTGATGAGATAGTGCTTGGGTTGTCACGTGAGTCATGCACGAAGATTGAATACGTATGTGTTGCTTGAATGTAATATGATATCATAATACCACACCCGATGTCTACATCCTGACTGTAAATGTCTCACTGGCGGAGACTGTGACAGTAGATCAAACAATGTCTGGCTCTCTCATGAAAGAGGAGGTCTACGCGACCTCTCCAGACAAGGTGACGACCAATGTTTGGGGAGGTCTACGCGACCTCTCCAGACAAGGTGACGACCAATGTTGCCCAGAAGTTGCAAGGATTGGGCTTGCTGCCATGTCTCGCCGATAACCTGGACACGTCTACGATACGATACCTACCAGAGACTGAAAATGTCACTCAAATAAAACCTGCTAGAATTGCCCGTGAATCCACGGAGACCCGGCTAGTCTCTAGGAGACGGATTTGGTTTCCAGAAGGTCACCAACTAGTCTCTAGGGGAAATAAACACTTACAACGACTTTGGTTTCTGTACCCCTTCACTAGTTTGGTTGTTAAAACAGAAAGGTGCCGTGTACTATAGACATTCACTCAGAAATACATAATCGTTTATTGGTTTTCCCATGCAAGCTCATTGTCCTATTTCATTGACAGAGACGTTGCGTAGACGTTGCATAGACGTTGTGGACACGTTACGGATACTTGGTCTCCAGCAGGTCGTCAGCTAGCCTCCAGGTCAGTGAGATACCAAATTAACAAAAAAGTGTTAGAATCTGCAGTGTTGAAGTCGAGTTCGGGCTCAAGATCGATTATACCACTCAGTACCAATCCAGGAAAGTCCATTGACCTCATGACATTGTGAATCGGTGCTGAAGATCTGTGTGAACGCGGACGGCGTTCATGATAAATGACGTCATGTTGAAGTTATGTACATGCCCCAAGACTTCAGTGCGGGGTGCTCGCTTTCATGAAGACTGAAAATCCCGGGTAAACGCACACGCGTTCTTGATTTAGGTACTGGACGGGGGCATGCGCGCAGCATCAATATGACGTCATTAGACCTTAACGACGCCCACGTCTACACAGACCTAAAGCTTCCTATCAATTCACGATGACACCAAATGACAAGGTGTGGGTTCACTGTGAACTCGGACTGCAACGCTGGAAATCCGATATTTGATATGGTATGCTTAAAGAGTCGGCCTTCTACCCCTCAAACTCTGGGTTTCCTTGGCTCCTCCAGCATGTTCAGCAGATAAACTTGGGAAGTCACATCGATAATGTAACTCATTATGCGCTGGACAATGTATGCAGTGATAGTTTGTACAAATTCATCCGTCTAAGATTGAACACACTTCTTAGAATGAAGATTATGAGTTTTATTGAATCAAAGCACACAAATCAGAGAGTGTAAAAAGTTAAAGAATATCATACATATTATAAGGCAGGAGTGAAATTACAACTACATTTTACCACAATCATGGCAAATAACGTATGGTATTGTAAAGGCACCTTTTAGCGTACAGGCACCTTTGACCGAAAGCAGGGGCGTAGACAACGGGGGGGATGAGGGGGATGCAACCCCCCCAACTCACAAGGTGGGGGGATGGCATGTACAATCATCCCCCCCAGGTTTGGGGGAATGATATTTGTTTACTTAGTCATAATAATAATAACAATAGTACAAATGATAATGATAACAATTATAATATTAATAATAATAATTATGATGATAATGATGATAATAATCCTCATCGTTATTGTAATTGTGTTTATTGGTATTAGCCGCATTCACACGGTGCAAGCCAATTCAGACGGTAAAGAAGAGAAAATCGTACAAGTACTTTGTGGTTATCTTGTGGTTTATCCTCACTAAGCAATATAGCATAACTTTTTATCAAAGAGGTTTTGGGCAAAATAATTTGGCAGGATTCTTTCTCATCTTATCAACTAACTTCTGTGTGAAAATCACATTAATCCAATAAGTCATGCGTGAGTGGGCAAATTTAAGAGGCAAAAGTGTAACTTTTCAAAAGTCACAAGGGTAATTTTCGGTTTCTGTCATATGAATTTTGGATGAATTCCATTACTGATGCATAACTTATGTCCTTTCATTGTTTATCATCCATCTCTCGATGCACGTACACATATCCCCACATTTAACCCATTGTTCTGGTTGAGTGAGCACCGTTTAAAAAATACTCATCCTTCTTGGGTTTGAAACTTTTAAAACCCCTTTATTTTTGTGAAAAAATACAACTGGATATTTTGACAAAAATGTAACATGACTTGTTATGTAGACATTAGAAGTCATTTCCGTGTCATGGTTGAGTGAATACACTTTAAAAATCGCACAAGAGATGCCAAAATGTACTGTCAAAACGGCATAAATAATTACCCTTGTGAGTTTTGAAAAGTTACATTTTTGCCTTTAAAATTTGCCCACTCATGCATGAATAATTGGATTAATACCATTTTCGCACAGAGGTAGTTAAGGAGCAATCCTGCAAAATGTTTTGCCCAAAACCGCTTCGATAAAAAGTTATGCTAATCTTCTTAGGGGGTGGGCTTACTTTTCTGTTGTGTTTAGAAAACAAAAACACGTGGTGAGTTCGCTAAGCAGGAGGCCTTGTCTTCCTTGACTTTTTAAGGGGGAAATATATGTGAGTGTGTTCCTTACATAATTCACAGCGTAAATTGATTTTCGGATTCTAGGATGGCTCATAATATGAAGTTGAAAACATCAAGGATCACTTCTTTTTCAAGCATAATGAGAAAGAAGAACATGATGACGAACAGCCGTCTACGTCAAAATCGGATGATGTCGGAGTTAGACTTGTTCTTCCGGAAGTTCAACCAGAAGAAAGTGCCGTTGAGGGTGATGGAGCATCCGAGGCGAAAAATGATGATGAAACTGACGCCGGTTTTGACGACTGGGTTAGCCCCAATCCCCCCCCCCCCCCCCACCAAAAAAAAAATAATAATAACGAGACATACTTGTGGACAAGTATCAGGTGGTCTGCATTGGCAAATTCATGCACAGACATGGGCTGGAAAATGCACGGTGAACTATAGACCTTCATTCGTGACACCAACTATCCATAAGCAATGTGAGACAGCGCTCAAGAAAGCTCATAGGGCACCTATTATACTAAAATTTCAGAGAATTTCCTAAATGGTAACATGTTTATGCTAACGTGATTAATAGTCATGTAAGAGAATGGAGTGAGAGAAAAAAGAATTGGAAAGAAAATCTCAAAGAGAATGACAAAGTGAGGCATAGAACAGAAGAAGATGGCAAAATAAACATTGCAAAAGGAATGCAAAAGTTGACCCTACCCACGCCAGGAATCGAACCGGGGGCCTCGAGATCTTAAAACGGCGCCTTACCTATTGAGCCACAAATCTTCCCATTCACTTAACACGTAATGCCCAGCAGGGGCTAGAATGATTAAGAAATCGATATTCAAGCTGAAATTTCACCATGATCCCGACATCTGATTCAAAAATGGAGACAACGTTCCGGAAAGCTCGTAGACTCAGCTACAACATACTGAAATTTCAGAGTGAAAGCTTGACATATTAGTGAGATACATCTCCTAGAAGCTCGTCATGTCATTTCATAAATACCACTTCCATTGACATAACACGGAAGTGCGATTTTGACATTCATGCGTATAATGAAATTTACACCGTGAAGACGTCATCAAAATGAAAAATGAAGGCAACTCCTACTATGGAGCGAGGTCTCAGCTACAACATACTGAAATTTGGGAGAAAATTGACCATGAATTACTGAGATACACAAAAGCGGGTAAAAAAGTTCATGACGTCATACATGAAAAATCATTTTTTCGATTCATATGGCAATATGATGACATCAACATAAATTTAAAAGGTAAATCGAACATTAAATCACATCTACATTTCCCACTCTTTCAGAATATTGAAAAAAAATTGGGGGTCACCGGCCATTCTGAAGAGCTATGGCCGATTGAAGGTAGTCATGTTTTTTGCAATATTTGCACACAAAAACGTATTGACGCACGCGCAGACTTTGAACTTTGACGCACCCGCACGACCTTGTTATTGCATGGAAATGGCTCAAAATGACAGGATGTGTTGTATGTAGTGTCAGTAACATGAATCCAGTAAAAAAACGGAATTTTGACGTTTTGTTCGCGTTACGCACGAAAAAACGCGCGAACGCGCGCGCACGCGCGGAAATTTTTGAAATGCTAGAAATGGCCTGAAACATATGCAAAACAATTTTGAGTTGATTTGGAGCATTTTAAAATTTTGCGCGCGCGTTTTTGCACTAACGTACGCGTACGCGCGCGTTTTTTTTCAAAGAAATTAATTAAATACTCATTAATTATGTGCATGTCAAATTTCATTACACAGAGATGACCAGTTCTAGAGCTACATGAGGTAATAGTTTTTCATTAAACTGCTCGTAGATGACGTCACGATGACGTCATGACCTTGAAAATGTTGCTGTAACATGTTCACATATATGTTCATACATGATGAACATTTCATGAAATATGGCCAATGCATTGTTGAGATATCCATGTCACAAAAATTTGGAATAAAAATAAACGAGACATACTTGTGGACAAGTATCAGGTGGTCTGCATTGGCAAATTCATGCACAGACATGGGCTGGAAAATGCACGGTGAACTATAGACCTTCATTCGTGACACCAACTATCCATAAGCAATGTGAGACAGCGCTCAAGAAAGCTCATAGGGCACCTATTATACTAAAATTTCAGAGAATTTCCTAAATGGTAACATGTTTATGCTAACGTGATTAATAGTCATGTAAGAGAATGGGGTGAGAGAAAAAAGAATTGGAAAGAAAATCTCAAAGAGAATGACAAAGTGAGGCATAGAACAGAAGAAGATGGCAAAATAAACATTGCAAAAGGAATGCAAAAGTTGACCCTACCCACGCCAGGAATCGAACCGGGGGCCTCGAGATCTTAAAACGGCGCCTTACCTATTGAGCCACAAATCTTCCCATTCACTTAACACGTAATGCCCAGCAGGGGCTAGAATGATTAAGAAATCGATATTCAAGCTGAAATTTCACCATGATCCCGACATCTGATTAAAAAATGGAGACAACGTTCCGGAAAGCTCGTAGACTCAGCTACAACATACTGAAATTTCAGAGTGAAAGCTTGACATATTAGTGAGATACATCTCCTAGAAGCTCGTCATGTCATTTCATAAATACCACTTCCATTGACATAACACGGAAGTGCGATTTTGACATTCATGCGTATAATGAAATTTACACCGTGAAGACGTCATCAAAATGAAAAATGAAGGCAACTCCTACTATGGAGCGAGGTCTCAGCTACAACATACTGAAATTTGGGAGAAAATTGACCATGAATTACTGAGATACACAAAAGCGGGTAAAAAAGTTCATGACGTCATACATGAAAAATCATTTTTTCGATTCATATGGCAATATGATGACATCAACATAAATTTAAAAGGTAAATCGAACATTAAATCACATCTACATTTCCCACTCTTTCAGAATATTGAAAAAAAATTGGGGGTCACTGGCCATTCTGAAGAGCTATGGCCGATTGAAGGTAGTCATGTTTTTTGCAATATTTGCACACAAAAACGTATTGACGCACGCGCAGACTTTGAACTTTGACGCACCCGCACGACCTTGTTATTGCATGGAAATGGCTCAAAATGACAGGATGTGTTGTATGTAGTGTCAGTAACATGAATCCAGTAAAAAACAGAATTTTGACGTTTTGTTCGCGTTACGCACGAAAAAACGCGCGAACGCGCGCGCACGCGCGGAAATTTTTGAAATGCTAGAAATGGCCTGAAACATATGCAAAACAATTTTGAGTTGATTTAGAGCATTTTAAAATTTTGCGCGCGCGTTTTTGCACTAACGTACGCGTACGCGCGCGTTTTTTTTCAATGAAATTAATTAGCTACTCATTAATTATATGCATGTTAAATTTCATTACACAGAGATGACCAGTTCTAGAGCTACATGAGGTAATAGTTTTTCATTAAACTGCTCGTAGATGACGTCACGATGACGTCATGACCTTGAAAATGTTGCTGTAACATGTTCACATATATGTCCATACATGATGAACATTTCATGAAATATGGCTTATGCATTGTTGAGATATCCATGTCACAAAAATTTGGAATAAAAATAAATAAATAAATAATAAAGAAAGAAAATTCTAACGAAATTAAGAGGTGATCTGTCGTTGGCGACAGACCACCTAATAAATAAATAATAAAGAAAGAAAATTCTAACGAAATTAAGAGGTGATCTGTCGTTGGCGACAGACCACCTAATAAAGAAAGAAAATTCTAACGAAATTAAGAGGTGATCTGTCGTTGGCGACAGACCACCTAATAATAAAGAAAGAAAATTCGGACAAAAACAAGAGGTGATCTGCCATGGCATGGCAGACCACCTAATAATAATGATAACGAGACATACTTGTGGACAAGTATAAGGTGGTCTGCATTGGCAAATTCATGCACTGACGTGGGCTAGAAAATGCACGGTGATATGGACCTTCAATCGTGACACCATCTATTCATAAGCAATCAGAGACTCCGCTCAAGAAAGCTCAGAGCGCACCTACAATGTCTACTAACGTACATTTCAGAGACATGCCTAACTGGTTACATGTATATTGTGCTAACATGTAATTAATAGCCACGTAAGATAAAGGGGCGAGAGAAAACGAATGGGAGAGAAAATCTCAAAGAGAATGACAAAGTGAGGGATAGAACAGAATTAGATGGCAAAAAAAAACATTGTAAAAGGAATGCAAAAATTTACCCTACCCACTCCAGGAATCGAACCGGGGGCCTCGAGATCTTAAAACGCGGCGCCTTACCAATTGAGCCACACATCTTCCCATTCACTTAACACGTAATGCCCAGCAGGGGCTAGAATGATTAAGAAATTGATATTCAAGATGAAATTTCGCCATGATCGCGACATCTGATTAAAAAATAAAGATGACGTCCCCGAAAGCTATACTAAAATTTCAGAGTAATAGAATTGAACATAAGCGAGATACAGCTCCTAGAAGATCGTCATGTCATTTAATAAATACCCCTTCCATTGACATAACACGTACATACGATCGATTTTGACATTAATGTCTATAATCAAATTTATACCATGAAGATGGAATCCTATTGAAATATAAGGGCTAATTTCTCATAGAGCAATGTCACAGCTATCACATACTGAAATTTGGAACAAAATTGACCAAAGATTACTGAGATACGCAAGAACGGGTAAAAAAGTTTATGACGTCATACATGAAAATTGATTTTTTCGATTCATATGGCAATATGATGACGTTGCGATGTATTTAACGATCAAATGATAGATGAAATAGCATCTACAGTTGCCACTCTTTCAAAATATGAAAAAAAAATTGGGGGTCACCAGCCATTCTGAGGAGCTATGGCCGATTGAAGGTGGTCATGTTTTTTGCAATATTTGCACACAAAAACGTATTGACGCACGCGCGGACTTTGAACTTTGACGCACCCGCACGACCTTATTATTGCATAGAAATGGCTCAAAATTTCAGGATGTGTTGTTTGCAGTGTCAGAAACATGAATCTAGTGAAAAAACGGTTTTCCGACGTTGCGTTTGCTAAACGCACGGAAAAACGCGCGCGCGCGCGCGTACGCGCGGAAATTTGAAAAATGCTAGAAATGGCATCAAACATATGCAAAACAATTTCTAGTTGATTTGGAGCATTTTTTCATTTTACGCGCGCGTTAATGCACTAACGTACGCGTACGCGCGCGTTTTTTTTCATTGAAATTAATTGTCTTGTCATTAATTATATACATGCCAAATTTCATTACACAGAGATGAACGGTTTTAGAGCTACATGAAATAATAGGTTTTCATTAAATTGCTCGTGCATGACGTCACGATTACGTAATGACCTTGAAAATGTTCCTGTGACATGTTCACATATATACCTATACATGATGAACATTTGATGAAACATGGTCCATGCATTGTTGAGATATCCATGTCACAAAAAATAGGAATAAAAATAAATAATAATAAAGAAAGAAAATTCGGACAAAAACAAGAGGTGATCTGCCATGGCATGGCAGACCACCTAATAACTTTTTCCATTCCAGTACTAGAAATTAAACCGCAGATAATTCTGTTTCAAGCCAAATGGTACCCAAACTACCCCGGGATCCATTACGAACCCTCCCTGCAATATGTGTCAGTTCATTCTGTACTCGTATGCCACGGTGTGTAGATCTTGTCGAAACTATGACTGTCCATTTAAGGCGTAGTATGTGTGTGTGTGTGTGGGGGGGGGGGGCGTGTGTGTGTGTGTGTGTGTGTGTGTGTGTGTGAGAGAGAGAGAGAGTATGTGTGTGTGTGCGTGCACGCTTGTGTGTGTTATTTTACCTCATTAAGTATGCATCAGATTGCACGATTTCAAGTTCAAAATTGCAAAAGCTCCCTACCGTGGGAGGGGGGACACCCCCCTCCCACACCCTCCCCCCGGCTCGGTCGCTTCGCTCCCTCGCTCGGGCGCTTTCGCGCCCTCTCGAGCGTTGGCAGCCCTGTCATCCCCCCCAGGTGTACGAACCTGTCTACGCCACTGACCGAAAGCAATGCTCCTGCTACAATGTAGTGACGCACATTTCGGAGCAGGGATATCAAAATTAAAGATTAAACGTGACGAAACATATTTGAATATTGAGAATTGTGATAGTTTCTCAAAAGTATCAAAAAATATAAATTTTATAGTTTTCATGGTATTTCATATCACAATTCTGAAGGCACCGGGAGACTATGTAAACAATCATGTATGCACAAATGCTAAAAAAAAAATATAAATGAATATAGACAGACTGTAACAAGATAGGTATAATGTAAATAGAAAAATTAGATAACAAATATTTCTTGTACATTTGTATTATATAAAATTAATAACATATTACACAATGTGGGTGGGGGATGGGCTATAAAAATAAGAGGAGCGTATGGGGTTAAAGGCACCACGTAACAATACATGAATTATATAAGTTTGTGGAGTTACAAGAAAAATAGTGTTAAGAGGGGAAACAAAAATATAGAAAGAAATCTACAGGAAATAATGTGATACAGTCAAGAAAATAAATGTGAATGGCGTATGGAGGAGAAGATTTACGATATTTATGCATCAGCAGGAACTCTAAGGTATGCATTGATCAGGTTGCGCTTTAAAAGGCCCCTGTAATCAAAATGTATGTTGACTTATGCTGATGCAACTTAATATGTATATAACAAAATCACTAACCGTTCAATGGAAATATGCATCCTATATTTTAAAATGATTTTTATCTATTTTTCTCAGCACTGATAAGCCCCGCCTCCAAAAATATCCTCCAACTCAAGATTCTTGGTGTGACACCATCAGGGAAATGAATTAGCAAGATAATAGACAGAATTTATGCACAAGCTAAACATTGCAATGACTACCTGCAAGCGCTTATAATGGAATCACGTGTTTATACAATGCATTTTCCCCCTTGGCATAGCTAGTACATTTCTGACATAAGGAAACGATTATTCCCACATGAAAAATTGTTAGGTGGTATTGTGTGAAGACATGTGACGCTCTTGTGGGCAGGTGGGGGTAATCATTGCAATGTTTCGCTTGTGCATAATTTTGTCTATCATCTTGCTAATTTACAACTCTGGTGATGTCACACCAAGAATCTTGAGTTGGAGGATATTTTTGGAGGCGGGGCTTATCAGTGCTGAGAAAAATAGATAAAAATCATTTTAAAATATAGGATGCATATTTCCATTAAACAGTTAATGAATTTGTTTTATACATATTAAGTTGCATCAACAGAAGTCAACATACATTTTGATTACAGGGGCCCTTTAATCCGCACGTGACTGTGTGGATGGTTACGGATGGCCACAGTTCATTGTTCAATGGGTTTAACTGTTGCGGGTCCTTTATATAATCATTTGCAGAGGAAGTAAACAAAAATAACCTCAGCATGACATTTCTGATTTCATCATAATCTGTGTTTTTTTTGTGCTTCTATTAGATTCAACTTTTTTATCAGCTTTTTATTTCCCCTTCCTATAAATGATTAATTTTTAACAATAAATATGAGCGTAGGCCTATGTTGACTCAACTGTGAATGAAACCACGAATTACGGTCGGACGAGCTTTTTGTTTTCAATCATTTTCCCTGTTAATGATAAACAAAACTTGTAAAGAAAAGTATATACTCCACAATTATCACAACTAATCAATCAAATATGCCAAATGTTTGAAATAACAATATAAACAATAAATTCTCAAACCGACCACACAACAGGAGCATGACACGAAGAAACCACAGAGCGAGTAGCAAATGTGTTCATTGTGTATGTTCTTTGTTGAGTCTAGAATACAAAATGATTAGAATTCTTTGAAATACTTTTGTATTTTTCCATGAAAAGGATACATTGTAATACCAACTACACGACAGGAGTACAAAAGTGAGTAACAAAAAGGTATGTCGGTTTTTATGTTTTATTGCCTCGTCACATCACGCTGCGCGAGGGTTTAGGGAGCTTACGATACGGGAAGGGAGAACTACAAGACGGGAAGAGTTAAAGGTTACTTCACCCCAAAGCAAATTTCTTCGTCACATTTTTTTGGAGCAGAATTCTCTTTGATATCAAGATCGTTAAATTTGGCTTCCTGTATAGCTGGCTAGGAACTTTCAGGAGGCACCAAAATACCAAACTTCGACCGCCGTCTGCTCTAAGTGTGGCCATGTAGCTGAACTTCCTTATGAAGATGTGACATAGTTGGCGCAGAACAATAGACCAGCTGTCCCAGGCCCAGTCAGCTAATCGACCCAGCATTATATATGGCACATAAGTGGTGATCTTTATATCAAATTAAAGAGAATTTTGCTCCCCGAAATTTGACGAAGAAATCGCTTAGGAGTGAAGTTTTCTATAAATATCCTTATTCAAACGCATGTATAATGCTGGCACAAAGACGTTCTTCCACGTGCCTAATGATGTCCTTCCACGTGTATGCCTAATGTACACGGACTATGGCGTATGTCTCAGCGATGCAGAAGTTGACGCTAGTACCCGAACTAGGCTACGCTAACTCTATATGGGGCGCCAATAAAAAATAATGTCCAGTCGCGATATCAATGATTTCGTCCTCGGAATCACTATGGTCATCGATTGCAGTCCTACTAAGAGCCGTCAAGAGCAGCTAGAACAGCCAAGGGTGCCGGTACTTAAAGGTCCCCTGTCATCAAAATGTATGTCGACTTCTGTTGATGCAACATAATATGTATATAACAAAATCACTAACTGTTCAATGGAAATATGTGTCCTATATTTTAAAATAATTTTTCTTTATTTTTTCTCAGCACTGATAAGCCCCGCCTCCAAAATATCCTCCAACTCAAGATTCCCCCTGTGACATCATTAAAGGTAGAAATTAGCAGGATAATAAGCAGAATTTATGCACAAACTTAACATTGCAATGACTACCTCCACCTGCCCACAAGATCATCGCATGTCTTCACACAATAACATCTAACAACCTTTCATGAGGGAATAATTGTTTCCTTATGCCAGAAATGTGCTAGCTTTGTGATGCTATTATAAGCACTTGCAGGTAGTCATTGCAATGTTTATTTTGTGCATAAATTATGTCTATTATCGTGCTAATTTCTACCTTTGATGATGTCACAGGGGGAATCTTGAGTTGAAGGATATTTTGGAGGCGGGGCTTATCAGTGCTGAGAAAAAATATAGAAAAATTATTTTAAAATGTAGGACACATATTTCCATTGAACAGTTAGTGATTTTGTTACATACATATTAAGTTGCATCAACAGAAGTCAACATATATTTTGATGACAGGGGCCCTTTAAGATCAGCCAAGAGTAGCCGAGAGCATCAAAGAAGCTGCCTAGAACAGCAGAAGAGACCAGGAGACACCGAAGGCACACGGTAGACCTGTGTGAGAGCGATAATGGTAGCTCACTAAATTACATGAGTATCTTATAGATAATTTTGCGTAAAACCTGTAACATTATCTGTAAGATACTCATGTAATTTTTGTTTTACTCTTGATGGTGTAGTGTATTGAACTACATGATTGCTATGCACATCTGTATTGCATGTATCTGTGTATTATGCTCCTTTAAGTTTCAACCATGCCTTGCATGTAACACTTTCACTTTGTACTTCGCTCTGTCTCAAACTCTCAGTTCTTATCTTATTTTCACATTCCAATCGATATATTCATTTGACCACAGCATCCTGCCACTGGTCGCTCCCCAGATGACTCACTTCTCTAACCCAAAATATTATTGTACCAACCAGTACCAGTCATGACTAATGATGGAAATATTATACCCCTGTATATATAAGCAAAAGTATTCCAGAATTAAAACACTTGTAGTTTATACATCAAGCAGACAAGTCACTCTTGCTCTCTGTTCACGTCTTGTGTATTATCTTTATGTACCTAACCCAATACATAAAACTGGCGACGAGGATTCTTCTATACTTCTATTGAAATCACAACATGGCTCTCATTGGAAAAATCACTGATTTTCATGAGGGGAAGGAGGAGTGGTCGCAGTACATCGAGAGGCTAGACCTGTACTTCAAAGCCAATGGCATCACCTCTGAGGGAAAGAAGCAGGCTACCTTGCTGACAGTTATTGGTCCATCTTCCTACAAGCTTGTGCGGAATCTGGTGGCTCCCGTTAAGCCGGCAGACATGAAATATGCAGCTCTGGTCGAGGCGATGAACAAGCATCACAACCCGACACCGAGCGAGATTGTGCAGAGATGCAAGTTTAATAGCAGATTTCGGATGGAGGAGGAATCGATTTCCGACTTTTTAGCATCATTACGATCACTTGCAGAATTCTGCAACTATGGGTCAACGCTTGACACTATGCTACGTGATCGTCTGGTATGCGGCGTGCTTAACGACCGGATCCAGAGAAGGCTCTTGGCGGAAAAGAAGCTGGATCTCCAGACGGCAGTCGAGATCGCCACCGGCATCGAGACGGCTGCCATAAATGTCAGGGACCTGCAGGCTGCGCAATCGACGAGGGAGAAGGTGCACAAAGTGTCTCCCACCCAGCCAAGCCAAGGGGAACCGAAACCCTGCTTTCGGTGTGGAAAAGGGAACCACACATCCGATAGGTGCCGTTTCAAGGAGAGCACCTGTCACTTCTGTCAGAAAAAGGGGCACATCGCAACGGTTTGTCTGCAGCAAAAAGCGGGGGAATACACCTCAGCGAGGAGTGAAAGCTGTTGGCGCATATGAACCAACAAGCCACGCTGCAGATGGAGATATGGATGTGTGCGCAACGTACCGACTCCATCAGTTGAAGAACAGAAAAAGTCATCCACCGATGACAACATCGCTACACATTGACGGCCAGGACGTAGAAATGGAAGTCGACACCGGAGCTGCCATCTCCATGGTGTCGGAGAAAACCGTCAACACATTGTGGCCAGAAAAAAAATTGACAGCGTCCAACATCACCTTGCGCACATACACGGATGAGGTGATCGATGTCGCAGGCACAATGGATGTAAACGTCACACACAAGGGAACATGCCACACCCTGCCATTGATAGTAGTGAAGAAGGATGGGCCAAGCCTCCTCGGCAGAAATTGGCTGTGTGTGATCAAGATGGATTGGCAGCAGACCCAGTCGTCATCCACAAGGGAGCCTCTCCACCAGCGGACCAATGCAATTCGGCCATGGTCAAGATTACATATCGACTATGCCGGCCCGTTCATGGGAAAAATGTTCCTCATCGTCATAGATGCTCACTCCAAATGGCTGGAGGTTGTGCCATGCGATTCGTCGACATCGACGACCACGATCGACAAGCTACGGTTGATTTTTGCTACTCACGGGCTACCCGACAAGATCATCTCGAACAATGGCACATGCTTCACGAGCGGGGTATTCACCTCCTTCTTGAAAAAAAATGGAGTTCGCCATTCGACGACTGCACCACACCAACCGTCATCGAACGGGCTCGCAGAACGCGCCGTGCATACCTTCAAGGAAGCCATGAAGTGCACGAGCAGCGGCTCCATCGAGACGAAAGTCGCGCGGTTCTTGTTTCGCAACCGGAACACACCACATCCAACGACAGGTCGCGCGCCGGCAGAATTGCTTTTCGGTCGAAAGATGAAAACGCATCTTGAAAACTTGAGACCCGACATCGCTTCGCATGTTGATGATCAGCAGGAAAAGCAAAAGCAACGACACGACAAACATGCAAAGCACCGCTCATTCCGCGAAGGGGAGGAAGTGTATGCGAAAAACTTCGCAACAAACAACCCAAAATGGTTACGCGGTAAGATACTACAACAAGTAGGACCAATCTCCTTCACCATTGAGCTCAGCGATGGCCGCGTCTGTAAGCGCCACAGTGACCACATACGCGCACGCGACATCCCCGGGGAGACAACACCGCAGAGCGATCCAGTCGTCGACAGCGACATCGACGACGATCAAAGTGGGCCCAGCTCCCCGCCAACTATCGCTGAAGGTCCGGACCAATCATTGCCACCTGATCCTAGCGCCGAACGACTTGGCCAACCAGGCCAAACTAGCGAGACTAGAGATGCCTATCCGACTCGCGATCGGAAACCACCACAGCGCTATGGCTTCCCGATTGCACATTAAAATGTTATTCCTCCATAAGTATTGACCCTAAGCGATACAGATGAATTTTGAATCTGATCCCTTGGACACCGCATATCTTCGACTAGAAATTAAGTGGACTATAGGTCTACCGTTATAATCAGAATTTCTATGGACCAAATTGAAGTTTCGATGAAAATTCACAAATGTATTATCATGATGTTGAAATCAATTCACCTTGCATTTTGTTTTGTGGTAATACAGTTAGAATATGAAGGTTTCCATATTGCTTCAGGAAGGAACTTTAATTAGAAGAGTAGAAATAATTTTGTCATATGGTATTAAGGATTTTTGTACACGCATAATAAAGTAGAGTAAGTACTATTTAGAGAGGGAGGAAATGTAGTGTATTGAACTACATGATTGCTATGCACATCTGTATTGCATGTATCTGTGTATTATGCTCCTTTAAGTTTCAACCATGCCTTGCATGTAACACTTTCACTTTGTACTTCGCTCTGTCTCAAACTCTCAGTTCTTATCTTATTTTCACATTCCAATCGATATATTCATTTGACCACAGCATCCTGCCACTGGTCGCTCCCCAGATGACTCACTTCTCTAACCCAAAATATTATTGTACCAACCAGTACCAGTCATGACTAATGATGGAAATATTATACCCCTGTATATATAAGCAAAAGTATTCCAGAATTAAAACACTTGTAGTTTATACATCAAGCAGACAAGTCACTCTTGCTCTCTGTTCACGTCTTGTGTATTATCTTTATGTACCTAACCCAATACATAAAAGATGGCCTCGTGGCTACTCTTTGGCGGTTTTTCAGTAGGACCCATCGATAGTTTCCATAAGTTACACTGAGTAATTGAAATCACATCCTGTTGTTATTCTGTGAACAAAGCCAATGGTTTCTTTATATGATCAGATAAGCCCAATACCCCTTACATTGCCAGGCCTGGGAAACATCATTGGCCTGATGCACGCCTCCATAGAGTACAGAAGTGTGACGTCATTTGAGCATTATTGTCAAGACAACTGGCTCTAAACATTGCGGGTAGAGTAAGCAGCGGTGATCACAACAGGGACTGTAATTGGGAATGCCGGGCACTAGCCCGATAGACAATATCGGACAGCTAAACCTCTCACTGGAGTAAGTTTGTTTAGAGCCAATTGTCTTGACAGCATGTTCATATGACGACACCACTTCGGTACTTTATAATCCAATGGTAATGAGAGAGTTAACTATGTTTAATATGCTTACCATGAACTTAATCTGTTGAGATCGGTAACACTGCGGGATTCCCGTTGCGTTTCCACAATGCATGCAAAACGAGATTATCGCTATTTTTTTTTATCGAACTGCTGTTAAATTTCAAAGCACAAAGTGTCTGTTGTTAATATGTAGAAAATCAGTTCTTCATCATGTGTTTCACTGAAAATTTGCCATTCAATATATTCTTAAGTAGTGGTAATGTTCAGTGCAAATCATAACCACCATATATAAAGCGTAACAAATCCATTAGATTAGATTAAATTCGATTCAGTTATTTCACCTTCATACACAAACATACAAAATACAAACACACAATGACGAACTAGCGTGACTTGTTTCAATATCAATATACCATGCCTGACAATTCAGAAGAGAGCGAAACCTGATACATGTGTATTTGATGAAATAATACCTGTAGCAACGTGCAAAGAAAAATAGACAGGAACACTAACTCAAAATACGTGGTCTTCTCCTCCATGCCTACACAGGAGTGAATCATACCTGATTAAACCCTATCTGACATGAGTTTAACTCTGATAGCTGACCATAAATGTATTAAAAAACTATTGACACTTGTGAAAAAAAAAATCATAAACAAATTACCACTTGAACCAAGATTAAATTTACCCATCATAAAGTCAAAGTATGTCCACTTTTTAAGAGCAGTTTTAGTGACATTTTATTAATCATTGTTCTTGTAATATTTCGTTGAATATTTAATGAAATTTTCACTTTTGAATGAAGTTTGACTTATAAATTGGTGTTTGTCAGATTATTGTATCAGAAAATGCCCATCGTGCATTACACCCGTCAATTCACTAACAACTGCCATCAAAAATCATTGATAATGCATGAGGCATCGGACAGAAAAGACTTTGTGGAGACTAGTTGGAGACCTGTTGGAAACCGAGTCTCCGCGACGTCTCCGCGACGTCTTCGCCAATAAGATGCCTTTAGGGCTTGGAAAATCCACTGGCTGACTGCGTATGTCTAAGAGAGGTTTCATGTGGCACTTGCCTGTCTAACTTATTTGAAGGGATACAGGAAGTAACGTCAATTGTCATCTCATTGACATGGGGACTAGTTGATGACCTGTTGGTGACCTGTTGGAAACTGAGTCTCCGTGACGTATCCACGACATCAGAGACATGTCGGTAACGTCGCCGTGACTGCCAGAGACGTCGGGGAGACCCTCCGCCTCCGCACCCCCCCCCCCCCCCTGCAACTTCTACGCGACTTGGCTGTCGCCTTGTCTTGAATGGTCGCCGAGACCTCCCCTTAGTGAGAGCACAATCCATTAAGGTCTTCAGAGCCGCCGCCATTGTCCTTTGCAGTCTCCGCCAGTGAGATAAAACCTTTACCAAAATAGACCTGTGTGCCTATTCGGATTTCAAGCGAATGATATCTGTGTGGTTTATTGTCAATATGTGATGGTTTTGTGAACAAACAAATGGAAGATTTCAGTCAATGTGAAAAGGGTCTGACGAGACAACAAAATATATTTGAAATAATGTCCGCTCATTAACCCTTTTAGTACCAAGGTGTGAATAGACCATTAGTTTATTATACAGTGAGGATCCCATGGCATGGATTGTTAATGTGTACGTCAGGGGTGAAGTTTGTGTGACGTTTTCTGGGTAGTCTGAGAATTTTGCCCGTCCGCATGGGTCGTATTGCTTTGAAAGACGTTATTTTGTTTTCTTTCATATACAAGACGGAGCACGCTATCGTTACTACTGTGTATAAGTCAGAAGTTACCTTTCCAAAAGAAAAACTTGCTAAAAACTATACACAATCATGTGTTTGTTATCAGAAAAAGCTCAATATAAAGTGTGGCATAACAATAACAATAATTTCTCCTCATTTCACTTTTGCAATATTTTCTTATTAATTGTATTATTTTATTATCCAAACACTTTTTCACTTTAATAATCATGTTTTGTATCCCGTTAAGTCAAATAATATCATTTAAGCACAGGCTATTGCGTACCATCTATTTCTTCTGTTGGTACCATATAATTAAATTAAATATAAATTTCTGTCTCGTTTTTTGTGTTCGATCGGAATCGGCGGAATCCGCAATTGGTATGTAACATTTCCGTTGTGGTGCTAGTCGTCCGTGTTAGATTTTATCTTAAATTTCATTAAAGTGAATTTCTCACGCTTTGCATGCTTGCAACTCAAATGTATACGTGACTTCCATTGCTACCACTCGATTACTAAGTCTAATACTGGGTGACGTTCCTTCGGACTGTCATGGAATAATTGGTGGCACGCATTAGCACGCTTGAATGCGCACACTTTTCGAAGGTCGAATTAGTGTACAACGTTTATACCCCCATCTCACTAGACGGCAATTCCGCTGCGATCGTCTAAAACGACAAAGCGTGGTATATCGTAGCTTGATCGTGGCTTGATCTTTTCTGAAGCGGTAAGGATCGCCACCATTTTTCTGGTCGCCACAAAATTTTGAACACGTTCAAAATTAACTTACGTAGCGAGAGCGTGGAGGTGCTAAAGCGCATCATAAGCGAGTCATGAGCGTATTACAAACGACATATTCGTAGCTGTAACGGAGCTCCAATGCATAAAGCGTAGTAGAAGCGCATTAAAAGCGGCACCGATCGCCCGTGTTTTCAGGCCTGTTCCCAAGACAATATTGTCTCTCTGCTTCCGTTTACAAGGCGACTGCCTTGCGCTCGACACGCTTTACACCGCTTCCAACGCGACGCTCTCTTCTCTGGGTGGCATGTGGCACACGTTCTCAGCCCGCTGCAGGCATTTGTGTTGCGCTTTTGCTGAGCCGCTGATGACTGGGCAGCGATTGCGCAACGACCGTCCGCGCTGCTATAAAACGCCGTGCCGATGGTGGCGGATTATCAAATTTGCAACAGATTACGAGGCGACATACACCGACGTTTTCAAACATGCCTCCTAGAAAAAGGACCAAAAAAGGGAAAGCTGCCCAAGCTACCCCTGTTAGGCTAGCAGTCCAAGAGAATGAACAAGAGGCTATGGTGGTGGCAGAGGAGGAGGAGGGGAAGAAGGAGGAGGAGGACGACGACGACGAGGTGGAGGACGAGGAGGGAGAGGAGGGGGTACAGGAGGAGGAGGATGAAAATCTTACCGCTGAGCCAGCTGGAAAGAGAAAAAGGACGCTCACATATCTTCATGACGAACAGGAGGAAAGTATGGTGGAATGGCTTATTGACAATCCGGTCATTTACAACAAGAAGATGCCAGATTAAAAGGACACATCGATGAAGGAGAGACTCTGGACGGCCAAGGCTGCTGAAATTGCCACGGAGAAGCGTGAAGAATGTCTCATGTGCCGGGATTAAAATGCCGATTGCTTGAAATCGTTTCTAGAGCCCATCAT
The DNA here is from genome assembly GCA_963669155.1 of Arbacia lixula. Taxonomy (NCBI): domain Eukaryota; kingdom Metazoa; phylum Echinodermata; class Echinoidea; order Arbacioida; family Arbaciidae; genus Arbacia; species Arbacia lixula. The sequence continues at coordinate 27,070,161 of OZ022577.1, read as the reverse complement.
GAACGTAACACAATCGTTCCATTCGTAGCACCAGTATAGCGAGGTCCTAATTAGTGTATGAGCCTCGTTGTACGGTCGCTTTGATCGCAGAAACAGCGCATCACATCTGCGTTGAATCGTGGCAAGAGAGTGGCAGCGTCGTACTATCAGCGTTTTACCATCGCCTACAGCGCAGGTCGATCGCAGTGAAGTTGCAGTGCAATCACCTCGCAGGCTAAAAATAGAATTCTAGGAAGATTCCGCTACGCTTTGCAGGATTTACACAGATCGCCATGGTCGCCATGATCGCCTTCCTAGTGAGATGGGGGTATCAAGAATGGTGTAAAGCTTTGTGTTAAAGGGCATATACTGTACTGGGAAGGCAAAAAAGCCTTCAAAAGGTAATTGTTAGCAATCTTCTTGCCAATGGTCTTAAAGGGCATATACTGTACTGGGAAGGCAAAAAAGCCTTCAAAATGTAATTGTTAGCAATCTTCTTGCCAATGGTCTTAAATTCATGTGTTCTCTATTTTAGAAGTTTGCTGAAAGTTGTTTGCCCTCAAATGATCTACATTTTGAGTAATGAGTGATTAAATCACAAATCCTCAAAATGTTCGCCCCGAACATTTTGAGGATTTAATCATTAATCATTAATTACTCCATGTGTGGATCATTTGAGGGAAAATAACTTTCAGCAAGCTTCTGAAATAGACAATACATGCATTTAAGACCAGTGGCAAGAAGATTACTAACAATTACAATTTGAAGGCTTTTTTGCCTTCCCAGTACAGTATATGCCCTTTAAATTTATGTATTGTCCATTTTAGAAGCTTGCTGAAAGTTATTTGCCCTCAAATGATCCATATTTGGAGTAATTAATGATTAATGATTGAATCCTCAAAATGTTCGAGCCGAACATTTTGAGGATTTGTGATTTAATCACTCATTACTCAAAATGTAGATCATTTGAGAGCAAATAAATTTCAGCAAGCTTCTAAAGTGGACAATACATGAATTTAAGACCATTGGCAAGAAGATTGCTAACAATTACCTTTTGAAGGTTTTTTTGCCTTCCCAGTACAGTATATGCCCTTTAAAGCTGAGGCTGAATGGATCAAGGATGTGCTACGCTTCAGACATCCTTGAATAGACTGAATAGTCTATCAAATAGGGAAAAAGCGATAAAACGGACGACAACCTTATGTAATAGACAGTAGGAATAGACAACGGTAAAGAAGGAGAAGAAAAAGAGAAAAATGTATCATGTGACTGAGAAAGGAAAACATAACTTAGAGCAAAATATTAAGATGGAGAAAGGCGGGAACTATGAAAGTTAAGCTGAGTTTGCCTATCATCGTATCTCTCACACGTGATCGTATGCTCATTGTATATATTATTTGGTTAAGGACATGTAAAATCATGATTATGCATTTTTTATTCACATTTGTTCACTTATGCACATTTGTAACCCAATTCGAGAAACCCACTCCGGAAAATAAGGACGAAAACGGGGTTTGGTTTATATGAACTTAGGAAAGGTTGAATGGATTTACAAAAAAGAAGAGAAAACATGAACACTTCCGCGTGTAAGACCATACCTTGTTGGGATGACCCCCCCCCCCCCCCCCAAGTGTGTCATATTGTTATTTTATCGGGAGCTGTATACAGTTTTGTGGCACGTACAATCTAATCAAAATATCAATATCAAACCGTTGAAAAAAATCAACATGAGAGACACCCCGGGTAAGTCAAAGATCACCATGACAACAAGACCTAGTTTGTCAGATTTTTAGGTCATAACGTAATGAAATATGGATGTGAAGGACAACTTGTAAATAAAGAAAAAAATAGAAATAAACAAAGTATCCTTGCAGAAGAGATGGATATTACGCTAAATCATTCACTGTGTGAAAAAAAAGATAAATAAGAAAACGGTTCTTGAAGTGTTATGTAAGACCCACTTTACAGGGACTGTATGTTCGTGATGCTGGCGTGATGAGCTAGTTTAGTGTATAGTTTGTCGTATATCCGTTGACACACTCTCGTATTGAAAAAAAACCCATAATAATAATGATAATAATAAAAATAATAACAAGCCATTTTATATAGCGCATAACACATATTATGCACAAGAATGTCTTTATGCGCTTAAAAAAGAAAAAGAGAAATTAGGTTACTGAGTTTCTTAAATCACGTTGACATTGGAATAAGTGTGTTTTAAGGGCAGACTTAAACGTTTGTATGGTGTTAATCTTTCTAAGAGTGTCAGGGAGGCTATTACATAGGCAAATGTGTTATTGTTAACACTTTATACAGGCAACTTGAATAACCATGACTACTTTTTAACAATTTAACAACTTTTTAACAACTAACAATATTAGCCTACATGCCAGTCAAATCCACTCGATATGCATACGATGCTATACTCATAATGGTCGTGCTCAAGCAATCAAATGGGAGCAAGCGGTCATTTCTAGTATCCTCGAACACCGGGAAGTCGCACTCTGCATTGATTTCAGACTTTTAAAGCTGTTTTTTCAAAAGAATGTTTTAACCAACTTGTATTAATTTGTACAAGTACAAGTTTTTCATATAAATGGAGAGCTGAGAATAAGTAGATGGTAGATGTAGATATAAATAATGTCTGTGTATATTTATTCTTAAAAATAAACTCAATATCAAAATTGAGGCACTAATTAAACAAAAAACGTTGCAATGTTGCTTAATTTTCAATGATTTTATGTTTAAAGAGCTGTTTTAACCATATAATCACATTTCTCAAACGAATCATCATGTCTTAATTTACTTGAAAAGTGGATTCATTTGTTTGAATATGATGTTTGCTTTATATGCTAACAATCCGGGATAGCCACCATGATAGCCGCAAAAGAAAGTCCATGGGACGATCTTTTTTCTTGAGGTCATCAAAATCAATCAAGGAATCCAAAACTGTAAGTTAAAAAAAAAAAGATACATCATGCTCTCCTTCCGACCTGACTATCTGCGATTATTAAGACAGCTCGTCCGCCTCTTCATATCAAATGCATATAGTGTCCACAGCAACTCCTATAACCATTACTCAAGTAGAATACCGAAGTGGTGTCGTCATTTTCATAAAACGACGGTTTCTGGATTAAACAACATCACTTAATGAGACTTTCACTGGTCCGACAAGGCCTAGTGGGCTAGTATCGGATACTCCAAATGAGAGTCCCCGCTATGATCTCTGCTGTTCGCTCTACCCGCATAGTTCAGAACCAATTGTCTTGACAAAATGATCAACTGACGTCACACTCCGGTACTCTATATCTGAACTAAGTCAAGAACAAATGGTGGAACTCACGGTAATAGCTGGTGAACTCCTCCATCTCCCGTTAAAATACTGCTCTATCAGGAGTGGTGTATAGCATTACTACAGTGACGATGCAGAGGTCACTTGACATGCATGTGTATCTCTGTTCTACCTTTACCATGTACTTATGTTAAGCTGGAAATCCGGGAAGCTAAAAGGCTCCACTAGATTTGGTAACTTACAAAATGTCAGAGCTATCAAAACTTACCCCAAATGAGGCGGTTATCGTTGTCGATGGTGGCACATTAAGAGTCACGTTCGAAGCACAAGCTACGACAAAACGACAATGTTTACGAAAAAATAAATCGCATTCATAAAATAACATCCAAGATCTCATCAAGTTGGCTATAAGATCAGACAACCGTAGCATCAGTAATATAGCTTGTGATCCCCGGTGGGAGAGCAATTGAAGTTTTCAGTATCTAAAGTAGGAGCCTGAAATCCTACTCCACCTCCAAATAACTATGACAGGTGCACACAAGAGTATTGACGACATGTGCGTAAGGAGCGCGCGACAGAAGGCAAAACAGTGTCCGTACGCAAACGGTAGACAGAACCTCTTTTGTACAAACTTCTTGTAAAAATGTAAGATATATATATACACAACTTCTGCGCATGGTTACTTTGCGAGTCAGCTACGACACGCACAATCTGGCTATTGAATTTATCTGAAATGTGTGCCATACCGAGGAGCGGCGGGGGTGTGTTCGAAGGTTGGCCCATCCAACTTTTGACGCCAAAGACAAAGGTCTTGAACACCATACAAAATAAATGCGCTCATACGCCTTGATTCTTGGCCTGAGTTCAAGGTGTCTACAGGTCTTTGGGTATTGTTTGTATAAGATCCAGCTGAAGAATCGTTCATGCAGGAAATTATATTCAAAATGATACGATTGCATCTTTCCATGAAAGATACATTGATCGAACACAACGTACGATGTAGTTCAATGTTGTTATGCCTGATTTGATACATTTTAATGATGCAGAAAAGGAAAGGCACTAACATATATGAGAACCCACTAAAACACTTCATGGACAATTCTCTTGTTGTATTTTATGGCTCTCACACTCCTTTCCTGTCACACTTGCTGACGATAGTTCTCCCCTTTTTATCAACTATAAACTAGAAAAATAACATACCTTACAGAGTCATGATATATTCACGAATGTATGTTTTTCATTTTCAAAAGAATGTTCGAAATCAATACCCTTCAATATTGGGAATGTCCCGTTTATGGTATATCTCTAAACACAACAGCGCATCCTCATTCTTCAATCTACAATGTGCCTGGATGAATTAAGACATCGTGTACCAATTCCTGTGATGATTCCATACAAATACGAAATCCAAATAATGCTTGGCTTTGCAATTTGAAATTGTAAAATATTCTCCTAAAATGCAGATCATGAAATCAGATCTGGAAACCTCTTTACACACGATGACACAATATTGTCATTACACTGTACATGTACTTGGATGAAATTGGCGATGAAATCTAATCAAGTCTGGTTTATCTATCCGTTTGATCATTTCATGCAAATACAATATCCAAATTGTGCTTGCCACGCAACTCTAGGTTCTTCATCTCGAAAATTCCCTCCTAAAACAATCTCCTAAAATATGGACAATTGCTCAAAATATTTATATTGATTATGCAAATACAATATCCAATTTCTGCTTGCGAAGCGAAGTCAAACCTCCTAAAACCCGGAGCGAAATGTGCTTTGTGTTGATTAAAGAGGTGCAGAGTACGGTAAACGTCTCCTAAAACGTCGCTATCTTGGGGGTACACTTTGAATACAATATCTTAACTCCAGCGCTAGCAATTATCCGGAGTCTCCGGGGCCTTCCTTGTAGATTTTGGGGACGCTCACTATTACGGACTCCACACATAAACACACATACACATACACACACATACACACGCATACATACACACCTTCATACATACCTACATGCACACACATACACACGCACGCAAACAGACAAACACACACACACACACACACACACACACACACATTATGTGCACTCATGCTTTGCGTTCATATGTTTACACTTTGTTCGATAGGAGAAATGTGGAGTCTTACTTCACTTTTATGGTGGGTTGAAGCCAATATTTAACCAATCCGCCATCTTACTTTCTTCTTTTTAGGAACTGATATTTTCTTTTTTTTAATGCATATTTGAAGGGTGATGCGTCCTGTCATACGTCTGTGTAAAAAAAAGGAAATATATATGCCTGTTTTTCAATGACATTTGATTGATATTAAAACGATCTTTAGAGTATGAGGGAAGTTTCAAGAAAATGAACATTTTTCCAAAAAAGTGAGTTACTATTGTTATTTTCTATATTCACGAATAAAACATATTTTAATGTTAATTTAACAAGGCTAATCCCTTTAATGCGGCAATTAAAAAAGAGAATCGTATTCCTAAAAAACAGGAAGGAAAATAACGGCATTGAAAAAAAAAATAAAAAGGGATCATCAAAACGCATGTGTCGTCACCAAATGGGTAACAAATAGGACAGGGGGTTTCCGAAACTGCCGTATAACATAACAAATAAACCCCGGGGAAACAAGGAACTGACGATATAGGCTTAATTACAAAAGCGGAGCAATATGTTGACATCGCTTGAAGGACCACCACCCCTCCCTCAATGTCAACACCTTGGATACATTGCATTCCTAGCTCTATAACTATTCTAACTTGCAATTAGCCTTCCTTCTAATGTTTTGACAACTTTCCCTCTATTAAAAACTGCGCAGTACCACGTTATTACATTCACCTTTATTTCGTTATTTAGTTTCAATGGGTGGAACGCATTTACACGGGTACGATTAGAAACGTGTTGTTTTTATCGACGTGAATAAAATGTGCATACATAAAGAAAATGGCCTATTGCTTGTAACGCCATGGCAACCGCTACTATATTCGGTGCTCATCGGATGTTTCAATGATAATATAAATACTTAGCCCAATATCTAAATCATCAGGAATATCCCCAGCATCAGAGAGCTAGAAACATCTGTACAAAGCGTTGCCATATCGGGATCCCTCGAGCAAGATGGGAGGGGGGAGGGGAATAAGAGACATGAATAAAACGCATGAAAAATGAGGCTGGCACTAGACAAGCCCAATCCTGTTCTCTAGTTCAGTTCTGATTGAGATTCGACAGAACATGAGCATTTTTAGTCAGATTTGTTTTTAAAAACCTACCTTAACCAGCCTTGAAACTATTGGCCTACAACAGAAGGGTTGGGGATTGGGGATCTTATCACTAATTGAAACTACGTATTTGTATATTTATACTATATATGTCATTGTGCACTCGAAATTTTCAGAGCGCGGATGAGGCAAACTGTGTCCTTTAGCAACATAAGCAGCCTGTGCGCTCCTAACATAACGCCTGATGATTCTTGCACTAGAGATATGCCTTCGTGTTGACATATCACCCTTGTAATGCAACGAGGAATATCGATATACAAAGCTATACTTAAATAAACACAATGACAATGGTACAGATCATTTTTAAAACTGCGAAATGGCAAGGTCACAAAATCGGACATGAACTTTCGGGCAATATCTCTTAAATCCCTTAAATCAATGTTCTTGAAGACATTTGAAATTTATTTGCACTGGATTCTGCTTGATTTTAAGTAGAATTTTATGACTCATTCATGGTGGTTGCGTCTCTTAAAATCACTGTTAATGAGAGCTCTGACAAAAAGCGCTTACACATCAAATAATAAGATGATGTGAGGTATGAATCTCATTTAAGAAACAATGCACATAGGAAATGACACACGAACCGACATATCTATATGATCGAAGGAGGAAGGGCAGAGGGTCACAATGGGAGGGTGGTGAAGATACATATTCTTGTTACTATGGTTACTATGCTACGGGTTGCACTCATGGATTACCAGTGACAATCGTTACGACAGCTGCTCTTACAACTACAGTATTCTATTATTTCGGCATAATCGCTTTGCTCTCTCCAGGGATTGTGATATGTAATATTTCACTCGCTATTAAAGGTAACCATCAGATATCAAAATCAATGCTAAGGAAGCTAGAACAAGTTAATTTGGGACATGATATCCAGTAGAAGTTATGAGAAGACAAACTTGAACGCAGAAGAGGCAGATAAAGACCCCAATAAACTGGTTGACGAACATCAAGAAGGACAAGACCAAGAAGAAGGCACCTGTTGTTGTTGCTGCTGTTGTTGTTGTTGTTGTTGTTGTTGTTTATAATAATGATGATGATGATGATGATGATGATGATAATGATGATGATGTTGATGACGGTGATGATGATGATGATGATGATGATTAAGGCATAGACTACAACACTGAGTGACAATTTTCTTTTAGAGAGCTTCAGCTTTACGAATTGTTCTCAAGGAACACGGAAATATAAACTGCTTTAGTAAGATGCAGCAGAAATCAGTCTATGATTTAATCAATGGGCGGGTGTGTAGAGGATGGAGGGGGAGAAGGGGAGGGGAGGGGGGGGGAGAGGGGGAGGGGGTATCTGGGTATAACACAGTATCCCGTATTTACAACAGTGGTTCACGTTAATACGTGTATTTAACCTGGACTAACTTTACAGGAAGCCAATTTAAACAACATGAAACATTTTATTGATTAAATATCATTTGATTTTGTCCTCGGAATCACTATGATATATCAAGTTTGTCCACATGATAATTACAGCGAAGAATTAAAATCGCTCACTGTTGTGATTCTGTAATGAATATCACTGAATTTGTGACATCATCGCATGTTTTATTTTGCGCCCCATGCCCCCATCAAGTGAAGTAAGTCTACCTTTAATACGTGATATGAGTAAACCACCATTGTGAATTCGGGCCAATGAAATGAAGCTGCGCTCTCTAGCTATCTGAGCTCAGTCTAGAACGAATACGAACAGGTACTTCCTCATTTCCCACCTGTGATCCTTTGAATGTGCTGCAGCTGTTTTCTTTATAGATACAAAGATGGATGAGTGTTGTAATTAATGGAATGACTGATTAATCAATTGATTGAAAGATGCATTGGTGGCTGGATTGATGAATGGATGGACGAGATGATGGATTGATTGGTCGATTGATTCATGCATTGGTTCTGGGTGGTTGCTTATCTTATATTTCACTTTGATTTGGTTTGATTTTGTACTCCTGTCTTTATATCGAATTATGTGGTTCGTGCTACTGGAAGAAAGCTGCCACTTCAGTTTGAAGATGGTTAGCAACCAAAAGTTATTGTTCTTTCTTCGAGTAAAGTTTTTTTGGCACCAGCTCTGTCAGCGATATTTCTAGAACCATCCAGGCTGTAATAAACAGGAACCTTTTGTACCTGTCCCGGTAACATTTTAGGAGAAAGCCATATGTATACGATGATAACCAGAAGCTCTTGAACTCACCTTTAGCCTCTCACGCACTACAAATGACTCCTAAAACAACTACAAATCTTATGATTTCGTTCATAATAATATTTATCATCGTTGTTTCTCTGATTTGCAGGCAAATTGAGCAATACAAACACGTGACAAAGATATTTCGTGATACGTACATTATAGCAATTCTCTCGAAGTCAGCAAGTCTTATGCCAAAACAAAAGGCCAGACTGACATGACTGACGTCAATTAAGAAAACCGGGGCCTCGTTGCAATACCCCAATCTCTAATGTACATAGTTACGATTGACATAAATCCCAAATGAAGTTGAGATCAATCACAATTCTTTGCAAGACAGGGCCCGGGAGTTATTTTCGCCTATTTTTGTTCGTTGTTGCGGATGTTATCCAAAGATTTCAAATAAAACTTGCCTGATGGAGAGGTAAGCAAGTAACTGGATGACGTGTTCCATTTTAAGAAAACTTTCTACACGAAATGACTCAAACACATGAGCAACGCATTAGGTCGGTACGACCATGGTTCAACCTTGAGTGTAACTCGCAAAATAAATGTGTTTTGTAAAAACAAGTCTATTTTCAAGAAGCAAGTGTGTTTTCCTCTTTCTCAATGACCTTACCTCGTCGTCCTCATTTTCGGTCATTTTTTTTCCTCTTCTCCGCCCCACGCCAATTAACTTTCTAATAGTCATTCTCCCTCCCACCACATTCCCTTCCCCACTCATTCTTCTTCTCTCTATTTCCATCTCTCTTTCTCTTCCCCCCCCCCCTCTCTCTCTCTCTCTCTCTCTCTCTCTCTCTCTCCCTCTCTCTCTCTCTTCTTTCTCTCTGTGTATACACTTGACGTGCTGTCCCTATCTATATCTACATTTGTATAATGTCGAAGGCGACTAATAAGTGTAAAATACACAAATTATGTTTGGATAATGTGCTTTAATATACTTAGTTTACAATGTCATCATTTCATACGGGATCATAGTCCAAACATGAACACATTATTATTACGTTATTATAATTATATGTACTATCACGTTATGTTTTGATTACCTTGTCAGTATGTTTTGGTTCATTGTTCAGCTGGTACTTCTAGTTGTTCCCGGGGTTTCTCAGTGGATTCCTTCATGTTTTCATAAAGGGTCCTGATGTAAACTTCCCTTCTCATGATTCCTTTGACTTCGACATGACACTAGAAGTGTGGTCCACAAAGGCAATTCTCATTTTCTGATATGATTATGTAACAAAGACAAATCACATGATCAGTGAACATCTTATACTCGCCGAATATTGTGACTGATAATATAGCTGCTGCAAAAAAAACTTCGATCGTTAATCATGGATATCACCATTATGATGAGGATGCTTATGGTGGTGGTGGTGGTGGTGATGGTGGTGATGATGATGATGAGGATGATGATGATGATGAGGATGATGATGATGATGACGATGATGATGACGGTGGTGGTGATGGTGATGATGGTGATCATGGTGGTGATCATGATGCCGGCGATGATGATAATAATATTGGTGGTGATGATAACAATAATAATGGCGTTGTTGATCTTGGTTGGCTCAACATCAAATCTGAACGATGGTATCATTTACATGAAATCTGAAAATGTATTCAATTTGATAATGCAATTATATAAAAAGACGATGTAATCCCATTTTTTTGTGTAGCAGACAAAAGGTCCGCTCAAAAATATTTTTGTACGTATCAGGCTTTTAACTTGCAACTCCAACAAACATAATGATTAATCGATAATCTTTAAAGATTGCCTTGCATAATAGTTATTTGTATCATAATGAGTCTTTCTATTCGACATGTTTATCAATGTCCGAGTTTGGCAAGCAGTCCAAATCGCCTCCTACTTAACCTAAATCAATTTGCAAGACGTACTTTGACACTGACGGAATCTACTTGAGCTTCAAGCGAATATTATCACTCCAAGTTACATTGCTTGACTCTTTGAACGCAACATGTGCCATTTTTTCCACAAATACATGTATTACACACACTCACATCCCATAGAGCAGCAGTTTGTCTTGCATAAGGCCATTTAGATAAATTCAAGAAGATAATACAGATTTTGAAATTAATGAGCGTTGATCGAATTTTTAGCTGAGATCAAGATGCCAGACCTCTGAATTAGATTTGCTAAATACTCTTTAAAGAGAAAGGGAGGGGATGTTTTTTCCACATGTTCCTCGCTTGTTTGGACAATCATATCGCAATTTAGCGGAAACATCGAAAGATAACGAAAAGTACACAATAGTGTTGTTGAACTTTGAAACTAATGAAGCCTCTTTCTCTGTATACAATCAAATTAACCATTGTTATAAAATCTCCGAAGCCGATTGCCGGATATGCATGTATCTGGATGCACGTTGGCGACTTGCAGGCTTAGCGGGGTTTCACGAATATGGTCCCCATGACGATAAATAGAGGAAGAAACATAACGATATGTTAATGTGTATTAGTTATTTCTAATTTTAGCGAAAGTATGCGAGAATGTAATGGGCATATCTTTTTTTAAAGATCGTGGCGCTTGAACTCTGAACTAGGAAGATAACTCACTATTTACCTTACATCACAGTTTGCAATTGATAGAAATGCAAACAGGAGCTGAAAACGCCGCAGAGTTAAGTATGTTTGTGTTGACATATTTTCTCAAATGTTTACACGATCAATGATCAGTAAAATAGCTGATAACTTTTATGATGATATTAAAGGTGCACCGCGTGGCAGTGCTTAAAAGAACTCTTGGATCATTCTTTCGTTTTCTGTTTTCTTTCTTTTCTCACTCGCTCTCGAAACATTTCGAAAAAACACATACAACCAAACAGTCGTTTTAATGACTACCACATGGTATAACGTAAAACTCATCGTATATCTCTTACCGTGCAAGAACCTTCTGTCAAGAAACATATGATAAGTAAGTAAAAGTAAGTACAAACGATGAACTAATGTAGTTATATGCATATTTGATTTATTCACTATGAAGACTGCGAAATTCAGGTATCAATTTAGTTATTTGTGTTTCCTTTGAAATAACGCTGGGCACGTTCAGTACAAATACTAACTATTAATAGAACCATGTATATGAAATACTCATCACAATCAAACACATCTCGAAAACAACCTACAATACAAAGCAGAGTTGCAGTCATCTGACAAAGGTTGACATTTCGCGTTGGGATACGAGGTGATGGTAGTTCACCCGTGCTGATCCTATTTGGGGCGATTCGATGTGATATGGTCACGATTTGTGTAATTCAGGTAACACGATCTGATCACCCGTTGAGATATAATCAGACACATCCGATAGGATTATCGCGATCGAATCCACGATTGGATCCCGATCTGACACGATGATCGCGATCAGGGTCCACGACTTTGGACTATGTTGATTCATGCATTATGTCCTGATACGCGCGCGCGCTCAGATTCTTCAGGTCAAACTCGGTAAATCGTGTATCGCAAACTGAATGCGTAGCGCGATGTGTGTTCGTTTTCTGAGCATGGAGCGTTTCCGACAAAAATCGGCCAGAACTTCGGCTAGTATACACCCCGACTGACCATGGACATGATGGACGTCATTGTTTATCGCCTTTTGGTACCCTTGGGTGGCACGGGGGGTGGCATTTCTCAAAGGCTTGTAATATACTATTGTAGATGTGGCCTCCCCAAGGTTGGATTGCTTAATGGAGCGCGTTCGCTTTCATCCAGTATAATATGTGGGCGCGAAAACTAATCGTGAGCTTTTATCCACTCGCATCTACTTGAATCAACTCATCTCTTCTTGCGAGTCATTCCTGCCAGGCCGTGGGCAATGGTACCACACTGAGGGCTACAGATCGTGGAAGAGCGTGGTATTGGTCTTACCCAATGTTTATTCCGATCACCACGATTAAGAAACACAATGAGGTGATCACAATTCAAAGGAAATCGTATTGACCGTTTAGCATTTTTGAACGGTCCAAAGTTTGTTTAAAGGATTTGCCACGCCTGGCCTCAAGATCTGATAAAAAAAAATATGTGATAGGATCAATACGACTTCTTCTAGGTTCACGCCATTGCCATGATTTGAATCGGCACGCACAAATCGTGATAGTGGGAACATAGAATAAGACTACAAAGTCTATATTGCATTCATAGTAAAATATTCCATACGGCCATGAATCGGGTATAAGACTAGATAATCTATATTGCATTGATGGGTGAACATATTCCATACGACCACGGATCGGGTATCAGACTAGATAATCTATGTTGCATCGATAGTGAACATATTCCATACGACGACGGATCGGGTATCAGACTAGATAATCTATGTTGCATCGATAGTGAACATATTCCATACGACGACGGATCGGGTATCAGACTAGATAATCTACATTGCATCGATAGTGAACATATTCCATACGACGACGGATCGGGTCGCAAACAATGCAAACCCCAATACAAGCAAATCCCATCCAATCTTACAGACGACAGAGCTGATACACAACCCAGTGGTCGTGTCGTCGGCAATGGGCGCCTCACCCACCAATCTGTCGGATTATAGTCTCGCGACAATTCAACTCTTTGATTACCACGTGACCTATTTTCTCATGTAATACACATGATTTCAATAGGGCAGGAGTTTATCTGGCACACAAAGGGTTAAAGATGGTGTGTTTCTTTAACAGGTCCAAAACAAAAAGGTGCGGACAATACCAACTCGTTAAGAGTTTCCCTCACAATATAGACATTGCAAGTAGACTTTTGTGGGTTCATGCGCTATGTATTGACTTGACAAAATGAATTGTGAACGGGTCTTCTAAGACAAATAGTTGTGGATGCAGACTCTTATACTGAAAATGTGATTTTGATCGTCACAATCTAATCGATTCAATCACATTAATGCTTTACGCAGGGTTATGTCTCGTCAAGTTTGTGATAAGATCAAGAATATTAGGGCAAAGAAAACATAGTACATGCAATGTATACAGTACGGTCTTTAGCTTCTCTCGCATTTGATATAAGAAGCTGAGCCTAAGATGTAAATTGCCATGGTTTCACACAGTTCTTGAATTCTATCTCGATGCTCAGTTCCATAAACTTCATGATGCTGATTTTGTGGGTCATGCAATATCGTGTTTTTTCTCTAGAAAATGGACATACTACCTTTTGAATCGTTGGTCAAACCCGTTTGTTGTAGAGCTCACTCTACAAGAAGTGCATTCTCCGAATTATTAACTTCGGGATGACTTTGCAACGACAAACAGCAAATCCACCAGAATAAATAAGAAGCTGTCGTGTGATGGCGCTATACACGCAAACCACGCAGCTCGTTTTCCGTCAGCGCTATCTCATCTGCATACCCAGATTGTTGATCGATTTTGTCTAGAATCATCGATCGTCTATCCCACCTTCTCCCGAATGTTCACCCCCTCAATATGTCATAATGAAGCTTTTCTCGGGTCTTTCCTCCTCGTAAATTGTAAGAAACTGTATCGCCAGACCGGAGCCAGGTGGGTATGCATCTATCTTGGGGCCGCACTCCGCGTAGGGGGAAATTGTTTATCGATCTCGCGAGGGGAGAGTCCGCTCTCTCCTCCTTTCTCTCTTTCTTCCTTTCTCTCTCTCTTTCTCTCTGTCTGTCTCTCTTTATGAAACCCTCCCCTCCTCTTTCCTACTCTCTCTCTCTCTCTTATTGTTGTCTCTCCCTCACTTCTGTCTCTCTCTCGCCTCTCTCCATCTCTCCCGTTCCTCTCTATCTCTCTCCTCATTTTCTTTTTTTTTCTTCTCTTTCTCTCTATATACATGTCTCTCCCCTCCTATCTCTACCCCAATCACTCTCTCCCCTCCCCCCCCCCCTCTCCCTCTCCCTCTTCATTTCTCTCCTCCCCTCCCTTCTCTCTTAGCTTGATATCGACATGGAACAAAATCAGATTTTTCTTCAAGACCATAACAACGCCTCTTGTAGGACGATGTTCGGCGACTGACTGCCTGATCACGTTGGAGTGATGTATTAACCTAATTTCCAAAGGCTATTTTAGGCGCTCCAAACACACTACACCTGTGTTTAACTTAATTTAAAAAAGTGGAGGAATGTTATCTCACTGTCTTCATGTCTCGAGTATATAATAAAATAGTTTAAAAGGTATACATGGTAGCATTTTGACAAGTCATGGAGCTCAGTATGGATCACTTGGTTATGTAATATCACTGTTATAGCTTCACGAACCTTCGCGGGGAAAGTTTTATCATTGTTAGGGAAATTCGTAATCACTATTTTCCTCCACTGTCCGTGGTTTTTACGCAATGTATTTGTTGATATCCTGCAAAGGGGTTGTCGTATACCTACACCCACTTAGACCTTTAATCACGATATGCTTGACTGTATCTATCACATATTTACGCTTTTTAATCAAACAAAAACGTGACATTTAGCCAAAGCATCTGCATATTCCTAAAAAGAAATAATGAATTAATTACATTTTTCTTGTATTCAAAGAGGATAAGAATAAAATTTACATTTTAAATAAGCTCACTTTCTCACAGATTGCTTGCACCGACAACTTCTCGAAAGTACGCATCATTATGCAAAAGGTATGGATAAGAAAGAAACAAGTTACAATCGTTAGAAAGGAATATGATACCTCTCTGAACTGTTGAAAGGTGAAAATTTCGATTACGAATGTTTTTAATGTCGAGTGTCGACTGAAAACTTGAGCGAAGTTTATACCTGAATGGAGCAAGCGCGTCCAAATTACGCCGTGATTAGTTTTTTTTCCCCACCACCAAAAACTCATAAAAATACCAAGGTCCACATCTTACATTCGCAACATCTGAAGGTAGAGGATCTATCACTATCTGCATCGGGCCCAGCGAAAGCATGCAGGCATACATCAACCCCGTGTGTTAGTCCGATGCGTTAATCCCACTAATGGACGCGAAAATCGAAGAAAATCCCACCATTTGTCTTCGAGTCTGCTCGATTACGTCACTGGCAGAGATTCCAAACTTAGAGGTAAATTGATACTCGATTCTTTAGACATCATCTCGCTGCAGGTTTATACTTCCAGGTACTAAAAGGAATCACCAGCTTCTTTTTCCCCTTCCTCCTGATTCCGTTTTATATTCGATGAAATGCTGCGAAGTAGACTGCCATTAATCGGATTTAGCCACTCCGAATTTTCTCATAACAAACTTCCACCGCACAGACTATTAAAAGCGGCCGATTTTGTGCCCGTGAAAACTTTTGATAAAAAAGGTATCATCTTATTAGATCATGAAATTTAACTCTAAAAAGGACCATTAATGGCTCCAATAGAAATATAAAATACGAACAGTTTTACGAGTAGAAGTGGGGGAAGTGGAGTGATCCATTCAAATCATCTTCTAACAGATATGCTGTGCTAAATAGTTCTCTGGCCAGTGGTACAGTGATGTACGAGGTAATATAGTACGAGTACACTGATAGTGGAAAGGTATAGCGCGGTTACACAATTACAAAAAAAACAACAGAAGACGTAGAGAAAAGAATAGATGGTAAAAGAGCAGTTGATGGAAAACTAGTAGGAGAAAGAAGAAGGAAAGAAAGAAAATAATAGAAGGGAAAACAATAAAAAGGGAGATAAAGCAGAGAAGGACAAGAGTCTAAAATACGATTGAAGGAAGAAGGCTCGAAACGGAAAACTAGTTAAAGTATCGGCAACACATTCACATATAAACAAACACTTGTTTTAAATTCTGTTTTATCTCCCTAAAGTTTTGTTACAGATTTATCAAGAGCAAACAATTATCACTTTACGTAATCCATGTAAGCTATGTAAGCTATTTCCGAAGGACGTGTACAGTGAATGTATATCACTGACTGCTTCCCGCTTACATTATTTCCATGTTTATATCTGTCAATCATCATGCAGTCTTGAGTGTAGATTTCTCTGCCTGCTTCCTGCCTCTTGATTATAATCAACAACACATATCGTTCTTAATCTGCTTAAACATTTCTGAAATGTCCTGCATCAGAGTTATAAGTCAGGTACATTAGGGAACTTGCGTTGAGTAGTGCATGATGTTTTAATTATGTTTTTCATAAGCTTTGAATGTTGAAGTCGATCATTATGTTCCATGGGATGAGAGTATGTATGTTACAGTTCTTAATTATGACATAATATGAAGAGCAAATAACCCACAGCATTTCAAGCATGTTTTATTCAGAAGGAAAATAAAATTAAGGGTAATATACAAAGTAAGGAACAGGTGCACTAGAAACAAAACAAAACAGAACATGCTTTAATGAAAAGAGAAAATGAGCAACGAGATGTAGGAAATAGAAAAAGGAGTTACAATAAGAAAAAAAAGTGGTTGACAAGGGGGGGGGGGAAGAAAGACGATAATAAAAGATTAATAATGCAAAATGAGATGGAGAATGAGCAAGCGAAGATGCAAGAGAATAAGATGATCATGAACAGAGCAACAACAAGGATACGACGAAGAAGGAGGCGATTCAGGAGATAAAGCAAAAGAAGATCAACACGAAACTCTCGCCCGTGTTCCATCCATCCATCCACCCAGTGCGAAGCCGAGCCTTTCCCCGCCAAGTCCCCTGATGAGTAGGTGCTGATATGACGGGGGAGATGGATGGATCTACGGCGCAACATAAACAAGGGCAATGGGAAATAGCTTAGATTCCATTATCATAACGCGATGAAAGAACGTGCCGTGTTGTTGTTGGTCTAGTTTAGAGATGATACACCAGTGCAGAGCTTTGTGGAGAGAGGCTAGGGGAGATTTCCCCCTCCACCCCCGCCCCCGCCCCCATCCCACCCCACCCCCCACCCCGCATACCCAACCACACTCTTGAACAATCACACGTCATGAACATATAAACATACAATCGATGAATACTAAATAATTAAGCTCTAACCCTCTCATTACCATAAATGGACGTATAAGCTGTTCGGTTTTACCTGGCTTGTTACTGCGAGTTTTAAGGAAAGAGAAAAGGAAAACATTTATCACGTCTCGTATTTCGGCGCTTATCGATCAAATCCTGCCAGCTATAATAACATAACTGCAGTACTGTGATTATTCCTTATACTACTACTCCTCCTCCTCCTCCTTCTCCTCCTCCTCCTCCTCCTCCTACTACTACTGCTACTTCTACTGCAACTGCATCTACTACTACAACTATTACTCGTACTCCTCCTACTCCTCCTCCTCCTCCTACTACTACTCCTACTACTACTACTACTACTACTACTACTACTACTACTACTACTACTACTACTACCATGACTACTACTACTCTAAAAACAAGGCAATAAGCCGTCTGGGTTGTTGTGAACAGAAGGAGATGTATAGTATGTTAAGAATAACTGTTTGAATATATTAGTATTCTAAACAACTTGTATTGTTACTATTGTTACAAATATTGTTATTATTGTTTTTATATAGTATTATACATTTCACAAAGGAAAGTGTACAGTACAATGGTTATTGTGGAAATCTAATGAATGTATTTCTGTGTCAAAACCGTTTCCGGGTAACAGGCCTGTGTTTGTATGTATGCAGCTGACGTGGATGCTCCTTATGTTACTTTTCTGAAGACAAATATGAGAAAGAAAGGCGAAATAGATTATTACTTAGTATAAACGTTATATACATTTATCGGAAGAGTATATAGGCCTACTCAGTATAAGCGGAATATGCATTAATCGAAATAGTACTCAGCATGAACGGAATATACATTAATCGACATGAGAGCTGTGTGCTGCCACAAATTGTACTCTCAGTTCAGCCGTTTCATATATGCAATTGAAACATTAATTCACATATTTTAAGTCTATGCATCTCTACATTATAAAAGAATAAACATGAAGATGAAAAATCACTAAATCGGGTCTTCTGAGATCACATATAGCGTTCATCGAGTTGATTTAATAAGCGTCATTGCTAGAAATCCCCACCTCAATATGGGTGTATGGGTGTGTGTATGTGTGTGTGTGTGTGTGTGTATGTGACGTCAAACATCATGGCGTCAGGAAGATGGCGCCTTCACCCTATCCCATGTCGTTCAATAGTCGGATGCATGAAACAATAACAGGGTTTAACGACAATACCAGCGATATCGCTAGACCGATTATGAAGGTGGGCTGTCATTAACAATTTGCCGACGGCTCCGTAACAAGGAAGTCGGAGCAAAACACATAAGACCGTTGTAAAAGTATGAACCAGACCTTCATGTCATTTAATTCATTTTTTACTTAACCACGATTTAAAGAAACATGCCTCACCCAGTTGCTTGCTGTTCTTACGCATGTCCGTGTATATACATGTTCAGTATTACATGAAAAATACATATTTTGATATTAAATATGCATAACGTTTAAAGAAATATGAAAAAGAAAAATAGAAGATCATATAACATTATACAGAGTAAACAAAGCGATTGATACATACAACACACAGTAGGATCGGCATATTTATATTAAAACAATATTTCAGAGCTTCTATTTGTTAGTTTTCCTTTCTGTGAGTAGACTTGCAAGAAAAAAATTGTCATTAATTCCACGTTTTAGACCCTCCATAGGCTAATAATTTCTCTTTGAATTGGGATTTAGATTTTGGCAATTCAAATTTCAATGTGTGAATTCTATTTTGAGTTCGTATGTTGTTTAAATTGCGATACGATAGACGTATATAGACGTATGGAATGTCTGACAACGACAACGTAGTAGCACGTTTTGATATGTTAACTGCAAACATTAAAGTTTTAACATGCGACATGCTTGTCCAAAACTATTTACTCCCATCGATGCCCGTATAAATCCGTATAAATATTGCTGGTATAATCGTTGCACTCTGCTACAGTCTTATGCATCCAGTTATTGGAATAAATGGGGAAACTTGCATTTTATGTTCAAATAAAGCTTGTGCAGTAAATCATTAAGAGTTACATTATATGATCATTTTACCCACAATCGTGCAATATGATTAGAATAATTGGAATTGCCAACAATATTCATATTTCTATATTCATTTCACTACAGTAATAAAATGTTATGGGTTTTTTTTACAATGATCCTTTACTTTGGAATTGCCATGTAATACGAGTTACAATTTGAATCTTCGAATCATTTTGAGCTTTATACACTTTACTTCTCTTAACCTATTATGATGTGGGTGGTTGTGCTTTTTTAATGATTTGTTTGTTACACTGCATTATAATTCATAGTATTTTGATTTTCGTAACGGTGTAAAATATTTGGAATAGTTTGGAATACATGTAGTTGATTTCTCTTATTTTATTGAAGCAGAAACTCAGGTCCAAAAGTAATTGATCTCGGTAGAAGAAGAACAATCTGATGGACAGGAGCAAAACACATTTGAGTTATTAGTAATTCAATTCTCCTCGAACTTTATTTCCACCAAACTGTATTAGTTACATCTTGTTTTTAAAACAAAATATCCCCACATTAGGTCAATGTTTTATGGTCGCTTGCTTTGGGCCTACCATCTCCATCATCATATCTGTTTATCAATACAACAATAATACTGCGTTTAATTTAAGCTAGGTTAAAACTTGAAAGCAGAGCACAATCTTTGCCATTTTGCAACCAGAAACCACTTTACAATCAAACTCTCATCTCGCCCTGCGCACGCTTTCCAGCACAAGCAAACACGCCCGCTAATGCCGCCCTACATGACTGCAGGAGGCGAGCAAGAAGATGGAAGTCTTCGGGGCTTGTGACATGTAATGTCATTAAAGATCGAAAGCAGAAGACCCGTCTGCCTTCAAGCCCTTCCAATCAGTCTGATTGCAGCCATATAGATTTTCCCCATCTTTCCTTTCATTCTTTTTTCTACTTGAAGAGCGGTTGGCTTTCAATTCTCCCAAGCTAATGTCATCAAGTACAGACCAGAAATCTTTTAAGGTGAACGATACCAAATATTCTTGAATAGACAAACGTGTGGCGGACCGGCTGGTATTAAGAATGAATCAATCACCAATGTTGAGACTTCTTGTGGTCGATGTTACAGCCCTACTGGGACGATACGGATTCTCACTAGCTCTTATACGTGCCCAGGAGTCGACCAGCCGATTGTCGTTATTCGTGGAAAACATGCACAATCAGTTTTTCTAAAGTTTGACGAATATCGATTCCATGAGGGCGGAAACTCAGTGAGCCTCAAATGTCTACCGCAGAAATGTGTAGAACAACCTGTTAATGAGGCATTTACACACATTACATGATAACATCATTATTACAGAAAAGGAACCACTAGGCGTAAGTTCAATAGTTATGTGTCTATGTGATATTTCCGATATCAAATATGTATGAGTGCATTCTGCAAGATTGATTTAATTTCTTATTTATATTCAATTCTATTCAATCTATGAAATTTCAAACAGCATTATGTTGCATTGATCAAACATCAGTTATTCATCCATAAATCAATATCTATGGTTGGTGTCTATAGTCCATGACGGTGTTTATGAAAAAGTTACAAGGTTAGTTTATTATTGAATCGCTTCATGTATGATTAACCCCCCATATCAAGCAAATAGTAGTCAGACGATAGTGTTACCATGGGAACGTCGACATTTAAGTCACCCAGTCAATATATAATTGCCGTCATCCATATCATTCAAACAATACGTTACTAATTTATTTTCAACCCCATAGCTTATCCATGGTTCGTCTGACTGGCAGCAACTCACATATTCAAAGTGCATTCGACCCATTTAACCTCAATGACTAGATATACTGTAGGTTAATGTAATAACGAAGTACTACGCAGTGAGGGGAAAGTTGTGAACACATTATGAAAACTGCTCCTCCGATACTGAAATAAAGTTTCAAATCAAATTAAGTTTAAGAAGAGATAATACAGTGTATACATGGTATATCACATGATATTGCAACTTTGACACAGAGCTTCAAACGTGATCACACCGACGAAACAAACTAAAAAAAAAGTACTCCCACATTGTTTTCTGATATTTCATTTCTTTTCAATTTTCCGAGAGAGATACAATTGCTTGTTTGTTATAATCAGCAAAACACCCGCCTAACACTCTTCCATATCCTGAACTCGTCGCTGAGCTGATTTAAAAGTGGGATATCAGCTGCCGTAATTTCATTTGGTTCCCTAGACGGGAAATCAATTTGTGATTGCCTGGGGTAACGTAGAAGTACATACCGCGTCGCACGTACCGCTACCGCGCCTTAGATCCCTGCTTGGAGGCGAAGGTGGTGGCGCTTTATTTTCACAGATGGGCAAAAGGGAGTCGCGGTAGTGGCTCTAAACAGAAAATAGAGAACAGCCTATCACATGTATGGGCATACATCAGCATCTCTTTAACTCTTAATGTACCAGGTGTGCATTTTTTGTCACAGATCGTGCACACAAATCCCATTGAGCAGCGTTCTATCTGGCACAGGAAGGGTTAAAGAACGAATACCAGTATGTTACTACAATAAGCGAACTAACTCTCTTGCCTCTATTCATTCTCAGTTGGTAAACATCGCTCTTTAAATTGCAGACAAAATGCTGCTCCTATCTGTGCTTCGTGTGTGTTACTATGTGCAAAATGCAACACTGGAACATGTAGGGTTAATGATTGACAATGAAGGAATGGAGATTTGATGGAGTATGTCCCCCAATTGTAAAAGGAGATACAAAATTGCAGAAGCGTTTCTCCTGGAACCTTACACCCGACGTAAGAGTTGATTACTTAGGATAGAAATTAGTGCGAAACGCTGAAGAGTGAATTCAACCCGAACTCAGGAAATTAAAGAGATATTCGACACTGTCTCCTGGAAACATATCGGTTACCTTTCCATTAAGACTGTGGGATCTTTATCTCAATACTTCCGACCAGTTGGGCGCTCTTCCACTGCAAATAGGAGATGCCTGAAACATGAATTCTAAATCTAATCTTCCAAATTGGTCTTTATGTAGTAGGGGTCGAGATGTTGCCCTTAAAAGAGAGAGAGGGAGAGAGAGGGGGAGAGAGAAAGAAAGAAAGATTGAAAGCGATGGGAGAAGAATTGAATTGAAAGTTTGAGGTACGGCGCTTTGGGGAAGGGGGTGGATTTTCAAGTTCTGCAGTTAATAATTGATCAGGAGATGGACGTAAGGGAATGGTACATTTTTCATCTGACATATATATATGTATGCGAGTATTTACAATTACGTATGAGATCTGCAAAGGCGTCGCATGTAACACCGAAGAGGAATGCGGTGGAAATCTCTCGCCCTCTACTGCCGTAAATATTTGAATTGTGTATTTTTTTTCTTGTGTCTATTAATTTCTTTCCTACGACATCGCATTAGTTTGCATAGTGATAAGATAATATCTATAATGCTTCATCATAGCCATACAAATATTAAAATGTGTCAGTGACATCGTCGTTCGCTAAAAGAGTATATGAGCTCAATTTTGTGATGGAGTGAAAACATTTAGGGCATCACATCTTAACGTTGCCATCCACTCACCATTGATTGGCACGTATGCCTTTTCGTTATTTGTATATTGATCTGTTTAGTTCATGTATTTTCATATGTTTACTTATATGAACTATTTCATGAACACAATTCAACATCAATTCTATGTTTAACCGTTTTTGCCACCATTTAGCCTATTATCTATGATGCCTCTCCACTTAAGACTCGTGGCAACATGGTACCTCGTCGATTTACTCTGCAAAATACGCACCTATGGCATGTATGGCACTGAGAAGGCAACGCCTAACCTTATAAAGTATATCGCCCCAAAATACCTACAGAGATCAATGTTCACTATAAAACTAAATGAGTGAGATGTCGTCTGAATCACACGTGTGTGAGACATTCATGTGGTCTAAGGTGACACCTTGAGCAATTTACAGGTTGAATAGTGAAAAATCAAATCAATTGAGAAGAAGGAACATGCAAAAAGAAATACAGCACGTGAAGATAGGTGGGGCGGCGGGAAATATTAAAGATACAATTTAAACAGGTATAGAGAAAGGGGGAGGGGAAATATGAGACAGAGAGGTAGAATGAGATTGAGACGGGGGTAGGAAAGTGTGGGGAAGGATGGAGTGAAAGAATGAGAGGAAAGGGGATCGTGGGGACAACAGAAGAGAAGGATATTTATTACGGGAAGCACGGAAGAGACAAGATGGGAGGGGAATTTCACGGTAAAACTTGTTAAGGATAAATCATATACTTGGGAAGGGAAGCGCAGACAGATGAACATTATGCACGCATGGCCCCGGGCATTATGATTCAGAATTCGTCAACAATACTTGATGTAAAGGAAGTGGTGACGAAATCTTATTAATAAATGACTCGCACTTCAACAATTCCAGCATGATCTTGTATTCATTTGCCATATTTTGACAGTGTTTGGGAAGCAAGACGCAATTATTTTTTTTCTGATTCATACTTCATTCAGAACTATTTCGTGACGATAAGAAAAGCGCATTCACAATGACAAAGTCATACTTTTCTTATCTGTTTTCCTACTCAAGGCATTGCTAACCTGAAACGCGCCACAGTACTTTGTTAAGTCAAGTCCAAGCCGTTAAGGGGGCTTCATCCAAACTGAAGCGGTTTACTTCGTGTCCGATGACCTATCCCTCATTCCAACCACTAAACGATATCGCCGATGTACTTCTACAAAATTCCATAAATCTATCGTAGTGAAATCATTTTGTCGTGTGTCGCTCGAAATTGATTGAAGATTGCTGCGCACAATGGCGGACATCGGCGGAATGTAGTATACCGAAATCTCGGCGTAAAGCCGCGTTGAGTTACATCGATAT
Source organism: Arbacia lixula (assembly GCA_963669155.1). Taxonomy (NCBI): domain Eukaryota; kingdom Metazoa; phylum Echinodermata; class Echinoidea; order Arbacioida; family Arbaciidae; genus Arbacia; species Arbacia lixula. The sequence goes on along the minus strand of OZ022577.1, from coordinate 27,045,596 downwards.
GGAAGGCCAACACCGCCAAAAAGCATTTAGATACGTAAACAACATTTACGTACACTCAGTAGACAATCTGTTATCAGAACTTGCCAACTCGGGAGCGCCACCTACGTCTAGAGTCGCGCAGACCAACTGCCGCCAGAAGGCTGATGAGCACCTCCACCCCCCCCCCCCCCCCCTCCCCGACGCCCATGACCTTTTTACACACAAAAGTAACATGATCATGCAAGAAGAGATTTTCGTCAATAATTATCTTTGGCCATTTAATGCTAGAACACTGTACAACGGGCATGTCACCCGTCATATTCAATGCGTGTGGGCTCTAATTTACAAGAACGTAGTCTTTGACTGGTTCCGATAATCATAAATTTAGTTCTTATCAACATTTAATGTTAACCTATTATAGTTTTAATCCAATCTCTAATCCTCTAATCTCTAATTTCCCCCAGTAACTTTGTATATTCATACTAGACCCATTAACGAAATTGCAAGGAGCTCTAACAACCATGATAACGTGAATAAGATGTGGAAATGTTCACGTCACTTATTACTCAGGAAAAGGGATTCTCCGCATGCCTCTCATAATCAGTATTAGTGAACAACTATGATCTGATGATTTTATATTAGAAAAGGTGTTTAATGATTTCTTTATTAAGTCACTTCTGGATTTTCTCAAATATATTGATAGTGATAATGTTAGTATTATGTGATATAACATTGAATTCGTGCTCAATTTCTCAATCGTTTAGTTTTACTTCCGTAACGGACGACCTTGTCCAGTTGTTCACAACTGGATACATCGAAAGCTACAGGAGCAGATATTAGTGTTTATTTTTTTTTTTTATAGAAGCAAGTACAAGCATCGTTCCTTTGAAAACTCAAATGCGTGATTTTCATTTGGTTCTGCAGTTTATCACGATGAATGGAAACATGCCCAAATATATCCCCTGTTTAAAGATTGTCCGTCCCTTTTGCAAGCTTAAAATTTGAAATCGTCTATCACGATCGTAAATTGAAGAAAGTGTGATTTAAGACCATTTCTAAGAATATAGCATGTTGAAGCTTTCTATTATGTAAAAAAAATTCAGCCGTTAAATTTCAAACCGACTTTTTTCGTACTACGAAAAAAGTATTAATCTTTGTTACAGTATCTAAGTGGTTATTATGCGTGTGTGAAATCCTAATTTTTATGAGTAATTACCAAACTTTGGAGATGATTCCTTCTGTAGAACAATTTTTTTTCATAATGCGTTTTATAAATTAATAAACAGATTAATCAATAAAGCAGATATTTCAACACAGACTGCTAAGAGCCTGAGGTAAAGACTATTAATCAGACGTTGTTTACGTGCATTATTTGAATTTTACACTACGTAATAGTTTCAAATTGTGAATATAGAGCTTGCTAACACTTCTCTATATGTTTTGCCAATGTTTCGATGGTTTTGTGGTGATCTGAAAAAGGGACGGGCTGTCTTTAAGAAAGGTGACCGTAATAACGTTGCTAATTATCGTCTGATTCGTCTCATATACCCATTCTTGCCATTGTAAGCAAGTTTATTGGACGAGTTGCTCTCAATTATGAGACTTTGTACTTCATAATAACATTCTAAACAAATCCCGGTTTGGGTTTAGATCAGGTCACTCGACCGCAGCTGCCCCATGATCTTTAGTTGATAGTTGTCTGCATGCAATCGATCAAGGGCTTGTCGTTGGTGCACTTTTTATTGACCTAAAACGCGCTTTTGACACTGTTGCATGTTGGATTGGTGTTGGTGATTTAGCAATACAATGGAGCTGGCAAGTTCTGATAACTGATTGGCTACTGAGTGTACGTAGATGTTGTCTACGTATCTAAATGGTTTACGTAAATGTTATTTACGTATCTAAATGGTTTACGTAAATGTTGTTTACGTATCTAAATGGTTTATGTAAATAGTTCTCAGAACTTGACAAATCGGGAGCTTTGACAAATCATGAGCTAAACCATTTTCTATATATCGACTATGGGCTCTCATTTGTAACTACTTAACAAAGAATGTAGGCTTCTTACTTGTTTACAATTTCGATGACACGCATTTACTAAATGCATCAAACAAAATATTGTTTGTCTTTTCTGATGTTGAAATATGATACTTAACAGCTCTATCTCTTGAAATGAAAAGAAAAAAAAAATGTTTTACTTGTTTACCAGCAGCACTACATAGAATGTTGACCAAAGTTTGAACCATGATTTGTGCAAACATTCTTTGTGAATTCAACGCATTGTATCTTTTGTATCCTCTACACACGTGCAAATCACACTCATGCAATTATATGCAGTTAAATTCACCTAACACAACCAAATGTATTCAAATGTACTAAGAAGCGCTTCACAACATGATTTTAATATATCTTCTGTTTTATTCATATAGATTATTATTGGCATCAGAGAAAACAAAAGGCTTACAAGATTTTGGATGATGAATGCATTCGCATAAGTGCATACACAGGCATTGAAATGTGAAACCCTGTAAGAAATAAAAAGCTGATGACAAAAAAATGATAAATTAAATAAAATGGGAACATAAAAGACATCTGTCCAAGGAATACATTCTGTTTTCTAGAGAATAAAGGATATTTGAATACAGGTAGATGTACACCTATATTGCATATCTCTTGAGATGTACATGAAAATAATAATTCCCAATTACAATTAACTGTAAATGACAAATATCTATACTCAGTAAGAGTATCATCGCACACTTTTTGCACAGTATGACCATATTTGATTGTGCATGTATAATAATAAAAAAGTAAGAATGACAGATATGCCTACTTCATCATGCGTAGACACTGACGGCTATAATAGCTATGAATCCCAAACCATTCAGTAGCCATGCAATAGCCATATTTCCTCAAATACATGATATTCTTGGCATTCAATTAAATGTTCATTTATAGAATATTATTAGAGTATGAAAGAAAGTGGCTATAATCCACACGTATAAAACCAGAAAATTGATGCCAAGTTTGAAAAGAATATTTTTACAGGGGTCATGATAAATGGTGTGTGGTCATCTGCATCATAATTTCTCATAAAATATTTTGCCCCATTTGACAGTGCACACTCTACATATACATGTCCATAGTATAAGATATGCGAATCGTATTTTATCTATACTGTTTCAATCAACAAAATCTTTCATACAGCAAGAAAAAAATCTAATTTTCAGGTTCCTGCAAATTTATTTTCTATTTTTTATGGTTTGCAGAAATAAATTTCAAATTCTGTCCCACTACTGAACCATACCTTTAAGAGGATAACTGGCTCTATTTAGAAAGGATGTCAAATGAACAAGCCCCAGCACTATTGTTCATGTGATCTGTGTCTCTGGGGTTCAGGGCAGGTAACATCCCGACAGGCTGGCCTCAAAAATAGTCTAATGTGTTTGAATAAATAGTTTTGGCGATCAAGGGTCAGTCCAGCGGGCTTCAGCATAGCCGGGCACATAGCATTTGGTGTTTCCACGCCTCTCTTGAGAAGGCATCTGGCGGTTTCTTTGTTATCAATTCTATGCCGTACGAGGACCAAACCAGTCTTGTCTTGGCGGGATCAAAAATATGCGTACTTCCTGATGCCTGTCAGTTTGCGAAAGTACTTGGAGAGGAAACTCTTCCAGTCATACCACTGCCAGCCCTGACCACTGCTGTACAGCTTTGGGACACTTGAGGATGAAGACTTGTCCACCACTGATGAAAACACACCTAGGCTCCCAAAGTCGGACCTGAACTGTATGAATAGTTTAATTTGTTCAAAATACTTCCACAATGCACCCAATACCAAACAGAAAATGACTGCAGCCTCTGACGACAGGATAAGCCAGGCATGTAACACATTGTTGGTATAATAAAACTAAGTAACAGACCAACAAGTACTCCCCCTGTAGTATTCTTACTTTTTAAATAAGATCACTGTATACATTGAACTACAAAAATACTCTTTCATAATAAGTTTCTTTTGAAATCATAGTAAAAAAAATCCTAAAGAGCTAGGACCAGACAAATTACATTGTTATTAGAGGTATTTTTTTTAATATCTGACCTGTTTATAACGAGTAATCACTATTTTGATTGATTTGATTGATTCAATGGTGAAAAAAAATCTGTTTCATTGTTAAACAAGATACATTTCAAGACAATTTAAGAAAACAAAAAGTAGTGCCAGCCTTAAGAAAGTGGTCAACTGTGATTAACTTTTTTTAAAAACTCTTTAAAAAATCACCCAACTATTTCCAGCTTGGCAGAGTTTACATGCTTGTGAGGCCATCACAAACTTTACATACAGCCCACTTGACTGCCTTGGTCAAGAGATTACGAAATATCCCTTCATTTTGATAACAAAATCAATTTGAATTTCAGAGGGGGTTATAGAAGCCAGATAAAAGCTGTCAGCCTATCACTACATTCAACTGCCTAAACAGTCAATATCAAATACAAACTTTCAATCTAGAGTTGCTTCATTCCTCTAAAACCACCATCAACCAGACACCGGGTATGTCCCCTCTCCATTTGGTAGTATTCTATCTCTGTGTGCAGTCCAAGTACGGTGAGCAGGCTGAAGTAGGCAAGAGCTCCCCAGTCCTTGTTTTGTCCTGAAATACAATACAAAAGCAAACTCATAGCTATTGACATGTGATTGACACGTTCATGTACAATGATCATTGTCATCTCGTTAATAACAATCATCATTATAGCATAGGAAGAGGAATGTTCATGAAATTAAGGCTTGAACCAACTAATCGTTGGTCCATTAATCCAGAATATGTTGGATCAAGTAATATTGAACTTAGAGCAAAAGAAAATATAATTACAAGGATGACCAATAGGCTTACAGACATCCGATTGCAGTTGTTTATTTCCCTACTTTTATGGCCCTTCATTTAAATTTTGAGTGCAATTCCTACATGATAAAGATAGGTTTATCTGTATGGATACTCTTCTCATTTACATTTAAGACTTGTTTACATGGACTTGAAGAAGAGGGATGAAAGTGCTTGGACTATCGGTTGGGACGATGGATCTGTCTGATGCCAGGCATAAGTTCGGATAAAGCTAGATCTACATCTAGATATAGGCTAGTCTAGAAACGTCTATCGAGTCTGACACTGACAGTAGAGCATAAACCTTGTTTTCTCCTCGACTGAAAAATAAGTCTCTGTAGGACGTTGGACCCGCTGAGATTGCATCTGCCTCCTCTGAACGCATTCGGGGGTATGCCAAAAAATGTAATTTCTATTAAAGAATGCCCCGAATGAGACGTAAACAACATTTACGTAAACCATTTAAATAACAACATGCTGTTTTCTGTTCACTGAATAAGAGAGAACAAATTGTATTGCTAAATCACCAACACCAATCCATCATACAACAGTATCCAAAGCGCATTTTAGGTCAATAAAAAGTGCACCAGCGAAAAGCCCTTGATCGATGATTGATTGAATTTGGATTTCGAAAGAACTGCTCCACAAGTACGGGCGTCTTGAATTTGGTAATTTGGTGAATGGGTCAAGTATGAATATACAATGTTACTAGGGCGAAATGACTAGGATTAGAGATTGGTATTAATGATGGGATTAAAGTTAAAAGTACGTTAAAATGAAATGTTGATAAAAACTAAATTTATGATTATTGGAACCAGTCAAAGACTACGTTCTTGTAAATTAGAACCCACACGCATTGAATATGACAGGTGACATTAGGGATAATCATTGACGAAAATCTCTTCTTGCATAATCATTTTACTTTTGTGTGTAAAAAGGTCATGGGCGTCGCCGATGGGGGGGGGGGGGGGTGCTCATCAGCTTTCTGTTGTTTACGTTTCTAAATGGTTTATGTAAATATTTGCACTTTTTGGCGGTGTTGGCCTTCTATGCATCGATGACCAGCAAAAATACGCCATGGAAGTCCGTGCCATAGATCATAACGGGATGGATCCAGTGAGTGAGTGAGAGAGCGGGCGCTTGGTGTTGGTAACGGAAGAGTTTACTCGCTAATGTACGAGGGATAATCATCCTATCCACTTACTGATCTTACGGCGACTTACGGGATCGAGCGGGTGCAGGGCGACACCGAACGCGTAATTGAATATCTAGGACTATCGCACTTTGACGGAGGAAGAAAGAGGGGGGAAAGTGAGGCAGGGAAAGCAGAGACAATGGGATGGGGAGAGAGATAGACAAGGCGAATTGATCAAGTGGTACAGAGATATGGATAGATAGATAGAGAGAGAGAGGGGGGGGGGCCGAGAGCTGAGAGAAACAAAAAAAATATTGGCGAGACAGGGAAAATGAATAAGAGAAATATATAGCAAAGAGAGAGAGAGAGAGAGAGAGGTTGATAGAGAGAGAGGGAGAGATTATGTATTGTATGACTAGTATCAGATGGATATAAGGTGGAGATGATCAACTGAAAAAAAAAACAAAGAGACTGAGAGATAAGGAGTAAGACAAACAAATTTCGAGAGAAGAGTGAGATATATGAACATAGAGAGAGAAGGAAGAGATTACATTAGATGGAGATGATCTATAAAAGGAAGAAAGGAAAGGAAGAGCAGAACAAAGTGTGAAAGAAAGAGTGTGCATGGGTGAGATAGAAATAGGGATAAACAGAGAGGGAGGAAAAATAGAAGTGAGGGATTGTATCAGATGGATATGAGATAGGAGATAGCAGTCGGCAATGGAATCGACAGTAATTTGATATCGACAATAAAGATTTGGGATTACTCCGTGAAGTACCTTCAGATTGAAACTTTTTTTTCTGATCTGTTCCCCTGCACGACAACCATTATGTAAGGAGACATTGACTAGTGATCATTGTAGTATACATTTTTATCTCTCCTTTCTATGCTTTGTTTTTTTTACATAAAACTACATCATATTTTGAGAAGCCTAACATATTTGTTTTGGTTGCACATTTTTGGAAGCGTTTCCTATACAAAAAAAAAATAAAATTGTGATACAAGTACTAGAGGACATTTCCAAAGTAATCAATGTGAATGTACATTACCAAGTCCCCCTTTGATATTTGTGTAGCTTTGTGAGGAAGATTGCACTGATTGATTCTTAGAATGTTACGCTAATTGCATGTGATATTCTCCATAGCGCAACACACGAGTTACGACAAGGATGTTAAATTAATTTTATAACTTTTCATGTGAAAACACATATTTCTTCTGTTATGTACCCAAATTCAATTCAAATTAAAATGAGAATAGAAAGACATTTAAATGTGTTTTTATTATTCTTTGAAATCTAAATATGTGCTGAAATATTGTTAAGATGTTCTGGACGTGACCTTAATAAACTTGGATTTTCTTTTATCGTTTTATTCTTCATTAATTCTAATGCAATGAGTTTCAAGTGAGCACAAATAGTCATGCATTTCATGCTAACCTGAATATGTCAACATATTCGCATGTATCGGTTCATTGTCTAAAAGATCATAGCAAAAGCATCTGGGTGATATGAATCACCATAAAACATGCATTAAAAATCAATACATTACGTACATACACCATAATAGCATGGTGCTTGCATGGAATCAATCGAGTCTGATTAGTACTCTATAACCGCATTAATACACAGGATAACATTTCCCGGCTACCATATTTCAATTCGAACTGAACCAGTGAACTACGTACCTGAACCATAGTCTATGAATAGAATACGTCTGGTTAAAGGGAAAGAAATACTCTTAACAGAGAAATACAAACAATCACCACTTAATATTTATCAGCAGGAACAAAACAATTTAATGATGTTTATACTTATTATTGGGTATAATGTTGAACATCTTGCATGAAAGTCAAGTTGTGCTGAAATGTAACTCTTAAACGCTAAGTTCCATTCAGTCCATTATACGGTTAATAGTTCTTTTTGAAATTACACTCAACTCGTTCTGTAATGATCGACGTAACTTTCTATGCAAGGCGGCTCAGATTCATTATCATTGTATCTTCACAGCGCACATCCATAAAGAGGGGCTGAAGCTTGATAAAAAAAATGCAGTTGTTTGGAGGGAGTTGGGTGGAAGGAAGTTAGTGAAAGAGGAGTGGATGACGTTGGTTCGTGACCCACCAGCTATAAACCCTGTGGAGAAAACAAAAATAGCTCTCAAGACAGAAAGTATAGATTTCTTGCACATTCGTCTTTCTTTGGGAGAACATGTGGGAACATTTTTCGAGGGAGAATGTAAAGGGTCTGTGCCTGCCTGAAAATAACTAAAGATATAATAGATATCCTATTGTAGGACCTCCATAAGAGCTAAATTTACAAGGGTTGAATGAAGGGGGAGCTTGCATGGGGTGCCTTTCTTCCGAGGCGCCCCCCCCCCCACCCCCCGCGCATTTGACTTGAGGATCACATGTTATTACGTGTAATGGGGCGTACTACGGCGCTCATGGTCAGGGTATATATACAGTCTAGGACACTACTACTCTGGTGCCCCTTTAGTCCTCTATTTGAGATGTTCTGGGTACACCGATAGCAGTTAGGGACCGATGCGTCGTCACGTGCCATTTCAAATCAGAATGCAATCTCGGCATCTTGAAAAGTCAATCTGTGAACGTGCATACGCCTTCGACGCGGAGAGAATCGATACAATAACTGCAAGGAGCAAACTAGTGCCCCCTTTCCATTTGCTTAGTAGCAATTGTGGGTGTGAAGCCCACCCCCTCCTTAACCCTGCCATTAGTCACGTAGATTAATAATTTATATTCGTAATACGCACGAGGGCAACCTTTATAACACTTTACCATGACCTTACTAATCTCAAATTTTTTTATAACCCTTCTCCCTCTCGTTATCTCTTCCTCCTCTACCACCCACCCCCTCTTCACCTCTCTCTATCTCTCCCTCATTCTTTCTACCTCATATATATTCATTTCTCTTTATGTATACATATATAGCAGGTATGGCTTTGTTGTGCCGGGATGGTTGGTAACTCAAACATTTTGAGCAATATTCGAAAAATGTAATGAAACTAAGACGTAGATTGTTTGGTCCATTCATTTCAATCACGATATCATAGCAATGTATATAGCACATGCTATTGTTGTATTGCTTATGTTGTTTCTTTTCACAGGCTCATAATATCACATTGCATTCTACTTTATTGAATTCTATATCATTAACAGTGCTGTACCTGGTGAAGTTCAACGCCAAGTATATCAAAAAGCGGTAAACAAGGCTTACTTCAATAGTCTCGTTTGTGTATTTTTTTCTCTCTCTCTTTTCTCTCTCTCTCCCTCTCTCTCTCTCTTTCTCTCTATCTTTCTCTCTCTCTCTCATTTTCTCTCTCTCCTTATAGTCATTTTCTTATTCCCTTTCTCTCTCCCTCCCTCGTTATCGCTCTCCCTCGCTCCCCCCCCCCCCTCTCTCTATTTTTTTCGCACGCGCCCTTTCGCTCAATCAATCATTCATTCATCCCTTCTACACAAGTTCTATATTAGCCGATCCGCATAATTAATTCACCACGGCACCTGTCTGAGCTTACCGAGGTGATGGATTCTTGCCTTTGGGCTGTCAATGCTATTGACATTTGCTGAAGAGACTTGAACAACATCCATATTAATGTCCGTCAGACGAATGCATTAAACATGCCGCCACACATTAGAAAATTATCATCTCCTGAACATTATACCGAATCCTTATTATTTCGTATCCCCCCCCCCCTCTCTCTCTATCACTCTCTGCATGGGTAGGTGAGAGTGGACCTTTATCATGTAATACATCCATGTTTTCGTGTTCTCCTCATCAGTGGCGTAGACAGGTTCGTACACCTGGAGGGGGGATAACTGGGCTGCCAACGCTAGTGAGGGATCGAAGCGACCGAGAGGGGGGTGTGCGAGGGAGCTTTTGCAATTTTGAACTTGAAATCGTGCAATCTGATGCATACTTAATGAGGTAAAATAACACACACAAGCGTGCAGGCACACACACACTCACACACACACACACACACACACATACACACACCGTACAATAGATTATAGATTTGTTGTAATATGTTTTGCATCTGTACTGATTACTTAAAGATAAGGTCATGGACGTTATCACTATCACAGTATCACTTTGATCCATGAACTAACAATACTGCTTTGTAAGTTTGTGAAGAAATCGGAACCATAACGGCATTGCATCGTTTTAAATTAGGGCATCATTTACTTCTATTTGATCTCAGTCTTTTAATAGTAGTAGAAGTAGTAATAATAATAGAATAATGATAATAATAATAATAATAATAATAATAATAATAATAATAATAATAATAATAATAATGATAATAAATACTACTAATACAAATAATGATGCTACTTATAATTGGTTCCTTTTATCTCGCACTTCAAGACAGGGTAAATTCACTTTGCGCTTTACATGAAACCGACTTCTTTAAACATTTCAACCTTATGTCTTCATGTATCAATCAACATACTTTAAATGAACCACGAGATTGCGCGCACTGCAAAATATAAATTAATCTTGTGGTTATCTTGTGGTTTCCAAACCACAACATAACCATCAAATATTTGAAAGATTTTATTTTTTACCGTCTGAATTGGCTTTCACGGTGTGAATGCGGCAAATAACAACAAACACAATACATTAATGATGAGGATCATTATTATCATCGTCATAATAGTTATTAATATTATAATTGTCATCAATATTATTATTACTATGATTATCATCATCATGACTTATTAAGTAAGCAGATATCATTCCCTAAAACCTGGGGGATTATTGTACAGTGGCTCTTGTTTAGTGTAAATAATTGATTCAACATTTGTTCCGAAGCGACTAAGCGCATGCGAGTTGACTGTTTCTCGTTATTCTGTATTTAGTGAATTCCACAGTTTGGGTCCTGAGAATATCAAGATAATCATGGTTATGTTATATCAAGTAATTGTAGATAAAATACTAAAAGAGAGATAGCTGTTCGCTTTTCATGAAAAGGTTCGCGAAGCCTGTGCGACTTTATCATGTTTATACTTGTTATCGTACACAGTATACACGTACTGCTAATCCTGGCCGTGTTTCATGGCTTTTGTAAAGTGGCTACACTTCCTTTAAAAATAAATGTATCACTTTTAAAAGACAGAATCAAGTGTTTAAATAAACGCATATGCCGCATTAAAAATGGATTAGGTGCGTTTTGTAAAATATGAAACTCAACAATGACGAAGCATTCAAAAAAGCATGAAAAACAAATTGTTTGTAAAACAAGGTAACGTTGGAGTGATCATATTACTGATTAAGCATCGTTGCTATAAACGATATACTGTACTAGATTTTTAATCATCTATTTGTTTTCCTTCTGATGTTTGCAACGACAGTTGTTTTATGTGTCACGAATCCACAGCAGGGAAAGTATTGTTACTTTTATTCATGTCACGACTTAAACAAATTATACACATATAATCAACTGGTATTAACGCATTATGACATTTCCAACCAATGAGATGGACGAAGTAAGGGTGAACAATACTACTTTATATGCCATGTCGTCGAAATCTAGGAGCTTAATGGGAGCTGTGACGTATATATATATATGCAAAGGCTAAACAGGGTTACGATTATGAGGAAACGCCCTATAATGCAGTTAGATTTTCATTTGAACAGAAGGACTCTAGATGGAGACAAAGCTAGGAAAAAGATACTCATGTCATAAAGAAGACTTAACGTAGAGATACAATTCCACTGGAGATGGCTCTGATACTCGGTTTGGAATCGTATCACGGCGTGATCTAAATGTTCCGGCGTCTGAAATCAATTGGGGCGGCATGAAGCACGCTCTACTTGAGGCTGGGCTCATCTCCGCCTCCATTCAGCAAGATCGTGTCACACCTCTCGACCTGATTTCGACGCGACCCCAAAGCTATATGTTTAGTCCATTGCCATCGCTGCTGGGTGTACATGCATTTGTAATACTTTGGCCTGTAGGTTGAGCAACATTCCCAACATTTTTTTTATTCGTGGTGTATACTTGTTTAATTTCGTGGATCATGTAAAATGCTATGAATTTATGTTCAACTACATTCATATAGGCCTGCATGTGTTTGGAAATCACAACGGAAATTCCTGTTAAATTTAAGTTTGAATTATTCAAGAAGCAAAGCATTTACTGTCGTATCTATAATTAGTGATTCAAAGAGAAACAAAGAAGATACAACATAACACTATACATGAGTAAAAACACAATTACTGGTACACAGTAGCACACAAACTGTATCAAAGGAACACCAAGAGTGAGTTTAGAAAATATGATTGTCAAACATCAATCATTGTCATTTTAAGAAAAAAATGGATGGTTTATCATGTACTTTATTAGTAGGTACCGACGAAATTGTGAATATTAACATAAATGCTATAGTCGGATTTTACTTGAATCATGATCAGCGCGTTTAGTGTGTGTTGGCCGTGATAGGTCCATTGCGATATCTGTATCATATTGAGCCCCTGCAGAATCTATTTAGTCGAGCTTAAAACCAAATCATTTCAATCAAATTATGAGGTATCCTCAAGGTGCAAACCCATGCACTCTTTATGATGAATGTTTGATTTGGGAGGAACCAATATTTATGATTGCAATTACATCTGAAAAGGTTTATCCTCCTTGCATCATTACATTAGGGTGCAAACACGATGACGTTTTTTTTTTTATAAAGTGGTTGCCTGACGGTTGAGAGGCGAATATAATTGCTCTTGACTCTTTGGTTGCCATCCCTGTATGCACAAGTAATACACACAAATCCCGATGGGAAGCAATTTGTCTGATGCGCAATGGCTTAATATCTATAGGCTGGGGACCGGCAGTAAAACCACAGATAAACAAAATGGAACAATAACTTAATGTATGCATCCAAAAAGGCTACATTCAAATTCAACATGTTAATTCCCAATATTATATAGATGCAATTTAGTTTATCAAAAGCATTTTTGTACAACTGTAAGAAATGCAATGTTTATTTACCTATACGCAAATAGGAACGTTTTGTGATTCCACATCCCTTTTGGTCGTTTTTGCAGGTAGTTAATACGTCATTTCTCATATTACGAAGTGTTTTGCTCAGCTTTGGCCTTTTTTTTTACACAAAACAAATCCCTTTGGTCTGGAAAGGGGATTAAAGGTACTTTAAAGGTAATTGATTATTTACAAAGAATAAGTATTCCACCTTGAGAATATCTAAAAAGACATAAACGATAGCAACAATGATATGACATAATATGTAACGTACAAAAAATCGTGTCATATAGCGCATCTCAAGTTCCAAACGCTTAACCAATTATGAAATCGGTTATATTCCGATGGCGTCTAAAGAACATATTTGATGTAATTACTATTTCCAGCACGAAGGGGAAATATTTGCAGTACACTTTCCAGTTGCAAATACTGAAAAAGCGTCGAGCGGAAGACGTGTGTTTGTTCCATCTTGATTATTTTCGACGTCAAAAAAGACAAAGGAGATGAGTGGAATGATACACCTTGAACATTTGGTGTATAATCGTAATTGTCACGTTTATACCAAAAAACAAATATACGTTAATAGATTAAGTCTTGAAATGGGATCGCACATGCACTTCCAAGAGAAATGATATTTTGCTTTGTCTGTTACTGAAATTCGGATGCACAAACTAAAAAAAAAGGAAACGACTGAAAGCACGTCACAGTAATGTGGTTGCTCTTTTTTTAGAGAGAGAGAGAGAGAGAGAGAGAAAGCAAGAGAGGAATACAGTGAGACAGAGAATCATGTGTGTGTGTGTGTATGTTTATGCACGATTGAGAGCTAAAAGAGAGGGAGAGAGAGAGGGGGGGGGGAGGGAGGGGAGGGAGGGGAGAAAGAGAGAGAGAGCTAGGAGGGAGAGAGAGCTAAAAGAGAGAGAGAGAGAGAGAGAGAGAGAAAGAGAGAGAGAGAGAGAGAGAGAGAGGGGGGGAAATGGACGTAGCAGTAGTAGGTTGAGTAGATAATGTATAGTATCAAGTATGATGTAGTGTTACTATTAAATGTCAAGTCTGACACCATAGAAGTATATTATGTTATATGTTGGTTTTTTTTTATGTGTTCTTTTAAATAAGTTATGAAACTACTAGAACATTACTTTTACTACAACTTCAGTGTTATTTCATTGTTATAAAACACAACTAGTATGACACTATTGCAACTAGTATGCCAATGCTATAACTATGTTACATTCAGACCTAAGTAGAACACTTTTAATAGATGGATATTAATTGTTTAGTTACAGTTTATAGTGGTCATATTTCAAGTGAATTGTCAGTATTTTACAGTTCGATTGCTTCAATATTCTAAGTGTGTTTTATTGTTTTCTCTTTTGACAGATTGTTATCTCAAGATTGCAAGGTATCGACGTTTCAAAGTTGACACGGAATGTGGGATTTCCTGAATTATATGAGATTGTTTAACTTCAGCGGAACGTTTCCTGCATTGATGCATCTGCGTGATCTTATGAATAACAACGATTTTAAGGTTTTGTTCCCGAAACACCTCAGTGCAAGAGTTTGTACCGAGGTAGCCATAAAAACCATAACAAACTTGGAAACAACGTCATAAGGTGGCGCTTTTTTATATACCATACCAAGCCTCCTTTTTTCCAGGAGCGGCTTGCGCGATCGATAGCTGGTGCCTGGGCAACAAAGCGGCCGGGGTGAAATCGCAACAAAGACCGCACCGTGCCCGTACGCAGGGCGTTTGTACGAGCGCTATCACACGACTGAGTGAGCTGAGACGGAGAGAGAGACAAGGGATAAAAAATCGGGCGCGTGTTGCGATCGCTTCAAAGCAATACATTCGGTACGGCTGCGAGGTAGAGCTCCTTGAATATCCCGCCAAACGAACGGCCGAGGTCGAGTCTCTCTCGTGCATCATATTAGTTCAAGCTATGCGTGCGTGAGAGCGGACTGTTGTTGGCTGTCGGTCGCTGTTAGAGTACCAGGCAGTAGGCATTCCATCTTGTAAACTTCACTTGCTTTTCATCTTCTTTCTCTGTTGGATTTTTGGTTTAGAGATACTTATCGTGAACCTTGCCTGTGAGCTGCTCACGTTTTGCTTGAAAGGTAAGTGAATTAAGTGTGATAGGTTGTTTTCGTTTAGAGATGTGCGTTTTCAGTAATAGCGAAAGTACATCACCGTGTTTCGCTATTACACGAGTGCGTAGTAACGGATAGTTGGTGAATGGAGAGATGGGGAGTAGCTATCGGAAGACCGGGGCGCGTGTGTTGTGTATGCATGAGGGGGAGAGAAAGGTGCACTGCGGCGCGCCAGATGTTGTTCTGCTACCTCCTCACAGGACAAACCAGGGCGAGGGCATCTATGAATGGGGGCATCATAAGATTATCATCTTAAAATGTAGTTCATCTTAAAATGTATTTTCATGTTTGTATCATATTTTACTATGTTTGTAAATACGTGTTTTTTATTGATGGAAATAAATGAAGTTAAAAAGAAAATCATCTATGGGTGGGGGCATCATTTATGGATGGGGGTACATCTATTGATGGGGGCGGGATGCAAGGGGCGAGGGACAATAATTGGGGACCTCGAGGGAACGGGGGTTATGAACTTTCCCAGTCCCAAAGCACTCATAGTTCATATCAATTACAACGTAGTTGATTGCCAATGTAACGCCAAACGGACATGGTTTACTATGATGTTTATTGAAGCACTCATGAGAACTACAGGTAAACAGGTATTATAGCAAAGATACAAATGTACATTTTTGGAAAAAATAAGAGACGAGAGAGAAAAAGAAAAACTTATCATAAAGGGAATGGGCAACGCAGATCAAGACATTGAGAAGATAAAGAAAGATAGATAGAGAGAGAGAGAGAGAGAGAGCGTGTGTGTGTGTGTGTGTAGAAGGGGGGGGGGGATCTGACGACGAATGTTATTGTCCATTTGAGACTTCTTTTATATTGAAATTAGAATTATGCGTAAAAATGTGTATCGACCTGATTGCAAGTATGTGTATTATAGCGTTACAATGATTACATTACATTCTGCTCCTTTCCTAGGCGAGGACTAGTGACCCAGTACGAGCATGACTAGTTGAATTCTTTGATCCAGTGACTAGGGTTATACTAAAGGGCCCTCGTGAAAAGAAGTGTCCTCACTTATGAGGCAACACTGAGTGAATAAGACATGATGATGATGATGATGATGATGATGATGATGATTATGATGATAAAAATGATGATGACAATGATGATAATGATTATGATTTGATGTAAGTCGCTGTTGTGAGGCAGTGTGTAACATAATCCCAGTACATTGGTACTGCGAGGAAAGTACATACGCATCAATGTTGGTACAAGCTAACTAACTGCTATTAGGTGCCAGTCAAACATAATCATACTCACATCATGGACCTAATCTTAGCCTGGCTTCCAGGCTTTGGGGTATTTTTAATACAAACTCCTCAATAAAAATGTCTGGCTACAGTGGCCCAGTCACCCGTAGTTCTTCTCCCGCTCGGAACAGAGGAGAAAGACAGAGAAAAGGAGATATTCGAAAAGTGACTGGTCTCATGAGGACTAGATCCACCGTTCAGATTAGATTAGACATCGTACAACAGCATGGAAGCCAAGTTAATTATGAGTATTCCGCATTGCACACGACCAGACCGCAGTCTCTCTCTCTCTCTCTCTCTCTCTTTCTCTTGAGCTGAGTTCGATTTGGACCGACTTCAGATTCCACAGATACCTTCGACGTAATGGGGGAACCCTGCAACGACCTATACTACTGTAAGCACCAGCCCCCACGATTAAGTTCACTATGCTGACCTTCCGCTCTCTAGGGAAACGTTGACCCTATATAACGACAGTAACAGGGTTCATATTCAAAGTCCCTTTCTCTTAAGGATGTAAACACTGAAACACTTATTGTTTTCATTGATCATTTCATCAAATGCATTTTACATTGAAGTGCCATGAAGATACAATTCACTATGGATTTAAAGCAAATACAGTTTCAGTAATGAAAATACAATATTATAATTTTCATGCATACATGCACACACACCCACACACGCGCTTGCTTATGAATTTGTATCATATCACACGTTCTGATAAATCATGACTGAATTGAATCGGAATTAACTCTGTGGGTGCCACATATTTGCACAAGTAATTCCAGGTTCCAGCCTGTATTCAATATTCGTAATGCACTCCGGAGCCTAAGTTCCAGTAATCCATTCTTCAATGTATGGCATAACTATAGTAGACCTGAGAGAGAGAGAGAGAAAGAGAAACAGGGAACAGAGACAGAGGGGGTGGGGAGGGGAATGGAAATAAGAGTTCCATGTCGTTGTAAAAATGTTTAACTATGTGCCACTGTCACGCTATACCTGCAATGCACACAAATCCCATCGAGCAACATTCTGTCTATCAGACATGTCAGAGGAGAGTTTAATGGTTGCTGGATGAAAGAAAGATAAGGTTCGCTGCCACATAACAACCCAAAGCTGATACCTAAGAGGATAGAAATGTTCCGGCACATCATGTTATACAATCCCAAATGGAATGGGGCGAATTATTGTCATAACTCGTCTTTGTAATCTAATTTGACAGTTCAAGCACCATGTTGTATTTCCACTTTGAACATTTGTCTCATGTCCGCGTAAGAAAATACCACGTTCATAGTGACGGGTCGTCAACCGTGCGTGCCATTGAAAGGTTAGGATAATAAATACTTGATACAATCTGACACCTATTCAAATCTTTAAGTCATTTATCTGTTCCTGAATAGCTGTCAGTCATGACAAGGAAATATGATCCTTTGTCTTCGTAAAGCGTACTGATATCAATAGTAATGGAAATTAGTCATGTATAATGTCTACCTCTATCAAGTATGGTACACGTGTTCCGTGAGAGTAGTGATACGATGTCTGGGTAAAACATTGGGCAAAATTAGACGGAATTGATCCTGGGTACCTCATTGGTCCGGAGACTAGTTGGCGACCTGGTGGAGACCGAGTTTCCGCGACGCCTCCTGAAGTTTCTCAAAGCATAACTTCCATACAAATTCGTGTATTTATGCAACCAAATAAAGGCAGGCTTTGTCTGATATTGTACTTCACTCAGTACATACTCAATTGTCTTATATGGTCCACAATTTGTGTGAGTCATTGATTTGTGTGTATAATAGTTACTCGTGTGTGTGTGTGTTTGTTTAAATCCGTGCACCGAATTAGCTTTGAAACGCCATTAGTACAGAACTATCGAGATATCTAATATTATGAAAGCATCGTGCCAATGGCAAAGATGTTAAGAGTTTGAAAGTTATGTCGTGTGTGGCTAGTACATGTAAGAGGAGGTGGAAACTATTTTCATCCATTCTTTACAAAGGACCTAAACCTTCACGTGAGCGCGCCCTGAAAACCCCGTTGGCTCACTTCACATCTCCATACCAATGGTAATGAGGTAGTTCAGGTAGAGGCACAAATATCGCCTTAGCGTCTAGAGTGACGGGTGATGGCATCATATTCAATTCGGCCCTTTAATCAACAAGGCGAGGCTCATGTGCAGACAGATGAAATATAAATGGGAGGGAGGGTTGGGACCTCACGGGGAATATTAATCGTTATTGCATGGAGGATGAACGATTCCTGCCTGAGTATCCTGCCCTTTCTGTAAACTTTGATAGCTGACAGAAAGAAGTAGAGTGAACTTTACTACGCTGTTGTTCATGCTAGTCAATAATTGCAAGAATGCTTTTCGAGCGTTATGTAACAACGCCAGTTAACCAGCTATTGTTTATACTCTTTTGTCACAACATTTTCAATGAATGGGATAATTAAAGTCAATATTCTCTCTTGCCTTTAGTAACTGAGCTACTGAGGTACCTTTGACAACAATGATAGATTCCCAATGTACAGTATGTATCAAAAGTATTTGGTCAAATTAGACAGTCATAGTTGTCATTAATTTAACATGTCAGTCGCATATAATATGCAGCCAACTTATCTAACTCATCATATATTTGATATTGAAATGAGTTACATAACACTTTATTGAGAACATTACAATTTTTTGAGGGACGATGGATTGAACATTTTTTGTTACACACAGCTATTCCTCGTGAGATGCCAGAGCGCATCCGTGGTCAGTTATCTCGTTTCTTTGTCTGGCGTCCCAGACTGACAGGCCAAGACCATAACAATAGTTATCGATCCTCCACGATATCGACTTTATATCGAGGAGATTGATACAAGCTATCGATTGGTGCGCCTCACCTAACATTCGGGGACGCGGCGCACTGCACTGTGTGGCTCTCTCCCGCCACTGGCGAATGGTAAAGGACTATAGGAGAGAAATCACGCAGGCGACGCGTGACTGGGATACTACCTACCACTCTCTCCATTGACTGCTCCTGAGGAACCCGTCATGAACCCAAACATCCATGATAAATCCGCATCATGCTCAATCAAGCACTCCGTCTGAGATTCCCATTCATCCACACTATTGGAAAGGAGCTGATGTTAAAGTTCAAACATAGATATTGCTGTGCTTAAGTCATATGGGGTGAAATCCGAGTGTCGATATTGGAAGGTGAGAAAAAAGGGGTGGGGTTAAAGCGAAAGTTGTCATATTTGTAGCTGGCTGGAGAAGGAGAAGAGGACAATGCTTTACGTTTACCACTAGTAAACATTTTCTCAAATATAGTACAGAAACATGTACATATTCATACAGGGAACACACATTCAATAATGTCTCGAATAACTCTATGAAGTACTGGATCACTGCCCGAATCCAGTATTGGACAATAATCATGACGCATCGTAAAAATTAATTTCTATAAAATATTTGGATGACCCTACTCGTGTAGGCTTTCTAGGCGCTGTTCGTCGGCGTCTCATACATCACCGCCATTTAAGAGTCGCCTCCCTTAATAATCGCCCCAGGCTTCTGGACAGTCGACAAGGGTCCGACTTGAATTACCCCCCCCCCCCTCCCCCTTTCCCCTCTACCTCCGGTATGGTTATCCTATTAGTATCAGTATGAAAAACTCCCAAATGAGATTATTCAGCGGAGGGAAGAGTGATCGTGTCCGATCCGATGACAAAATATGCTGTATATTATAAGAGCATTCTGGTGTGGGTTTTAAATGCGCGTCAATGTGTGTTTACTGTCTCTATGTGACTGTGTGTGCCCATGTGTGCTTGTATGTTTGTGTATGCGTGACAAAGTATGTGTCTGTAATGTGTGTTTGTATGTGTCTGTCGGTGTGTCTACTTAACTAGGATGGAATCTGTAGGTCTATATGAGCGTTTCCTTTAATTCTTACATAATACTAGTAGAGTAGGAGCACTTGATATAGGCCTGTTTGTTAATCCACGTCATTATTGTTTCGACTGCTTCCCTAATGTTAAAATGACTGTGTATGTTCAAGTGAGCACAAAGATGCGATCCCGACCCGACGCCATTCCTCTGTCACGTTCAGGCTCTTATATCGCTTTAAACATACAGTATGACTCTTTCATCACTCCGTTTCTCTAGCCAGTGTTTCAATGACTCACATGTATATTCAGTGTATAAACTAATAGCCATGAGGTAGAAACAATCACAATCTTGTACAAATGATTGAATTGCGAGTAATATATTATTGTCCCCATTTATATCTATGTTAATATAAGTAATCCCTAAGGTACATGAAGGATCAGTCTTGCTGAGACATGCAGTGTGGCTATGTAATACCCATGTGCACGTGGTAATGTAATACTCCTGTACATTTGAAGCTCAATCACATATATACATACTCCAAGAATGTAGCTCATAGTTGTATGTGAATCGGTAATCAAATCAACCTAATAACGATCGCCACAGCTTGAATAATAGACTGAACGAAATCACAGGCCATATGATAATCGGCCCGTGTATGACCGATGGCTGAACGAGCACGAAGATAGGCACGGAGCGTTAGTCACCGCTATTAACCTCTCTCAGTACCAAACCAGGAAAAGCACATGACTTAGTACACGTTTCATGCTCCTATGGTGATGAGAGGGTTATACGCGAGGTCTGGGTTTATATCTACGGCTGATTAGTGAGGTCTATGCGGGTTAACCCTTATGTACCAGACGGAGCAATGCTCAGTGAGATTTGTGTAAGTACACTATACAGCTCAAAGGAGTTGGCATCGGGGAAAGGGAAGAAAGGGAAGGAGCCGCAGTTTTAAACCATAGTATATTTTGTCCAGTTCAGCATGAAACATGACGCTTTAACCTAAAAAACATCGTGTTTCATGCTGAACTGGACAAAGTTTACCGCGGCTCAAAGCTGCGGCTCCTTCCCTTTCTTCCCTTTCCCTTTACCCGATGCCAATTCCTTTGAGCTGTAGTGTGTTACTGATGGGGAAACATTGCAGGGACACGTAACAGGTTGAAGCGGCAGTTTTCCTTCTTCTGAAGAGCTGTATGGGGGGGGGGGGGTGGGGGGGGGGCCCTGCGAAGTTATCTTGTTGTTACATTATGTTCTTTCTTTTTGTGTTAACGACCATGCATGCTCTATTCAGAGACGGGCACATCTTCACAACAATAATACAGTTTAAACATGTATGACAATACAAATGCAAATACGGGCATGACAATGGATATATGTTGAATAGCTCATCTCAGCAGTCCCAAAACTGAACAAATGTACTTCCAGGGGGCCTTTGTTGTGAAATCGATTATCTTGTATCAATAACCAGATAGCGTTTTGCTATTGTCATTGGAAACTAGGAATAATGTGATTTTTTTTCTGGATGTTTATCACCTATATACTTAATATTCAAACCCTTTATCCCGTGATGAAGAGGTGCAGTGTGTACATGAGTTCGTAATTTCAACCAGGAACCAGGAATCGATATACCTTCAAAGGACATTTTAAGTCGACCCCCCCCCCCTCCCCAAATACAAATAAAACAAGTGTTTTCAAGCAACAGACGGTTGTTAGACAAACTTCAGTTAATTCAGTCTATGCAGTTTCGCATTTGCCGTAGCGTAACTATATGTTCTGAAAGTCGCATTGCTGCTTAAATTTGATAACATGCTGATTTTAAAGGCTTTCAGTGAGATATTCTCCCACGAATGATGCTCTCAAATATCACAAAGCATCACCCATTCTTGCACAGAATCAATAATGAAGATACTGAGGCGAAGCTATTTTGTATAAAAAGGCCTACTGCCTTAATATTATTAAGGCAGTAGGCCTTTCTTGGCTTGGTTCTCAGAGAGCTAAGTGTAATCATTATAAAATGGTCATATATGGGGAATCAGAACAAAAACCGTCTCGCTCATTTTGCTATTTATGTGCGAACGTCTTAAGTGTTATGAACTGGGACCACAGATATCGATAGATGTGATCGGTTTGTGCACCATCAAGTGACAGAGCACTAGAACCGTCCCATCTGCAAAAGATGAAGCCAGGGAAAGATTATGAGACAATTGTAAGTATTTTGGAATATGTCAAAAATTGCGAGTATGTTTTGTGAAATAATTTTGAACAATCCTGCAACGAGAAACGATCAGAGTTATGTTGTGTGTAGACACATAAATTGACTCTCAAAAATAGACGAGAGACGACGTGTGATTAAAATAACTGCTCAATTGCTTTTTAATTGTGCTGGATTCCGTTACATTTCCGTTCTCGCTTCCATCTGGTTTCCTCTAGAAATATAATGTATGTCTCTGTAATATAAACCAATAATGCTCAAACACAGGCGGTTATTACATATTTGCATGATTAGTTTTCGATCTTAATAAATTATGTAAAATCACAATACATGTATGCAATTATTTAAAGTTTCAATTCATTGGCCAATATTTCCACTCCATATATTGTCATGTCGTAATAAAACAATGGAATATTTACAATTCCATAATTTTACGTATCAAATGAACCCATTGAATTGGCGATTACAGAGATTCGAGAGGGGCGTCTCCACAATATGATATGATCATATTGATCATATAATCATAGCATATGATTACACGTTGTATAGTAGAACACGCCACGACCGTTGTCCAGTGTGTTACTCTGTCATTCACATCGGGTATGGTGTTCTGAAAATGAACTGAAGTTTTGACTTAAATTTCGACCCACGTCCCTACGATCCGTACGTGTAATTGGCTTATCACACTGATTTTGCCTTAAAACAGTTCAGAATACCAACTGTCAGAATCTGATTACTGATGTGCTTTACTTTCACAAATCACACGGTGAACGATTGTATGGATGAATTGAGCGTTTCGCCATAATGCTCACCGTGGGTCCTTCGAACTTAGGTCACCCATGAAAACCAACAACACAGATCCTTTGTGCTGAAACGTCGTCCAGCAAGCTCGTTATCATAACGGTCTCCGTGCGAGCGTCGGGAGAAAAAAAAATCGCGATTGAATTACCAACAGCCTTTCCTTTTTCCATCATCTTCCACCTTCCCCTCTGCCTCTTTCTTTCTTCTGCCTGGCTCGTCGGCGGTTGTCCGAATGGAGGGCAGGGGGCCCGGGGAATGTAGGTCATTGCCCGGGGTCGGTGACAGGTCAGGGCACGCCTCCCCCGCTAACAACCCGTGCAGAGGTTTTTATGAATGAAATTCAAGGTAAAAAAAAAGTAGAATTGTGCTATGTTTATTCCCGCGCTCGCTTTGTGGACTAGTTTAGAGCGCCAGCCTTTTTCTGGCTTCAGCACGAAACTACTCGTAGTGTTGAAAAGGCGGACGGCCCACAATGTGGAGGATTGGGGAGGTAAGGATTCGAGCGTTTTGATCGCCTGCGTGGTGAGACTAAAATCTGAGATTGAATTACCGTATACCAGTAGCGGTAAGGACACGTTTGGAGCATTGGAAAGCTGAGATTGCATTACCGTATACCAGCAGCGGTAAGGACACGTTTGGAGCATTGGATAACCTTTGTGTCACTCATGTTGCCGAGCAAGTTCACGACAAAGCACTACAATAACATCGCATGTAACCATGAGCTCCGGTGGATATCCGCACGGCGACTGTACTGCATCATGCTGGCACCGGTCGCAGTCAACGCACTAAATCGTGATGCTCTAGCACTTAGTAGTACTTTTAAACGTTATCGTATCCCAGTGCCCTACAAAACTTTGACAAATAGACGTGGGATTGTTGGTGAAAGTGTTGCTAAATGCGACAGTTGGAACATAAAACTATCAGATCACACCATCGAAATGAAAGTATAGGCAGTAACACCCAGCGGCGGAACACACATAATATTATAATCTTGTGTTGGGGGCGCTTGAATAGATACCACATGGATCAATGGATACCACACCCCTATACCCCTCCTCCTTCATTAATAATTGAAATAATGTCTTGTTCCTACATCCTTCATCTGTCAGTCGTGTCCAGTTCGCACCATTTAGTCCTGGGACATGATCGCACCAGGGCAATACGATTTTGCTCCAGCTTTATGCCTAACCTGCAAGCAGGCCCGCCCCCCCCCCATCCCCCCCCCCCCCGTTCGCTTTGTCTTGTAGGGTCACAAGCAGTGCCCCCTCTTTTAATTTCTTGACCTCCAACCCCTAAAGTGAGAAACGCTTTTTGTCGCGGCATTTTCACAGGCACTAACAAATCAATAGCTTAATAGCGACCAGAGAGGGTGCCGAGTAGATTCAACTTCCACGCGTGGACCATGCGTGGACAAAGGAACCGCTCTACGTAAAGAACGGCGAGTCATGAAACATTGTTGGTTGTGGCCTTTGACCTCAGGGCATGCAGCCGCCATCTTCCCATTGTTACGATTGTCGCTTTCAAAAATCAATTTTGGACCGTGGCATTATAAACAGGTTTCTATAAACGGACCCCCACGGTTACACTTTCAATTCGGACTAATACAATGTAAAGAACTAGGACTGGTCTGTAGAGACGGTGATCGCATAGCCTTGGGTATATCAAATTAGCACAACTGATCATGTGACTGTCGTGTCGTTGGGCAATAGATCTAGGTCTTCTCCATTCGGGTCATCCAAATGGTCAACCATCCATCCAAGTCTATGATACGATAACTAGGTTTGTTACGCTGTCACTGTTCAAGATATGTGTCCGTGTGTCAGCTGAGATATGTGGCTGTTTTATTTCCCTGCGCGCACAGCTATTACCAATGACCCTCGTAGAATGATTAAAACTTAGGGATAGGTCGGAGAAACTTTGATTTTCAAGTGGTTCAAGAGGTTCAAGTGGTGTATTAGCAAGGTGTATTAGCAGTAAACGCATTTAATTGGAAATAAAGCGATGTATTCCAGTAATTATTCGTGTCTTGACTGAAACTGCTGCTGTCATGATAAAGGACTTCAAATAAAAAAAAACATCTCTCCATTTTGTCACTCTTTCCTTCCCTTTTTAGCCCAGAAAAGGGTAAAATAGCATTTATTAGCACACTCTAATCATGGAAACATTAAAAAAAAATATTGAAGGAGGTGCGGGCGACCAAGGACAGAGTCAAATAAAGTCGATGGACAAAGAAAACTCACCTTTATGTTGCATTGGTTAAGTATCACCTTCGATTTTCTTTCCTAGCTCTTCTCATTGTATCTTAATTTTGCTGACCAAATATGGGTATTTTCCCATTTGTGCGTGCTTCCTTGATGCATGGTCTCCGCTAATTGCATGGTCTCCTCTTACAGCCGCTAGCCTAGGTAGAGGATACTAATGTGGTTTATAATGATCGATGTGTGTTTTACAGAATGAGCCCCTTTTAGAGCAGTGCAGGTATTTGTTTGTATTTTGACAAACGGAATGAAGGGTTGTTATTGATTAAAATTTACACTAGCTTAACACTGGTTCGTAACTGTCTGTAGTATTGCCCTGTTCAACGTGTATTCGTGATGTATGAATAAATTAGATACATTGTAACGGTGGTTTACGTGTACTAAAACTTCCAAATAACACAACAATTTTATGATTAATCTAATGTCATTGATCTTGTCCTCAGAACCACTTTTGCATTATGATGTATTGAGTTTGTCCACATAATAATTACCGAATTATTGAAGTCACCCACTTTTGATATTCTGTGATGAAAATCAATGATGTTGTGGCAGCATTAGATAATTTATCCCCATTAACTTTACGTTTAGTACGCGGTCAAAGTTAAACTGCTGTTGTAAATTCGGGCCTATGTCTGTGAAGTAGATCTTCAAGTACATTACAAGCTGTCGATGGTGACCTCAATACTTGACTTACTGACCTAGATGCATATCAACCATGTATCGGACCAGGCAGAGAAAACGTCGGATCGTCGCCCCCCATATGTATGCGAATGGGTTTAAAGTGTGTGTGTGTGTGTGTATGTGTGTGTGTGTGTTTATGTGTGCGTGTGTGTGTGCATGTGTGTGTATATATATATATATATATATATATATATGTGTGTGTGTGTGTGTGTGTGTCTGCGTGTGTGTTTGTGTGTGTATGTATGAATGTGTGTATATGTGTGTGTATGTGTGTGTGTGTGTGTAAGAGGTATGTACCTGAACATTAGTATTATTATTGGAATAAAATAGACCCTGATTAACTTAAATGGAAGTAAGTTCAAAGGTGCATGAACAATGCAATACTGTACTCCTTGCCACTCTCCCAAATCACGTGGTTGTTTTGCAAGAATACACTGGATTGAAATAAATAACACTCTTTATACAGTAACAAAGACATGATATAACAGCGACATTTGTTGAAAGCAAAAATTATGTTAATGTTAACATATTTCAAGAATAAAGGCTTTAAAAGACACAATGGTTATCAAGATTTAGTCGCATGCACGGGGGCGCCATTAACCACTAATATTATTGATCATTCAAAGTAAGGAGGCGTTTGGACGCATTTCTTTTCAAAAAGGCATTCTTACATTAGGCCGAACATGTTTGAAAGCATTACTACATACAGTATTTTCACAGACACAGACAGACACATACATTTAAACACACACACACACACACGCTTCCCAACCAAGCGAAATCGCTACTGGGTCGGTCTGGTCACGTGATCCTTTCCGTCATGTCCGCAGCAGACAGCAAGAAGTGCACATGGCCCGCGGACGCCTGGCAGACATCGTCATGTGCTCGTAATTTGTTATCGCCGCAGGTAACGACCCGTGATAAGAAACAAATCAGCGTCATCAGTATAATGAGAAGACGCGTGCTCCACCGGGAATCAGCTTTTCTCAGTCTCAGTCCCCTCTCCCCTCAGTTCATAATTATAAAAATTATAATGGAATATTCCATGCTCAACCGATAAAGACACAGCAAAGCTCCTCCGGGAATCAGCTTTTCTTAGTCCCCCTCTCCCTCACTTCATAATTATAAAAAATGGAAAACGTACTCCACGCTCCCCTGATGGTGCGGTCGTAAACACATTCGATGACGCTACATTGTACTTACGGCGGACGATGTTCGCTTTTTATTCATTAATTTTTATGCCTTTGCAATGCAGTTGCCGGATGGCATTGTTTGCTCATATTACCTGATTACGTATCCGATCACGTTGTCTTGTCCTGGTACTGCGCGACATCGATATGTCTATGGCATGTATGTCACTATTTTTCCTTGCTCTACCATGGGTGCATAGTTGAAAAGGAAAATTGTTATTTCATAAGACTACCATGACAACAGAAATGTCATGACGTTGATAATGTAATAACGGTAGTAGGACTACCGGAAAGCATTGCTAAGTCTTTGAATTCTGAAATGAAAATCTAAGTATGCAATACAATGTAGATGTTATTTTATTTCATATGGTAATTAAAATGCGACTTCATATTATATCAACTGTGGGGGGATGCGTAACAACCCCGAGTTTCGTAACCATTTTATTCCCATGCACAACTGCCCTCAGTCTGTAATCGTTGACCTAACAAAAGTAAGCACGTTTTCGCTATAAAGACCGGTTGTCCTCAGATATTGTTGATTTAGGAAGGAACGTGTCTAGCACTGCAGTTTACCAGCTGTAGACACTACTAGTTACCAGGGACCGACTTTATTTTCTATTCACGTCTTGTTTTCTGTACGTCTTGTTTCATGATGGCGACCACAGACCAACCACCGGAAGTTCTCCAAGAGCAGGAACCCTCGACGTCAACCATGGTGGTGGAGACCAAACAACCTTCTGCGGCAATGGCCAAGGAGATGGAGAGCAAGGAGCTCCTGGCGA
The DNA here is from genome assembly GCA_963669155.1 of Arbacia lixula. Taxonomy (NCBI): domain Eukaryota; kingdom Metazoa; phylum Echinodermata; class Echinoidea; order Arbacioida; family Arbaciidae; genus Arbacia; species Arbacia lixula. Next base: position 27,017,401 of record OZ022577.1, on the reverse strand, counting down.
CTAATGTGGAGAAGGATGGCTCCGGGAAGAAGACCCGCGGGACCTGGTCGAGCCAGCTGGACTTTCTCCTGGCTCTCATCGGGGCATCTGTCGGCCTGGGGAACGTCTGGCGGTTCCCCTACCTGTGCTACAAGAATGGAGGAGGTGAGTGGGGCGTGTACCAGTCATTCCTTATTATTAAAAATCAATAAGCGTATTTGGGATCTCTTTAATTTTTCATTATGTTCGTAATGAGGCACACACAAATCATTCGTCACATTCGATTAAATGTACCTGCAAACTTAAAACATAGCGATGTATTTCCAGCCGAGTTGCACGAGTTCTAGCCACGTTAAACAACGGGAAAGGAAAGTAACCTTCACCCGAATCATGCAGACTGTCTCTTGTAATTAGGCGCCGTCTACTGGTGTTGTTTTCACGAAACGATTACAACTGTAACTTCGCCTCTAAATTGGTAACCGCTATATGAGCTTCAACGCTGCATGCCATAATTTGCAGCACCATGTATATTCATACCGTAGGAGGTATTTGGGCAACGCAACAAGGTGTCGTGGGTACACGAATATTCATATTGTGGCGGGCATGGCATGGACCGCGGAAAACCTCAACCGATTTAGAGAAAACCATCCGTAGTATTGGTAAACACCGAGGAGCTTACAAACTAATGAGCAGGCAATTGTTCCGAGACCAGTTAATCCCAAAGAAAAAGGGATGCCTCCATTGTCTGTACCTTGTTTGCGTGTATAATTACTGCAGCGGTTGCACGCCACTATTGTAGTTTTGTAATCGAATAATTTGAAAAGCGCGATGGCAATCGATTGCTGTGATCGTGATTTGTGAATTAATTTTTGTCTGAATACTTTACGATTATTCATTTCTCCAAACTGATTAAGACTTCTCATTTATGTACCGAGTCTTACCTCAATGGTTTACAGAGAAAGTGAGGTCATGATTTCAGACTCCAAATAATTGGAATCTCAGCTATGAAATTATAAGTCATACGAACCTATTAGAATTAATATGAATAAATTCATGCTGGAGCATATTCCATTCCCATTTACGAGCATCTACATAGATTGTTGCTGTTGTTTTGAGAACATTCTTTTCGATATGTCTGGCTATTTGAAGTTCCTTATTCTTAGACATTGTGTCGCAAATAACAGGAAGGACATGAATTTCAATGCAGTCGTACGAGATGGTATCAAAAGCGATGCAAGGGAAGCAGGGCTGATGTTAAATAGCATTTGATTAATTGCGAATCGATGCCATAATTCAAAGAGAATAACATTTCAATAATTCATACAATGTGTTCTCGCTGTAATTGCTCTCAACCACATCCATTCTCACATTTCCCATATGATACATCCTGTGGAAAACCGATATGCCGTATTTTCATGGATTTACTTCCACATTTCTCGTCAGGGCCTTGTGTAGCCTAGATTCTAGGCTGTGGGGTATGCTTGTTTTATGATGTACTGTCACATCCACAGCGAAACCTGGAGAAGCTTGACTTCCAGGCGGTGTTTCTTAACCAAACTATTCAATAATGGGTCTGGCTGCAGTAGACTAATCATTTTGTAATCCTTTTCTGGACGTACTGACAAAGGAGGAAAATTATTAGGTGATTAATCGTGTGGTCGTTTTCTTCGATATTCGTACCATTCCAAACGAGATAAACGACGATGATTGATATATGTATAAAATTGGCCTTGGATGCAAGAAATAGTTTATACTTAAACCCACGTATCCACTTCCTGTCAATGTATATCGATTGCTTTTTATTAATTTATTGGTTTATGCACACGTAGGGGCGTAGATCTAGGGTATCTTTGCATGATCACCATAAACGACAATAAACGGGTGTAAACGAATTAAACAAAATGCTGCCCGTCTTATCTATCCTAAGTCTATATACCATGACCTTATCTTTAAGTAATCAGTACAGATGCAAAACATATTACAACAAATCTGATACAGTATCTATTGTTCGGAGTGTGTGTGTGTGTGTGTGTGTGTGTGTGTGCGTTTTGTGTGTGAACCGGGGAGATGTGAGTTTACTTCTCCACATGAAAACCAGGAGAGGTTTCTTTTACTGAATGACAATTTGAATGGCTAGGGCCGCTGAAAAGAATACTGGGATGTTATGATCGACATTCTAATGAAGTTCAAGACTTGCCTCCGTTCATGGTTCGTTTACAAAGCCTGAAATAAAGTCCACCCCATCACGTGACGTTAGAATTGTACCAGGAATCCTTGATTCTATGTATATTTTGCGGACTATTCGACTCTGGAACCAACAACAGCACTGCTAGAAATGACATGCCTCCAACCACCCCCCCCCCCTCCCCCATACACACACACACACACACACACACAAACAAACACACAAACACACATAACACATAAAAGAACATGTAAAAAGATCAGAAAATACATACCATAAAATATAAATGATGGTTCATAAATACTGCGAAGCAAATAGACAGTGCAAGTAAATCACCTTGAAACAAACCTCCTTGAACCCTTACATTATCACGCCTTGAAAACCGTACTGGCTTTCTTCATATCTTCATGCCAATTGTAATGATAGAGTGAACCCTTTCATTACCACGTCTTAAAAAACCCTGTTGGCTTTCTCCACACCTTCATTCCAATTTTAGTGAGAGAGTTAGTCGTGTACTGGAACTGTACGTTTGGACTCAAAATCCTGCGGAAATATTCCATCTCCGTCCTTAAATTTTGAAAGTTGGCGATGTGCGCAAAAAATAGAAGTTTATCATGAGAACAACCAGGATTTTCTTGTCTACTGGATCCATCATGTCCATGATTCATGGCTCATCTTGAGGACATACATACTCGAGAGTCGTTTATATTCTAATCGTAACTCTTTATTTGCCAGGTGTGCATTTTGTCACCAATGATGTAAATAGTACAAATCGTATTGAGCAGCATTTTATCTAGCACAGGAAGGGAAACTTCATCGAATGAAAGGGCCGTGGGACTCTACGAATTGAGACCCGATAGAAACTGACTCGCAACGATTTCTAATAGTCTTCTTTATGGATTATGCTTTCATTTCTCTTGAAAAACCTAACGAATGGTTTATGAAAAAGCATTCACACGGAGTAACACGGAAGGTCTTTCATCATGTAACGCTCGAAGGAAACTGATAATCTGTGCAAATAGTTGATGCCATCTTTAAAGTTCCTTTATTTCCCTCTGTCTTCCGGTGGCACTTCCCTCAAGGTTAATGTCTACTTCAACCGGAATTATTTAGAGTCAATTAGAAGTGACTTGAATGTATGTTCAAAATAAGTATTGACGTAGACGCGAGGATGTGAAAACGTGGACTCCACTATGTACCTTCAATTCAATTCAATTCAAAATGATTTTATTTTCCAAATCTTTAAAAAATACATAATGTACAATGTATATACAAGATAGAAATCCATAATCGATAAGATTCATTGATAAGGAAAAAAGGAAACAAGCAGAAAGCAAAGCTTGTAAGTAACGTTGTTCCCTTTTTCATAAATATATATATAGACATTTAATATGGATAATACAAATTAATAGTTAATAAAACACAAAGCAATACAAAAGTAATACAATAACAATTAAACTAGGGGAGCAACCACGAGGGGGGGGGGGGTGCAGAATAAAATGAGTACATGTAGTTAAGCAAGTAGTTTAGTGATTATATCCGGATAGTAGGTTAAGTTTCATTTTATATTTTAATGAACTGAGACTATTGTACGTTGAAATGGTATTGTTTAGAGAGTTCCATATTCTAGGTCCCTGATGTCTAATTAATTTTAACGACCTTTCATTTAGTGCTTTAGAGTAATGCAGTTTTGAACTAGATCGGGTATCATAAGAATGTACATGCATATTAAATTGGAAAAACGAAGAAATGTTACGGGGTAATATTGCACTTTTATTTTTAAACATAATTAGGGCAATTTGATAAATATGTATGTCAAATACATTGAGTGTTTTCAGTCTGAAAAATAATGGTTGAGTGTGGGCCAAAAAGTGAGACGATGTACAAATTCTTAAAGCTTTTTTTTGAAGCTTTAATATGGGGTCCAACTTAGTCGAGCCCGTGGACGCCCAAGTGGTATTACAGTATTGAAGATACGGTAAAATCAGTGAATTATATAGCAAAAATAATTGTTTTTCAGGTAAGACAGGTCGTAATTTTATCAATATTCCTATACATTTAGATATTTTGTTACAAATTTCAGATCTATGTTTATTAAAATTGATTTGATCATCGAGGGTAATACCAAGGAACTTAACATGTTTAGACAAAGTAAGACGAGTGCCATTCATTATAATATTCACAGCATTTAAGTTATGTAAAATGTGTTGATTTTTTGAAAAGTATACACAATTTGTTTTTTCGCAATTTACAATAAGTTCATTTGCTTTGAACCAGTCATTGATTTTTTCAAGTTCATAATTAGTGGTATCTATTAAATTCAAAAGATTATAATCAGATGCAAGAATGGTGGTGTCGTCGGCAAATAATATCATTTCAAAAAAATTGGATACATTGCATAAATCATTTATATATAATAAAAAAATCAATGGGCCTAAAATTGAACCTTGAGGAATTCCTGAAGTTATATTTAAAAAGGAGGAAGTATGATTATTATAATAGGTACATTGGGTACGTTTTGTTAGATAACTGCGAAACCACTGTAATTGAATACCCCTAATACCAAATCTACTCAATTTATACAACAAAATGTCATGGTTAATCAAGTCAAATGCCTTTGACAAATCTAAAAATATTCCAAATGTGTGGAGACCCTTATCCATTTTTCCAATTAATCGATCATGTAAATCAATAACTGCAAAATCACATGAAAAGTTGGGTCTAAAACCATACTGACAGTCGTTTAATAAAGAGTATTGATTAAGGTGGTTAAAAAGCCTTATGTGAACTAATTTTTCCAATATTTTCGAAAAGCATGGTAACAAAGATATAGGTCTATAATTGGTTGCTAATAAACAAATGTTTGTGACAATTAATAGTCAATTACTTTCCATTCAATTTATATGTAGTGGTACATGTTTGGTATAATAAAAAAATTAAAGAATGGAAGATAAAGCAGGAAAGAAGTAACATGTTGCTACAGTGACTTCAAGTCTTCACTGCATGTAATTACATGCTTCTTGTCAGCATTTGTTGATTGCACAAAAATCCGACCATCAAGAGTCCATGCAGATTTGACCTTGTCATGTTTTTGAGCTGTGTTTAACAGTTGTAGAGTCTTTGAAGTCAAGTCTTCATGGATCGAGATTCCTGATCCCTTTAGCTGTCTACGATTCAGGATCAACTGTTGTCGCACACGATATGAACATAACTTGACGATGATCCCACGATGTTTCACTTTCTCATTAGGTTTCCTAACTTCATTCTTCTCAGGCTTCCCTCCAACACGATGACTACGATCGATGTCGGTGGTCTTTAGGTCGATCTTCATGCTCTTCGCAACATCACATATGAGCTGATCAGTGTTTTCTCCTTGTTCCTCTGCGATGCCAAAGACACGGATGCAATTTCTTCTAGAGTACTGTTCTAGCTGATTCACCGAGTTGTTGAGTGCAGTAATGGTGTTGCATTTCCTTTCCAGAGAAGATTCGAGGGCGAAGATTTTACCATCTTTCTTGTCGTTCTCATTTTGTAGATCAAATAGTGAGGACTCTAGTTTATCACATCTTGATGTAAGCCCAGAGCTGATATTGTTGATTTGGGATTGCATGTCTGCATATAGTTTGTTGGTTATTTTCATTGACGATTGAATGCTTTCCATAAGTTGCTCATTCTTATTAACTTTGGCTAAAATTTCATCAATTTTCTTTTCTACAGCAGTAGAAATCCCGCTAATGAAGTCAGGACTTTCCATTAACTCCTTTAACTCCATTAACTCCTTTACTATCCTGATTGACATATCCAGCGCTTCTCTTCCTATTTCCTTGGATGTTATGGTCTTTTTGTCAATATTTCTAAAACCCTTTTGATTATGTTCATTGGATAAAAAAAAGACATATTTATCGACCAAAGAAATATTAGTTTTTATAGAATACAAGAAAATACGACAAAATTCCTGATATCAGTCCTTCGCGACATCCGTCTTGAACCATTTTGAATAAGTAAATTTGCTCAATGGTGAGCGCTCCACATCACCCTACATATCATTACATACACCGTAGATGAATGATCAATAGAGAAAAAAATTGCACCATGAAATGACTTGCGAAACCTTTAAACTCATCTTAAGGAGGGATTGTGGGACGGGAAAGGTCTAACTCGGAATATCATTGGTGGAGATCTGTATTCATGTGCCAGAATAAAGTTTCGAAAATATCTCATTTTCAAATTCCTGCTGATTTTTTCGCTGGTCACGCTGGTTATCATATAATCATCATGACCTTTCCGTCTTCTCTCATTCGTCTAGGGGCCTTCCTGATCCCATACTTCATCTGCCTGTTCCTGGGAGGGATTCCCCAGCTGATTCTGGAGATCGGGCTGGGCCAGTGGACCAACCAGGCTGCCGTGACGGCATGGGACATCTGTCCGATCTTCAAGGGTAAGTCAGCCACCTCTTGAGGCTCGAGTGAACCTCTCACGCTCACTGTGATGTCCAAGCTTGTCCTGCTTGCTACATTGACAGCCTTTTGTAGTTGCGTAAACCGTTTCTCCTCTTATTGAAACTTCAGCTGCGTGTAGTACTTTTTTTCTCGCTTTGTCGCGCCATTTTGTAAATGTTCGTTTGTATATATAGCGTAATTTATGCCTCCGCCACGAAGTGGCCGGAGGCATTATGTTTTCGGGTTGTCCGTCCGTCCGTCCGTCCGTCCGTCCGTCCCGAATCCGTTTCGGCAATATCTTGAGAACCGTGAACCAGATTTGCTTCAAACTTGGTACATGTGTGTATTGCATAAAACCAATGAAGTGTGTAAAATGAGGGTCAAATCTGATTGAGGTCAAAGGTCAAAGGTCATTGAACATTGTGAAAAATTGCCCAAAATTGACCTTTTTCACATTAAATCCAAATCCAAGGATACATTTCTCATCAAACATGGCACAAAGATGGAACACTACTTGGCGGTAGACTGGTGAAATTTTGGGTAAAATTCCTGAAAGGTTAGAGGTCAAAGGTCAATGAACTTTGTGAAAAATTGCAAAAATTTGACCTTTTTCACAATAAATCCAAGTCCAAGGATGTAGTTCTCATTAAACATGGTACACGGATGGATCACTACTTGGGGATAGACTGATGAAATTTTTGGTAAAATTCCTGAAAGGTCAGAGGTCAAAGGTCAATGAACTTTGCCATAGTTGGCTAAAAACTGCCCCAAACTTTATATTTTTCACACTAAATTCAAATCCAATGGTACATTACCAACTAAACATGGTGCAAAGATGGATCACTACTTGGGGCTAGACTGTTGACATTTTTGGTGAAATTTCTCAAAGGTCAGAGGTCAAAGGTCAACGCACTTTTCCAAAATTGGCTGTTTTTTGCATTGAATCCAAATCTAAGGATTCAATTCAAACAAACATGGTACAGAGATGTGTCACTTCATGAAGGTAGACTGGTGAAAGTTTGGGTAAAATTCCTGAATGGTCAGAGGTCAAAGGTTTATGAATTGCCCCCAAATTCATACTTCTCACAATAAATCCCAATCCAATTATGCATTTCAAGAAAACATGGTACAAGAATCACAAGGATACAAGGATGGATTTAGACAGACTGGTTAGATTGGAAGTCAAAGAAGTAAGAGATCAAAGGTCAAATGAACATTGCCAAACTTCGCTAAACATGGAAAACAGAATAAATGGTATTTTCATTTCACATAGGAATTCACTGGAACATTCCCAACCAAACAAACAGATTTTCTGAAAATAATCTCAATAGAGCTAGCAAAGAGGCGGAGGCATATTTATCGACTGCATGGCAGTCGAAATGCTCTAGTTGGAGAATGTGAACAGAATGTCATACATTGAGGTACAAGGTATTTCTTTATTACCCTTGTGCTTACTATGAATACGGACCGATTCATATACCAACAATGAATGTGTATTCATTTATGTACAGAACAATTTAGTACATCACTGTTACATTGAGGAGCAGGAGTATTTATTTGTTAGTAGTTCTACTACTATCATCAACATTGCCATGATTGCTGACACTAATATTAATTTCAGGATCAAAACACACATCCAATACATGGAACCGTTGTGCAATCAACGAGGAATTATCGAGATAGTAATTGGCATTCCTAATCAGCCACGGGGTCCTTTTTGTTACGGCTGGGGCTGAGATGATCAGGGCTCATTATGCGAGATAGATCATGCTATAGCATGACGTCCATACCGATGTCATCAAGCACATCATCATTCGAATTATCGTGATATTCTCTACTGTGGAACCTGTGTGTTTTTATAAGATGTCATTGTGTCTGTGTCATTGTGTCTGTGTCTAATTCAGTATTCGCCTATTTCGTATTTACCCGCTATGTGCCAAAAAAGCTACTGCTGTATGGGAATTGCGTGACTTACTAGTGCAAAAATGGATCACTTTAGTCTAGTAGTCTATCAACCATACAAGGTTTTCAGAAACAACACATTAACTCAGTAGATATGTTTTACATTTGGCGATGAAAAGTTCTAAAAGTCGGCAAAAATAGGGGCAGCTTTGCTTTCGTTCCTGCCACTACCTTACTGACAAGAGCTTTTATTGGGTGCCTAATCTTCATGACGTGTACATTCCAAACAACGTGAGCGTTTAATGGCCAGTGGCCGATAAATGAACCTCAGAGCTAACTCTATATACGGACGACCTGAGAAGTTTGGCGGTGGAGCGAAACCAAAGGTCAAGGACGAAGGAACAAAAAGCATTTTCTTTTTAGACTGGTGTAACATTAGCTTAAACTAGTAGGTTTTATATCTTTTATTTGAGAACTAGTGAAAACTGGTAGCAGTAGTATCATCTGCGATAGGGAGTTATATAGCTATTCGCGAAGCGCCTGAGGAATACCTGGTGGTGTTTTTATCCATCACGTGATGGCGCATGGACGCCTTCGGCATGCTCGGGGGAGAACAACCTCGGCATAAGAGTCCAATCGGCTATCATAAAGTCTGCTCAAGGATGCTGAGATGTTTGTTTTCCTCAGAGATTCTTCCTATTAGATCGTTTATCCCCACAAGGTACTAAATAAATTAAGTAAACTGGAGAGAATGAAAAGTAAGATTTGATTTCCCCATGGGTAGAGTGGATGCGGAGTGATTTGCGGGGGATGACAACGTGTGGTCATGAAAGTGCACCCTTCTGCAGTCACCTGCCCGACGGACCATTCAGGCAAAGAAACATGTCCTCATTGAGATGTGTAATAGTACCGATAGATGTGTTTAACTCTCTCAGAACGAAGTCATAAACAGACTATTCACCTTGTACATACCCGTGTCCCCGACGTAATGACAGTGTTAAAGCGAAACGACATGTACGAGGGAGATAAAGAGGAGTATGTAGCATGGAACAGAGAACAAAAAGCAAGCGCACCTAGATAAATGCTCGAGGGGTGGCCGTGACAAAACATCTCTAGACCCTGTAACAATCTCGTTGCACCGTCCATGCCTTTGGGAGCGAAGTGTCGCATGAATGTTTATTTTTTAACGAGTGCATCGCGATGTACTCTCGACAACATTCAGAGACACTCAATGAATGGATCGGTTGATGTAATTACCTGACGAGTAAGCACAAAGAGACAAGCAATCATGTTCCAACCAGTTTGTTGTTGTAATCTATAAAATAAAATTTGTTTCTTGATGCGTCTATGAGACCTGCGAATGCCCCACACAGGCTTTCGATGATGTCATTAGCTACATGATGTAGAAATAGCGGGAAAGTAGGTGATTTCCCTGGCGGATTTCTCTGAAGAATGATGTGGTGCGAAGACGGGAGGAGAGGAGCGGGTAATGATGGCCTAAGGTTACGAGAGGGCACTCCCAAAGGCATTGCGCTCACTTAGCTGGTGTTAGGACATGATGGAAGAATTTTAGAGTACATTGCGGTTTGTCATTTCGTTTAGCCTTCCGTGAGGTCCCCATCGATTTCCTTTACTAAGAGTGACAGATATACAGACGCGCACACACTCGCACACATACACAAATACACACACACACACACACACACATATATATATATATATATATATATATATATATATATATATATGGGGAGAGACGCACGCACGCATAGAGATTGATTTTTTTTTTTAATTATGTTTTTATTGAAGAATCATCGAGGATCACAATATATACAAACAATTTTTACATGATTAGAAAACAAAATCAATAAGGCAGAATAACAGCAAAATGGTGCATTGATCAAAAGTGAAGTTCCGAGACAGAAAAGGATGGCCAGTGATACAGACCTTAGTTTACAAACCTCCAGAAAGTCACTATTTCACTGACATCGAAGACCTACAAAAAACAGGTAAACAACGCGCAGCTATGGCCGGAATAAACAAAGTCGAACGGCAGGGTGATTCATGTAAAAACACAACTTGCCTTCCACCGCCAACACCCAGGCACCCCCCCCCCCAACTGTCTCTCTCTCTCTCTCTCTCTCTCTCTCTCTCGCACTTTCCTTTTACAACCCCCCCCCCCCCCCCTCCGAGGCATTACATTTTTTTATCACTTCTAAGTACACCGATTGATTTTATTTTACAATATTTATTTTCCCTCGGACAAACATTAACAAAAAAAAATTGAACACTTTTGAATCCGATAAAAGCATTAGTCAACATCAATTTAATATATCGGAGAGTAATTCAAAATAGGATTCATTATTTTTTTGTCGCAGTTCTCTTTGGAAGAGCAGGTTTCGAGACTTAAAAGACCACTTTGGTTAAATGAAACGTGCAATAAAATTAAATGCTTGAATGTCAAACATGTTGTAGTTCGGTAATAATTAAATGGCAAATGTAATGCCTTTGCAATTTTGTATAATCTTCTGTATGAGTCACGATCCCCCAAATTCCCCATGCAATTGATCGCAACTTCACTTGAGATTGATATCAATCGTAATAGTGTAGGGGATTGGACATCTGATCGATTCTGATCAATTACAAGTATCTATAAGACAAGGCCCTGAATTGCCTTTCCCTACATCCAGGACTCGGTGGGGCTGGACTGTTCATCCAGTTCTTCCTGGACACCTACTACATCGTGATCATGGCGTGGTCTCTGTACTACATGTTCATGTCCTTCACGTCCAAGCTGCCGTACTCTCACTGCGAGAACGAGTGGAACACCCCCTGCTGCGTGGCCACTGGTGCCATGACGGGCGGTAACGACTCCATGACCACCGACATGATGACATACGCAGCAACGTTCTCCTCCAACTCTTCCCTGGTCGACGCTTGTCCGAACGGGACGACCACCTCTTCGACCGTTGAATTCTGGGAGTAAGTTACCTCACAGTGTTCATACCCCGTTTGTTTGATTCCTTAATTAGAAGGGAATGGAGCGTGAAAGTTAAAGAGAATGAGTGTGTGTTTTGTGTTTTTTTGGTTTGGTGATGTAGGGTACTAGGGTTGGACCTTTACGGCCACTCATCCCAAGTAGGACGATAGATTTGACTCTGGGTGTGATTTGCATGACCTCTACATTCTAATTAGATACTTGAAGCTCAGAATAAAGAAGAGGATTGTAAAGTGCTCTCTAATCTAAATTATAACTCTTAGTCGTTAATCCCAAATCAAATGGTGGTTGGTTGGTAAGTCCTTCCACGTCGTTTTTATTTCCTATAAAAGTCGATGTGCGACCTTGCCGATGGGCAGAGAAGTTAGAAAATGAGACATCGCTCCTTTCCTTGAATAACGCTCTCGTCAAGGTGCGTGGCCTGACGCTCGGTTACTTCGAGAAGGAAGTCGGCAGCACTGTTTTAATTCCTGTAATTTTCCTAAGAAGTTATTAAGTCCCCCTCAATCACCTCCTCGATAAGGACTTCCGAGCCTTGCAGATGTCCCCATCTTCATCTGAGTAGGGTGTGTCTGAGTGAACGAGTGCCCCCCTGAAACAAACACCACCAGTAGCTAAGTTTCAAATTGATTACGCACGTTAGAAAACAACCATCTCGATTGAAATTAACCCCATATCTAGCCGCAAGATCCTCCAGATTCATTTATCGGATGGTATCGAACACCTCGGCGGCATCAACTGGCAGCTTTTGCTCTGCATGTTCCTCGCCTGGTTTCTCTGCTATCTCTGCATTTGTAAAGGCGTCAAGACGTCGGGAAAGGTAAAAGTGGCGATGTGCAAGCTTGGTGGATGAAGGAAAGGCAAGCCGAAACAAGGACGATCGAAGCGACAGACAGGCCCCAAAACTTAAAAAGAAATTAAAGTAGAGGGGAAGGGCTGGGTACTAATTAGGGTCCTTGTAAGAGATGGGTCCGGGTGCTGGTATATGGGGGTTAAAGGGAGGTAAAGGGGAGAGGAGAAAATCCAATAAGTAGGGAATCAAATGGTAGGGAATGGGTATGGGAATTGGATAGGAGGACCGGGGAGAAGGAAACATCCAAGGGATCTGGTAGAGGATATTGGTAGGGGACAAAGAGGGGCTGATCTTATCCATACTGAAGTTTTCCAAAATAGGCATTTCAGGTGAGGCTTACGCGGGCTTAGAATTATGGTTTGGTATTGGGCAGGAATTGGAATGGATTGTTTTTAAGTTTTGAGAAAAAAATCTTGAATACAAGCAATTGGGAGTGGCTTTTGGGGGATTAGAGTTTAAAAAGCGTTGAGGCTTGCTTGTGAGATAGAGCTTTGTGTGAGGTGTGGAACCTTAACCCGAACAATCACGAATGAAATATGGTTTAACCAACTCAGGGATTGTTTGGGTTAAGAAATGTGGCTGTTTGTTGTAGCTAAGTGCTATAATATTGGACCGAAAAAGCAGTATTATATTTTGGATGATCTTTAAAACAAAGCCTTGTATTACAAATTGTGTGTTTCACCTGTACTCTATATATTCTCAAAGAGAACCAATGCAAGCTTGATTATTCCTGATCAAATTGAATGTTAAACAACAATTTAGCAAACAGCTCAGCTGTGAACAGCGGAATATACCGGAATCATACATGTTTTGATCAAACCTTGATGATTATTTGAATTTCTGAATAGTATCTTTTGAAATATACAGACTGTTTGAAAGCATCACAATTCACATATTCTTGATAATCTCTGGGGTAGTCTTCTGAATTAGTGAAAGTAAAAACTTGAAATTTGAAATTTGGGGAGTAGTGATAAAGTACTATTGTGATGGCAGTCCACGCAAAGAATGATGCTTGCAATGGTTACCACTTTCATCATTTCTGCTATCTATAGAGTGTGATTGCTAACTTAACATGACTCGAAGTGTGTCTGTTGAGCCTTAAGCCATCTTATCCCGAAATGAAAACCTATAAAATATATCACCACACGCAATAAGGGATCTGATGGTTTGAGGTAACAACAGTTTCTCTGGGGGCTACCATGAAGGTATAGGTGCGATATTGTGTCAAACTGGGTTCGGAGCTTCAAGACTTATAATGTTATATAACGGGTAATAATTCAACGAATGTAAAAACGACCGCGCTACTTCTCCGGACAACCTACTTCGCTGACGCCAGCCTGCAAGAGTGAAGCATTCGCCAGTTACGTCACTCACGATCAGTCTTCCAAGACATACAACACGCGACAGCTAATCGTCGGTTTATGCTCAAAATTCGAGGGATTTCTGTACACGTAGTTGTTTTATTTCCCCAGCACGTACACCTTTCTGTCTTCATCATCACGCACAATCAATGACCTCTCATTTCTCTCTATGCCTTGTTTTAGCGACTTTAACAGATGTCCGCAGTGTAACGTCCCAAACCAGGCACGTGAGTTGCCAGGGAAGTGTTACCATGCTCTTACCCCGATCAAGGTGACGTGTGTAATTATCTGATGTCACACTTGCCATTGACATAACTTGTACATGGATTGTCAAACCCCTGTGGTTAAACGGGAGGCGCCTCCCAAACAGTGTTTGTGTGTATGTGTATGTGTGTGTGTGTGTGTGTGTGTGTTTGTGTGTGCGTATACGTGTGTGTGTGTGTGTGTGTGTGTGTGATTTGGGGTAATGTCTGAACGATCGCCATTGTGCTGGGCGTTTGCGAATGGTATGCCGATGTGGTTTCTAAATGTTTTAGTCATGTACGGGAAGAGACGAGAACTTGGATGTACAATTTGTTGTCATTGATATGTATTTTTTGTAAATGTTCATGTACTCTTACGTTGTAAAGGTATTGTGGGTGCTTTAACGAAACCGACAGGTGTTATGCAGAAGTACAGCACACCATTTAAATGGTTTGTGTACCAAACTGAGCTTTAAAGATGGACTTCCGCTTTAATGATACGACCAAGTTGAAACAGACAAGCTATGCTTTAAAACAAGTGCGGCTTGCATATGCCCTCCTGTTGACCTTTTATGCTGTAGATTTAAAGCGCTTGGCGGTTTCATTGTACATTCATGATGCTCTTTCATCGGGGAATTCTCGTGTGAGGTACAGAACCCACATTGGTGGCTCACGTACGCGAGAATTCAGCTCTTGTATCACAATCAGAAATTGTAACTTGTAAATGGATTTTACTAACTGAGTCTTCCAATTGTATAGCAAGGGTGTATTTCGATCTACCATAGATTGTAAAACAGGTTTTGATGTAAATTCAATGTGAATGCATCAATTTGCACTTTAGTAGTAATATTTTTCCGAACCTTGTTAGTGGGCTAGAAATTAAAGAGGGACGATGATATGTATAACAATTCTACTTAGCAAGATCATTGTACTTGTGCATGAACGCTAGACAAGACGAATTGCTTTTAAGCACCGTCTTTCAGGAGTTATACATTCACGTTATTTCGAAAGACTGACAGAACAATGAATATGTCCATTACTTAAATGTCCATTTAATTGCATTGTGTAAATGTATACCATGGACTGGACAGTTGAACTTAGCTGCTTTATGTTTGTATAAAGACATGATTTTATGTAGTTGGTATATGGTAGTAGCTGGCATTGTTAAGTGTAGATAATTATTTAATGCGTTGTTCTTGTAAACATTGTGTAGACAACTCTGTAATAAGTCTAGGGTGTTATAAAGTAGATCTTACATTGTTAACGGTTATCACTCCGACATGACGTGTAAAGTCACTCTGAAAATGACCAATGTCGCACCTTCCTAACTAACCACCACCGCATAACACAACCACGCTAGTCTGCTATTCATACTGGTTATCGGGAACGTTAGATCTAACTTTGTGGGGATGGGGTGTACGTTTTGTTCCTCTCTCTCTACCAGGTGGTGTACTTCACGGCACCCTTCCCGTACATCCTCTTAACCATCCTGCTGATCCGAGCGGCTACTCTACCCAACGCCCTGGAGGGAATCATCTACTATCTCAAGCCGGACATCACCCGCTTGTCCGACAGCCAGGTAAGATGACCAGTCATTCAGCTGCTTTCTCTCTGTGTATCCGTCTGTCTGTCCGTATGTGTGTATATGCCATCCCAACTCTCTCGATCTCTCTCTTTCGTCCAACTTCACTCTCTTATAATCTCTTCCCTTTTTTTCTGTCTCAACTCTTGTTTTATTATCTTTCCCCCCTTCTCCCCACTTGCTCGTTCTTCCTATATTCTTTCCTCTAATCTTCTTTGTGATGTATCCTTTTCCCTTGTTAATTTGTTAGCAAAATATCTCTCCCTTTCATTCTCTCTTATTATACATTTGCCCCTCCTCCTCTATTCCGTGTTTTTGTATTCATTGTTTCCCACCGTCCATTATTAACAATGATTTTAAATGACATGTTATTGTTAGCTACCTGATAGTTGTATTTGCCATTGCGTTTGAAACTTATACGAACCCAAGTTGGTGTGTAGGTAATAAAAGGTAAGACTGGGTTTCATAGATTCGAGATGGCAAAGTCAGAATTGAAAGTGCTGAGGTGAAAAAGAGACGCAGGGTGAAGAATAAGAGTCTACATTTGTATGTAGGACACAAAATCTGGCGGCTGGGTCATGCGGGCATTATACAGATGAGGATCTCCACTTACATCTTGATGAAGTATCCACGTGTCGTCAAAGACCCCTGTTCCCTCCGCCTTTATTCTGCACTCCAAGCGGAGGGTCAGCCGTGCGGCTCGGGGAAGATGGCGGGTAACGTTAGACGGAGGGCAATCGCGTACGAATGTCAGACAATTACCTCACGAGCCCAAGGGTGACGGGGTATTATGTTTAATGCATTTTTCATATCCATATGAGCAGGGCAAGGATAAGGCACGCCCCGGGGCACAGAGACAGAGAGAGAGAGAGAAAGCTGCCGTTTTCACGCGGTCGAGTCTCAAAGATATTGGATCCGCACGACGCCGTTTCATTCCCCCCGCTGACCATCATCGTATTTTGGCGCGGGAAGTATTTGGTAAATGACTAGGAAACCCATTGAAGAGATGGGCATGGGAGTAATATTTTTAAATGTCTCTTCAAATCCACTAAAGTGCGATGTGATAAAGCTTTATCGGGGAAAGTGTAGAGACTTTTTGGTTAGTTGGTACATGTATGTGCTTGTTATGTTTTTAAAGGGAATGGCCCATCATTTTTGAGTTATAATAATATACCATCTTTCCTTTTCAACATGCACGTACTTTTCATACGTTTGGCATAATGAATGAACCGCAGGTAATCAATCTTTAGGGGAGAGGCCGCAAAGACGCATTCGTGCATGCTGCCATCAGCATGATCAAGCGTGAAATTCATCATTAGTGGAAATATTTCCACTATGTAGACTGTAGACTATGTAGACTGTAGACTATGTAGACTGTAGACATGTAGACTGTCATTACACTGTTCATTAATCGTATTTGTATACTACAAGTCTATTATGTGTATTTCAATTACAAAGCGTTGCGCATCGAATTGCATATCAATCTAATTTATATCCGACATGCCACGTGTGCCCGTTCTTCACAAGTATACATGGACATGTAATACACACAAATTCCATAAAGCAGCAGATTGTCCATTACACCAAGAAGTAAGCTACAGTCAAATTCAAATTAAATTTCTTGTGGCAGCAAAAATTAGATTGATGAGTATCGTGTTTCATGATAATACTGAATATCAATCAAGTCCAAAACAGGTGTTTAAGTCAAGTCTGACTCAGAAATATCTTTAGAGGGGTAGGGGTACTCTAGATATCGAGTGGGGGCCTTGCGAAGAAGCCGCGTAGCCACGGAGTGGGGATGGGGGTAGGACATAATCATGTTTATCACGGGGGAGAGTTCATCCCCATCCCAGGGTGAGAAAATGTCATCAAAGCGTTTAAGCCATTCTTGCATACGGCTATGCTTTATATTCACTCTCTCAATTCCATAGGCAATGGTATGTTTTTAAGGTAAAATTGAAATGGGGCTATCAATGGATGGTAATGAGGGCGTTAACGAAAGAAGCTACGGAAAACAGGCCCTGTCCAATGCCAGTGTTGGGTCAAGAATCAGATGACGATCTCCTTTACATAGTTTGCTGTTGCTGTCCGCGACATTTTGCCTACGGGTTGTTTACGGCGCCGTAATTTAATTGGGGATACGTTGCCCTTACGAAGAGGTCTTTCGCGATCATATTGACAGTGTGACCACGACGCTTTACCTGGAATACCATGAAAAATCAGGTCGACAAGTGTTATGTATTTCCTGGAATGGAGTACCGATCATTGGCACGTTAAAGCTTCCATGCACGACAAGCGTCGTACTTTCGCACTGATCACAACCCAGCAACGAGAAGAAGACGGACGTTAACAATTAATGCATCAATGGAGACGAGTGAAGTATTTTATTCCCAAGTCCTATTCATATTTGTCTGGAGTGTTAGACGGGTTTCGTGCTTTTAGATCACGAAGAGGACACACATTACATTTCAGAGATCAGGACGAAGTACTGTCTTGTTTCCAGATTTCTTCACACATACGTCTACGGGGACGCCGCCAAATATCACCCGAGATTTGCCCCGGTTTTTATTGAATTAATAAGTATGATCGCATTGCATGCTCCATCGGACGGTTTTCATTACGTTCAGACAGAGGTAAGAGTGGTCCCGCTTTTACGCGGGAATGTCCATACCGGTCTCACTTTCGCTCCTGAGCTGTATGAAATATCACAGTCCCTGTATTATATTAATCATGTGTGATCATCAGCATGATCAGCCAACGCGTAACGTATACACGCAAGACATGGATGTTGTGACAGGTGTCGTACGTCAACGTAGACACTTCAACCATGCAAAAAGGTTTCGGATATGGTAACTTGGCAACGTGCCAAACGTCAAATTTGATGAAGAGTGATTTCATGTCGAGAATAGTGTATTAATGTGAAGCTGAAGACCCGCATAAATCTGTTTGGCACAGAGGAGATGTAATCCAAAGCCATCTTGAAACCGTGCCTGTTGCCGGTCTTGCCATTATCTCGCTGCGTGTTACGATGTTTCTCATAGAGGTATTAGGTTAAGGTGTGTCTGTCCTCCCCGCTACCTTCTCTCCATACTTTTAAGCCCCCCTCCTCCAACCCTTCTCCAATTTCCCCGCGCATGAGTTTTCCACCCCCTTCCCCACCCCATGTGATTACAGAGTGATGGCAGAGCGGCGTGTCAACAGAGGTAGAAGAATAAATAGCCGATCCCGCGGCGGGGTTGTTTTCTCGATGTCCACCTCTCTCTCCCTCCCCCCCTCTCTCTCTCTGTACCGGGGTCTTTGGTATCGGACCGTGCGCGCCTCGAAGACATACCGGACTCCTCCTCGTGTGTCTTTGCCCATCTTCCACCCTCCTTTGCAGGTGACTCTGGGCGGGTTTATCGGGAGGATGTTAGTGCCCGCTGTGTTTGTTGGCTAAGTGCCTCTCACGCAGTTCTCCCTTGATTGCTCGTTTACATCGCCACCGGGGAACTGCAAAAGCTCGGTGAAAGCTTCTCTTGTCGGCGGCAATGGGGAGGGGATACGCTTGCAGGATCTGGCGGCATTTCTGATCGATGCGACCATTTACAGTTAGTGCACAGCTCGAATTTAAAGGGCAAATCCGGTCAAAACATTAAGTTGCATCTCAATGAAAGCCAAAATACAAAGAGAATGGTTTGAAAACAATCGGACGATAAGAAAGTTGTCGGTAGATCGCCAACTCAATCGAGAGGTTTTGCTGTCGTTGTTGCACTTTTACATATTATTTGTGATTTCATATATTTTAATTTCCTGAATTTCTCTATTCCGTCTGGAATTTAGTTCAAGCATATTATCAGAACATGCTGAAGGTCCGTAGAAAGCAAAAACATAATAATTGCGATTCTAAACACACGCGTAAGTCATATAATATATCAAATAATACAAGAAGAGCCTAATTGCCATTCGTGATTTCTTGTGAGGGTAAAAAGGAAAAATATAAACGGATATAGAACACGATATCAATGTCACTTTCAAGTAGAACATCACCATTATCAAAGGTGTCAGGAGGAGTTAGAGATCATGGTCTTTCATTTGGAAAACGAGAGGGAACTTAATTATTCTGTCACTGCCTCAAAAAAGCCCCCCAGGCCCTAGGGATTCCGGTTGGGTGCCTCCAATTTCAGAAATAATATCAATCTTTCCCCTCTAATCAGATGAAGAGCTTTTCAACGCTTTCTACGTTCTGGTCTATCGATTGTTTTCATATCAATTCCCGGCGCAGTGCGGCGTTACCGCCACCCATCCATCCACGCGAGCTAACATCGATAGTTTCCACACACAGACCCGTTTTTGAAGAATTTTATGAAGAAGACGGTGAGAAAAAAATCATGAACTATGGGATGATTACAATTGCTATACGATAATCGTAACTTAAGTCCACCGCTTACGACACAATGCCACGATTCTGTAATTACAAGGGCCTAGACTGGAAATGTGATGTCACTTTCTTGCACAAACCCAATGACCGGGTCCTGCGATTCAACCAGCTGACCAGTCGCAGAGTTGTACGACTGATCGGATCGTGTCGTCTGCTCTGGCCTCAAGTGCTGTTTTCCAGACTAATCTCTACGTCCTTTCTTTAATTGTGGTCGTACTGTAATGCAGACGATATTGAGAAATTGAGAGTCTGTAGGTTAGGTGAGCCTGGTCTACCAGGAGGCATGAGTACTGTCTAGTCTACAGATTCAGACTTGGTTCTAAGCTGACAATTTTGTCTGCCTTCGAACACTTTCAGCCCCAAAGGCGAGTTTCTGTTTCTGAATCGGCTTCATCATCATCTGCCCATCAGCGTGATTGCCTGTTGTGACTGCAATCTCTCTCACGGTTCATCTTCATTTTCTACTCAACCACTGCTGATGTATTGTTTGTTATTTCCCGCCAAAATGCAGCCCTATGTCTACATTGGAGCTTACGGGCCTGTCTGCCGTACGAATTCGTTTCTGTATGTATACCCTGAATGAGTGATCGGTAACAGGCTTTCGATGATATAGATAAACAATAGCATTGGAATCGAATGGAGATCGCTGTATATTTTAGATCGATATATCAAAAGCAACAATTAAAATAGATTGGGAGATGGAGAACGAGATGACGATGCAAAGTAGAAGTAGAAAAAGGGTGCGGAAGAGGGAGAGTAGGAAAGAGTGGCAAGAGAGGGAGAGAAGGGGATGAGAATAAATGGAGATATAGAATATGGTGGGGAAGACAAATAAAAATGATTATATACAGACAGACATATTAAGACAAAAGGAGTGAGTGAGAAGGACAAAGTTAAACAAATATATACGATACAATGTCTCGCCTTCCGGAGAGATTTGTAACTTCGATCCCACATAGTTGTGCTAGATCGGCTTTGTCGGCAGAGGATGAATTCCCTCCAACTGTTGGTATGCCACAGCATTTTTTCGATGAATGGTTCGTTTACTTAAGAATTTAGTGCATACTTCACTTTGTTGTTGAATTATAGTTTCAATTTCCCTGCTCATTAATATCATACCGATGTGGATAATATATCGTATGTGTAACAGTTATTATAACGACTTAATTGGCGCACATGTTTTTGAGCTCTTCCGTATTCATTATTGCACACGTTGCAAGGAGAGTTAATGCAGCTATTAATGAGTGTGCCAAACAGCCCCCGGGGGATGCCATGCACCCCCCCCCCCCTCACCCCCACCCGCATCCCAATCCCCATCAGAGAGAACGGAGAGATAATAACGAACGAGGCGCGCTCCTGGTATGGTAGACGGGTTATATTCCATATTGCAGAGCCAGATGTGGAAGGCAGAAAACAGCAGGCGAGTGAGTGATGCGAAAATGAACTCGACCCGATCACGAATCCCCAGTCAAGCGTTTCACATCGCCGTGCCCCATATACCCGCCATCACATGCCTCACTTTCCCTTTCAAAATTTCACCTTTTCACTTCCTCTCGAGTGCACGCAACATGACGAGGTGGTCTGCCTTGGGCGCTCCATGAATAACAGGTCGCGTGGTGGTGTTATTTTAGATTATTGTTTGAGAGTATTTTTAGATGTTGGCAAACATTGGCATGTATATACACGTGGGCAGGAAGTAACGGAATGTGCAAAACTAATACAACAAATTCTAACGAAATTAAGAGGTGATCTGCCGATTGCGACAGACCACCGAATTACATGGAGAAGACGGTAGAGAATACTAAAGATGTGATATTTTAATGTAAAATGAATATTGAGATAACGGTGGTAGGCAATACTGTCAATCCGTTTCAAGGAGGGGTAAACGTATTCTTGAGAGGGATGAGGAGGGGGATGATTGAATATATTAACATATCCCCTCCCAATGAACAAAGAATGGATGTTTTCTACTAGCTCACAAATATTTTTTTTAGTTTTATCGGCTCATATACTAAGTACAAAGCAATTATACAGTACAAGATATGTCAACATGGTTCCGCGTAGGACAAAGAGCTCGTAAAAAGGGGGACCACTTTTGGAAAGATAGTGTAAAAGTATTAACCATTGTGCCCCGGACAGTATATTGCTATATGTGTGCGTAATACTTGTGCAAAATACATCAGTGGCGCATAAAGGGTTAGATGTATGGAACATTGTGACGGCAGGCCTAGTATGATGGAGGACTTCATCAAAAATGGGAATACAACACTTTATGTCTGCCAGCAATGCCGAGAGAGAGAGAAAACAAAAGTGCAGCCACCAAGCGTGACAATCAATTTGTATTCATGAGGATCCCTCTTCGATTCGACGTCCACTCACAACACGAGGAGGAGCCGATATTTATCTAGGAATGTGATGACTGGGTGTTATGACAATACAATTAGTCCGCCCCGCGCGGTTTGCTAGCTGTCTGGGGAAAGAAGAGCCCGTGAGAGCACCCACGGCTGTAGTATCAAGACTACATCGTCGAATTGTACCGTCGGGATTCCCTGGAGATTTCCCGCTGTGACACCGGATTGGTCATTGTTCCCCTTTCCAACTCTTCTTCTATGCCCCCTCCCCCTCCCCCCTTCTCTCTCCTTTCTCTCCCCCTCTCACTCCTCCTCTCCCTCCCCAACTTTCTCTCTGTCTCTCTCTCCCTCTGTCTCCATAATGGAATTGATGATGGTCGGTGTCTCACAGGGTAGTAATTGAAAAGCTTGTAATATCATTTTGACAAGAACCCGTCTCGTCCTCTGATAATACGGATACTCGGCGGTTGGTCGAGCTCCAGTTGCGCGACAGTGTTACGAATTACGAATTATCCAGCGTCTCCTGACAATTTTTGTCATCCCGAAGTGGAAGCTACTGTAGGATAAGTAGGAAGCTTAAAACAAGTAGAACTAGAGCGACCCCCCCCCCACACCCAATAACGCACATACACTTGCTCGCACACACTCCACAACACCACAAAGATAAACACCCCATTTCAAGCAGTAAAAAGAATCACGCGTGATTAAGACCTTACAGCTGAAAAAAAACACTCGTTTTCCCAAAATGATGTGAAGCTTCTATAATTTCTGAAGAAAAGTTTGCATTTGCTAAAATTGTACCCACTCCAAAGTATCCCCACTATCCTGATCATCTCTCGTAGCATATTCCATGCTCCCATCCTATCATGTTTTCGGAAGATGACTGTACTATTGGATGGATAATTCCTCTGACCACTAGCATGCTTAGCCACTGCAGCCATGCAGAAAGCCCACCGCAAACGACACGACCCGATTCGACGTGCGACTCTGCCATTGGCAGGATCACAGATCCCGGTCATTTGGTCTTGTGCAGGAAGGTGACGTAACATTTCCAGTCGCTAGCCCTTACGACTGCAGAATCGTGGCAAATCGTGTCGTCTGCGGTTTCCTCACAAATATCCTCGCTCTATCCCGGTATTATTTCGTTTTTGAGAGGGGCTGACCACATTTCTTGGAAATGGAGATGTTCTTTGCTTCGATATTTACACACGACTCACGTATGACAAGTAAATTGCCTTTCAAAATCCCGCGCAAACACTGAACGCTCGCGGAGTGTCTTCAAGGAGCCCCACTCCATTACACGTGACCAAAAAATCCGCCATGGGGGTAGGGGGAATAATTTTATATTATCCTGCCTCTTCACAAGAGGAGTTAATGTCCTTTCTGAATTGTTTACTAGCCAGCGTTTCTCTCGACTTAACGATTATTCGAAAATGTCCAATATTATCATAGGCCATTTGCGGATACTATTCGTTTTCTACAGAAAGTTGTTTCAGTATGATATCTACAATGCTGTGATCACTCTGGTTTCAGCTAAGCTACCACTGTCAGAAGCTAGATAATCTCATTGAATTGGGAATTATGTATTGGTACAAGGTACCTACTACATCTGTGTGAAAACCATCAGCCAAAACCCTTGTCTACGGGTCACGCATCAGATCTCGCTCGAACCCAGAATGAGAGACAAGAACTCCTACTATATAGTCCACAGTGCTCCCAGTACCCGAAAGGCGCCATGTTCAATTACACACAACGTATGAACCCTTTATCCGACACTTTTTTGCACAAGTATCACACGTAAATCCAATATAGCAGCAATTTATCTTCCACACAGTGAGTTAAACACGAAACGTGAAAGATTCTGAAGCACGTTTCCCTATAGTTTGCATACCATTATTACTGCCTGAAATAGTGCGACTTCATCTGACACACTTTGTCGTGGCCCCTGTCTCATAAAGAATCACGATTGATTGCAACTTACGATGATATCAATCGTAACTCTGTACATTGAAGATTAGGGGATTCGAATTACAATCGATTCAGCTCAATCGCAACTCGTTATTAGACAGGACCCAGGATTAAGACGCTATGTCACATCAGCGTGATCAGGGCGTAGTCTCGATGACCTGACCGTCATAGATTGAGACATGAATGAGTTTACACGCCGTGTATCATTTCTGTCTATCTGTCTAGTGTCTTATTAACGTTCACGGAACATCGGACACGCAATACTGCCTACATTTAAAATTCAAGACTCAATTTAGTTCAACCCCCCCCCCCCCCCAAAAAAAAAAAAAAAAAAAAAAAAAAACATGCATTCAGCTCAGAAACAATGAACTGAAATAACAAACAAGAAATGATAAACTCACTTTATTGATAGAAATACTTTTTCTGTGGAGGGCTCCAAAAAGAGACAGGGCTTGTGAATATTGGACCCCGAATATACTATGTATTGTGTATAGCACCATTGACAAACAAGTTAACGTACACGTTAAATATTTGTACAGTGTCAATGAATATCCATAATTTCATTAGGCATGTCCATGGTTAGGAATGCGATTATATATCTGAAAAGGATGCTCTCAGCATGCCGTGGTTGTTTAAATCTTCATTAGACGTGTTCTACCGGAAAACTACGTCACGTTGAATCAGTCTCAACGTAGATTACCGTGCTCACTTTGAGTTGACCCTTGTATGCAATAACCCATTAATCTAGCTTTACCCTGCCAAACTGTGTCTTCTCCCTGATATGTTTCCGCATACATCATTCCTCCGGGACGCAGCTTTTAGAGCCTTTCCTCTTGACATTGGTGTTTTCATTTCTGACACGTCACGTGATTTATGGTAGTTGTCAAAGTGCGTTCATCCTAGAACAGGTAGAAAAAAAAGGATGATTCAATTCGGTCTTTCCTTTTGACCAAGTTCATAGTCCCATGTTCCTCCCTTATTGTGATGAAGTATTGGTCAAATTGGTGCATTTCCTTTATATTACTTATTGAATGTATACCGCTGTACGTTTATCATCTAATGCTACCTCACTGTACACCATTTTTCCGCGTCTTAACCCATTGTGTGCCAAACAATATTCTGCTTTCTATGTGATTTGTGTACATCAATGTTGAATATCTACGCATAAATGACACTCAGAGACTTAACTTCATCTCCCCCATAATCCCGCCTTTCGTTGTATCCTTTGTTTCCTAAGCCTGTACTTCACCTTCGCGTTATGCCTTGTGAGTTTAATAATCCGTCTTTTCTCCGTGATGCGATGCTACGACCGAGCCACAAAACGGATCATTGAAGACTGTATTAACTCTTTGTGTGCATTTTTGCACCATTAATATACGCAAATCCCATAGAGCGGCATGTCATCTGCCACAGGAAGGGTTAATAAAATCTCTCTCCGAAAAGAAGACCATGCATATTTATAGAGTATCCTGACCCCCTTTTTTTCAGCGTGGCGCAGTTATTGGAATCGGATAACTCGGGTAGGGGATAGGATGGGATATCGGATCTGTCCGTACTTTTCTGCAGCCTCATGCCAATAAACAATCCTTTTTGGAGCCGATCTTATTGGTTTAGATGATAGATATGACAGCAATACCGGATTGCTAGCAAGATAATCGCAGAAGAAATAACCTCTCTCCTTTAGTTTCTTTTATTTCGTTGTCATATGCTTAAC